>JAILWY010000019.1:2420000-3025000 GCA_022113835.1 Atopsyche davidsoni | reverse complement strand
AGCAAAGAAATAGCGAGCTTATTTACCAGTCTGTTTTTAAAGATTTAGAAGCGGGTAGTTTTTTTTTGTCATAATAGTAAGTTTCTTCTAAATAAAAAGAGTACAAAAATCTGCATGGACAGTAAAAAGATCGTAAACGTCCCGACCAAGGGAGAAAGAAGTAACAAAACAGCCCGGAGGCGAAAGTGGCTCGAATGTCAGCGTCCCAGGGGCGGTTACCCCGGCCACGTGGCGGCACCCCCGAGCGCGGGTCGTCCCAAGAAAAGTGCCCACGGTCGGACAATGCCTCCACTTTTGGCCTTTTATGCTCCCGCCCTTTTGGCCGCAGTTTCACATAAAGAGGTTTTGGTTTTGCGTGTTTAGGGGTTTCAATTAGTGAAGTGATTCTCTAGATATTTTTAATGAACGATGTAACTATTTGTATATACTCATCAAATAAAAAAAAAAAAATACGAGTGCAAAAGTATCGCATATTATTTAATTAGCAGCGGATGATTTATCTTATAATTCAAGCTCATTAACGTTTAATATAATCATATTTTTAAAATCTACTGTTTCAAAACAAAATATTAAGGTGTGAGTCTCTCGCTCGGCTGGAGCATTACGAATCCCAAAGCTTTCATTACTTCATTAATGTTTTGTACCCGCGGGGCTTAAGTTGCCTAATTATCGTATCATACCTGCTTGTAGTTCCTAGCGTTTTCATTATTTTTTGAATTGCCTAATAAAAGGATATCTTTATTATTATGTCAGCCATTTACGAAATGTAACGCTTCCGTTTATTTTGAATTTCACTGTTTCGGAGAATAACTGTGACAGGTTAATCAAAAAAATTAAAACCGTTAAAATAATATTTGCACACAGCAGACAAGCACGGCCGCATGTCCAGCTGCATTTAGCAAATTGACGAAGAATTGTTAATAAATATATCAAATCCACGTCGAGCTCTCACTGTAATTTATTTACGATTTTGTTGGTACATATTCTGTTATTATTATTTTTCTGAAGATACTTAAGGGGTTGTAATGCTTTATTATTCGTACAAAAATATTTATAATTTTTAGGGTTACTGTTTATATTTTTGGGCGAAACATTAGCGAAATTTTTTTTTTATCAAGAATACTTTAATCTCAAAGGTGTGTTAAAATCTTCCAGACTACGCGTCCAGGAAAAAGTGCACGTTGGGATAATTGCTGAGTGGACTGCAACAAGTGTGGGAACAGTTTCATAAAATAAAAGCTTTATTATGATCGATGTTGTATTTTATTTAATTATCACGTACGGGTTTCCCTTGTTTTCGCGCAAGTCGGTGAGCGCGCGGTCGTGCCACAGTGATATGCGTGAAGAAATACCGGCCAATTACACACATGATGAGATACGACTTGTATATTTTTCCATAATGAGACGCACCACTAATATTGACTCTACCATACTCAATAATAATTTATTACTCGCGATAAATAAAAAAACTTTAAATTTTTTATAAAAGATAACTACACGCTGATTACATTTATTTACTTATTATTCTACTTATAGGAAGCAAGGCATATGATGACGAAAATAATTAATAAAGACTCGAAAATAAAAACATATTTTAAATTATATTCAATATTTTGAAACATTTCGATATTTCATTATTGAATTATCCTAAGTACTGTATTTTTGTATCAAACCCTAATAAATTTCGTAGTATTAAACATAATCCACTATTGAAATCATTAACAAGTCAAAAGCTCTGCTACTAAGCAATACTTATATACTTGTATTATTTAAATAACCGAATAAATAAAGCCTATAGTGTGAATTCTACACAAAAAAATTATTAGCACATGACTTAAATTATTGTCGATTTTATGCCAAAATATAAAATCACTTATTAATATTTTTTGTTTGATTACAAATCTTTTTAATCAATTGGTAAGCATAATTTTATGCCCGAAAAAACAATGAAAATGTAAAACAGGATTTTATATTACAAAGAAATATATATATTTATTTCATTATGTATATTAAATGAGATAAATTTAAAGCAATATAACAACAGGGTTTGTTTAACCAGAGGTATCGCTTTCTACACAGGCCGCACCCTTGCGCCGCACCACCCCTAAGCTGTATACTAGTCACTCGATGTTTCCCCGGAAACTAAACGAGCATCGGCGCGTTATTTATTCGCATCGGTAACGAACAGAGGCGTTGTTAGTCGTTATGCACTGTGCTAGAGACCGCTTCCGTTGGGGACGGATTATTTCAAGAGACAATCGCGGTTCATGAAAAACCTCTTGTTGTCGACATTGTTATACTTTATTTGTAGGTATTCAACAATTGAAAGCTATTCTTTTTATAATTATAACTGAGAAAAACTGAACTCTTTATTTTATCTATTTATCTAATACTTGAATGATTTTATTTAAAATATGTTTATGCTTACTTCAGAATATAAGCATAAATCCAAAGGTTACCATTATTCTGGAAGTATGTTATTTTTATGTAACCTTTCATTCACAAAAAACATCTAGTCAGCGGAAGACGGTAAAACTATCTAATATCAGATAATATATTTATTAGAACTGTCGATATCGAAACGAAAAATAAAATCAATTATAATGTTGATTATAGATTTAAATGTTGACTTATTAGCTTATTATTTAAATCTTTTCATGAAACTCGATATGCATTTGATCACATTTAAAATAAAATTCTCGGATATATTTATTTTAATACTACGAGAAGGCGTTTCCTTTTTTTAAATTTAATATGATAATATAATTTTTTGCACATTTTAATATAACCTGCTAATTTTAATATAACCTGCTTTATTTTTATGTGGTAAAAAAACGAATCAATATTTTTTCGCTTTGAATGTACATATCTATATAATAGACATTAAACTTGACACATGTTTGAGAGGTCTGCTATTATTCCCTATGTGTGTGGAGAAGTTGTCTCCTACCATCAGCTCAGTAAGTAATTACCGATATCTACCAATATTACCCTCGTGTAGATAGTACTTAGCTATTAAATTAACATATTTTTATGCGCGGATCGAGAATTCAATCAAGCGCGAGGGCTCGAATAGCTGCGTTAATACGGGGATGTACGGATAGCGAAAGGGATGCGAAGTAATAACGACACATAATAATGTATAGGCACCCCAGCCACCGCGTACCCCCGGGACATACAGGGTTATGATATGTCAGAATTCACGTGAGGGAGTATTCAATAACTCTTCCATCCTCAGTTTCATTATAAGGGGTGCCAATTTTACATATGCTGCGGATCTCCCCGCTTCAGTTCAAAATGACGGAGAATTTTAGATGTTAAATTGGAGAATATTCTATTAAATTTACAACGGGTTTACATACATAAAGATAGCAGATAGTATATAATAATGTAGCAAGGACTATAAAAAGTATTTTTCTTATATTGAAAATAAAATATATATGATAAAGAGTTTGCAAACTCGTAAGATTCCAAAATATCATAAAAAAGAAAATTCACAAGTATTTTTTTTCTGAACCGGTTTCAATATTTAAAATTTTACAAAATATATTTAGTTTGTTCTTTCGTCAATCGATGAAATATAAAATAATCATTTGAAAATACAGATAGTTTGTAACAAGTATAACGCTATTCGATATATTTTATGTTTAGTCTCACTATCAAAAACCTTCAGAAAACCCACATTGATTATGAGTCCATGTTGTCTAGCCGAACAAAAAAATACTATAAAAGCACTAACGTTTTTGACTGCATGCCCGGAAATGTAATTGACACGAGTTCTAATAAAACTGAAAGCGGAATTTATGTTTTCGGATACATAAATAATAATAATATGAATCGGAAGCGGCAATTGAGAGTCGCCAAAAAATGTTTGGAGAGGCGGTCATTGTATCCAGCCATTGTCCGCGCGGCAGGCGCGCTCGCCGTGTGCAGCCGATGCTTCGGCTTTGTACGGCGGTCCGTGTGCAGGGGTACGTGTCTAGTCACTCAAAAATATACACTAGACTTTTTTATTGCTTTGTATTTAACACTGCACTTCAATTTTGTTGTATTATTTTATTTAAAAAAAGAAGGCGAGTTAGGTGAATCTATGTTTTAAATGCCCTAAAGAAGCGTTACTAAACTGTACACGAAACAATGAGATCGAAAGCATTACTATCAATATATTATTAATAATAATATCCACAATAATAACATGAGAAAAACATTAAGAAATTGAAAAAATATGTCTTTTTTTAAATAGACAACTTATCTGGTAACTCAAATTAATTATTAACTTAAAAGTTTCCATAAAATTGAATATAAAGTTTACAAGTAAGTTATCTACTTTTACAGTATTGTGTCGGATGAATGATTTCCACGTAAATATCTTATTAAAAGATGTAATTTATAGAACTATATATTATAAATATTTTACACAGAAAAATAGATAAAAGAGTAATTCCTGCAAACGTTCACTTATTTTTAGAATAAAATATTGAATACCAGAATCGAGTGACGATTTCATTAGTCTCTTCACGGGAGAAAGCGCATCACCGGCACACGACACGGGAGGGGACAAAAGCGCCGACGGATTATGAACGATAAACACGGACAAGTGGAAACGACCTTAGATCGGGGGTCACGCGGCGGACCCCCCGGCCGCGGCGGGCTGTGGCCGTCGTGACGAGTGAGCGGCCGCGACGACTTGACCGTTGTCAAGCGGACCCGCGGCGGAAACGACCGCTCTCGTGGTGAGCGCGATACCCGGCCTTGCTGTGCTCAAGTACCTTAGGGGTGAAGTATAACTATGCACTTACCATCTTAAATGACACGAGCGTTGTGGTTAATCATAATAATAGATATTAGAAATTCATTGATTAATAGTTAAAAAAAACATATTTTCCACGTAAATTACAAATGTACGAAAATTTAATATTGTGATTGCTCGACCTCTTGCCTGAGGGTAGGTACGCATCATTAAGGAGAGAAGAACTCCTAAGGCAGCATCGGGCCGACAATCGTTCAGTCATCGGGCATAACATTCAATCAATGCGTTAGACCGGTCCGGTAATGTATGCGGATCGCGTCCACTCGGCGCACTCGCTACAAATGAATCGGTCCGCTTTATCGCCCTGCATGCATCGCGAATACTCGGCAATATATCGCGCTCGAGGCCCCGCAAGGGCCCGGCGCCGGGAATTATTTCATCACCGGCGACCCCAAATTGAAACACCACCATATTATTTGGATGCGCTTTTTTTGCACAGCTTTCGCATGCGATTTTTGATTATTTCGAATTGGGACCGCGTCAGTCGAAAGCTGTCAAAATTCTAATTGATTGCAATATTGACAATCCTCATACCGTGAGTGATAAATTATACACAAAATACAAATTTTCGATATTCTCTGTTGAGAAAAAATAATATAATGTTAAATTTACTTAAAAATGGGGTAAAAATATCTATTTGGTGAATTGCTAAATTGTTTTCGAAAACATTTCTTTCCATTAATTATTATGGTTTACCAAATTATAATATATGTACAGAGATATTTAAATTAAACATTAATTACTGATTATAAAGGTAGGGTATTTTCATTTTTACGATGCCCGGGAGAGAACCGGGGTTTTGTACAAACAATATATCACTAACTGTGAAATATACATAATGCTTTAACCATTTTACTCCCGCATAGGTAGGAGAAATTTCGAGATATGAAATAAAATTTATTTAGCCATAATAAACTGATATTTTGAAATATTTTAAATTCAAAGTAAATTTATAATGAAATATTTTTTAAAGTTGAATAAAAACAATCCTTCCGACACTGCTGTTTTAATTTATTTAGAATATTTATTAAAAATTTTGTTCAATAAGTAGCTAAAATTTTTCACAATAAAGAATTACATAGTTTACTTCAATATAATTAAAAACATTATTTTGAACCACATATCGAGCTTTGATAGCACAAAAATATACAATTCACATAAAATTATCAAGCCTTACCTTACCAATACCTTATGCATAATATAATAATTTTTAACAACGCATATGAAGGCTTACGATAAAAAGAAGTTATAAAATTTCATAAAGAGAAACAAATACAGTAACTGAAAAATAATATCATGTTGTCGTTCGTTTGAATTTTTTAATGGTAATATAAAAAAATAAAAATAATCCTCAATCTTAATCATTAAAATATAAGTGAAAAATAATAATTAAATCTAAATTCTTATAAAATCGTTGGAGTTTTTATTTTATTTTGATCGATACTAATCGGTACCACTTATATTTTATAAAATGACAAGTCATCCAACTAAATAGTAGAACTATAGCAGCTAACTACAAGCGGGGTAATTATGATTAAAATAATTCAATTCTAGAAAATACTTAAAGATTACTCATTGGTAAAATAAAAAAGACAAACAATTCTAGAATATATAAATAATCATGAATTTAATTATTGTCCTTTTTAAGTGTATTTGAAAATAATTCACGTATGCCAGCGTGTACTCCGTCAGGGGACTGAACGACATCAGATACAATAGCCTGACTAAAGACAATGAAGATGTCGGGATCGCAATGGCGGTCAATATGTCACGATATCCATAATTTGTCTATGGCCACGAAGTAAACTCGAGAGAGAAGTGAGGGGCGCGTGTCGTATAAAGCGAAAGATTTGTTCGGCGATAAAGGCGCGATCGTGCCCGGAATACGAATCGCCCGCTATATGATTAACGGTAAAAGATAAGTTATTAGGCTATAAACTTACACGCAGCTATCGGAGGATCTCCCAAAACGCAGTTAACAGACGATTTGAGGACTCGGGGAGAATCGGTTAACGGTGTTTTATTGCGGGAGCTAGCCGAGTACCGTGTAGATGCAATCAATACCGTAACGAAAGTGAAGAAAAGTGCTGCTACTTTAATGTTGCGTTCAGATCTGGCCAAGTGTTTCCTGTGGTATTTTTGACAACGCAATACGCTACATCGATGTAGAGTTTCACGCAAAAATCTCGAGAGACCCAGTATCGACGTGGGGTTCTGCGATATTGGTGACGAATGTTGACAAAATTAGGTCTGGGAGCGACATGACACAACCTCTTATTCAGGCAGCGACAAAAGTATAAAAAAATGAAAATTATCTCGCAAGAACCGAATGAGAGAATAGGAATTGTCTAAAAATATTTTAACTGAAGATCATTCGCAAAATGCTTTTATTATTGCTAGCAAATGTAACCTTACAATCATATTATTGTGTTGCTGAAGTTATCGAATGAATTCTTATGAACAATAAGTCAACAACGCAAATATACAAATATCATATGGTTGGCAGGACTGAACTCAGGTGAACTTTCACACTTAAAGACGCAGTTGCCATGAAAAGCACAGGCAAAATGATGGCCATTAAGAAAATAGTCTCAGATATAATTATTTTCATATTTAAATAACTCAATCAAAGCCGTTCATTAATGTATGAAAATTTTTCATAAAAAACACATATGTCACAAAAAAAATCATTTCATTATACTAACCATAAATTAGTATTATAATTTTTAGCATAAATCAGCAATTCAGCATTGTGCACAGCATCCGACTCGGGGATCCGTTAAGTTTTTCTAACGATGATTTAGTAAGAGCAAAATTACGATTTACGTTTCATTTCCTATATATACACACATAATATCTCTTTTCTACACGTGAGAGGGAACTTTCGTCGCCACGTGAAAATTCGACTGTATTCCAAGACCGAGGGTGGAAATTAGTCGGTGCTTTAAATTAAGCCCTGTGTCGTGTGAACAATGAAACGTGATTACAAACCTCCTTTATTAGCACTGCCAAGGCTCCCCATACGAACAAATAACCAAATAATTAAGGTTTATAGGCGGACTTTGTGTTTTCTGATAGTTTTTGGTTTAATATGCTCCTGTATGGAAGATGAACAGTGTGTCGCCAGGCACTATGGGGATGTTACTGAATTGAAAGCGAACACGTTGGAGTGGGAAAATATAATATAGTGACTTTAGTGTTTCTTGGTGACTGGCCAGCTACAACAGACTGGACCAAAACAGGCTAACATTTAAATCCTATTGAGTCTTTGCATAATACAAAACAATATTTTATTCTAAATTATAAATTTTATCAAGTATGTAACATTAAAAAAAAAAAAACAGACACTTGGTGTGTAATTTATATCAACAAAAGAAAGATCTACAATTCATTTTTCAAACCGGCTACACCAGTTTGTTACATTAAAAAAAAAAATTATAAGATCCAACAGCTAGAAATTTTTTGAACCATAAATAAATACATTGTCTTATCCATATTTTTACTTTTGGAATACCTCTGCCTCGAGAGCAGTACGATCAGAGCAGGCATAAGCACGTAATTACAAAAACAAATCCCGCAATAGGATTGTACGAATGCAAATCCACCCCCAGGGGCGCGGAAGGTAGCACACCCGAGCCGGCTACAAACTATAAATGCCTGAGGAGTGGGCCGGGCCGGGGCGCGAGGGATATCTCAATATGCGCGCTACAGGAGACGCGGCCGCCTCGTCACGCCTACACGCAGCAATATTGTTTCTCGGCGACCCCCGCCCGCCCGCCAGAGGCGCCGTTAAAACCAGTTACACTATTCTGTTTATCAAAATTCAAACTATTCATTTTCAACTGAAATTCATGAAATTTTTAAGTCAACAGTGACATTAAAATTCGTCCCACTGCCGTTTTTAATTTCAAAAGTACAAAAGCATGCACAAAACAAGATTTCCATTCGAGAGCCAATTGAATAACATTATGCATGCATTTTTAGTTTCCCAATATTAAAAAAAATAACAACATTTTTATTTGCTATCCGGAAAATATTTGTCTATTGGTAGTAGTCTAGTGTTCATATGGTAATGTTTACTATCTTCTATACTAAGCGGGGACATGGAAATTATATCTAACCGTCGTGTAAATCACCCAAAGAAATACATATCAGAACCGCACGTATTAGAACGGCCTTATTATGCAGCAAGCACTAATTCCGCTGGTAAGATTATCACATCTATTGCAAGAAATCCGGGCAAAAAGCCCTCGCGGCCCGGCCTGGAGACGGCTGAGGCGCCGGCTGCCGTTACAGTGTTCCTCAAAGACGCCCTACAAGCTTACATCATTTGCAATTTAAATATATTTGTGACTTGGGAGCGGCTATATAAGATCCCCGGGTGTTACAAGGCGGGTGGCGGCGCCGCGACGCCCGTGTCGTTGGATTTGAATACCGGGGAGGACTCGCAGGAGGGCTGGAGCGAGCGCGGTGAGCGCTGCCTCGCGCCAATTCGATTATATGAGAACTTATCTGACGTACTCACTTACTTGACTTGGACTAAGTTTGTTTCACATCAGCATTAATGTATCTACCATAACCATCTAACCACAATGAGTACGTTTAATTGCCGAGGATAAATAAATAGAAATTGCAACAAGGTTTTCTAAAACAGCTTTGCTTTTTATTAAAAAAAATATTCAAGAGTCAAAAGCGATTGAGCTATATTCCCTGTTTTATATTAATATAGTACATATACTTAACTTAATTTATTGATTATGTTTTTAGGCAAGGTTTTTTTTTTTAAATGAATGAGTTACCTTTAATTTTTTTTAACACGTACTTGATGAAATGTAAACAGCATATAACTCGTATTCCATCAGCACTATCGAATTTCCATTCAAAATCTTACGAGAAACTAAGTCTTACGCGCTACGTGATAGAAAAGGTCATATCGTTCGCTACATTTGTGTAAATTCGGGTGGAAGCTTCTTGGGGGTAGTGCAGTGGGTGCATTAAGGATTAATCTGAGGATGCTTCTTGACGGCAACTGGAATTTATTATTGGGACTATCATTTGCATTAGATTATAAAGGGAAGGATGTTAAATTTGCATGAAAGTGACTACCGATCTACTCCCAGACTTTGCCCAGCGAAAGCGCGGTCTCACCCTTCTAGCTATAAAATAACAATAAAAACAATACCCGACTAACGATGGCTTTTCAAAATATTTATTTTATTAATTCAAATTATTAAATATAAAAAACTAGTTACTATATTTAAAACCTAAAGTGGTTTAAATAAATATATTAAATTAGTATTTTTAATTAAATATCAAAGGCATTTGGCTTAAATCGAATCGATTGGTTCAAACATATTTATTTTGGCGCGGAGGCATTGGCGATACGAAAGTAGATATTGTTATTAAACTATCGTTATAATTGAGTTGTTCATCAGATTTGGAATTCTACCTGCTCTTGAACTTCATGGCAACAGTACGCATTTGAGGTGTAAATTAAACTAATGTGTTTTTTCCACGTAAAATAGCCATGACGTCATCTGGAGCTTCCTCGGCCGTGCTCAGGTAGAGGCGATCGTACCGGACGGGGCGAAACGAAGTCCCCGCAAGCAGGTTGTTATTGTTGAATTGTCACCTCTGCCATTCAGAGAGCATTATTTTTAGTAAATATACGCAACAATTTAGATAATAAACGCATAAAATAAAAAAATACCCATCCTTAACAGTCTGTGAAATCTGCCAAATAACAATCTGATATGTGCGATTTTTGCGTTATGAATAAATTTGTTTTAACTAATAAAACAGATGTTTCGGTGGATTTGTTTCTTTATTTACATTTTGTAATTATTAGTTTAAACGTTATACACAAAATTTTGGTTTTCATAAGGACAGATCAGTAAAAGAGTTCGATCTGCGGTAAGTGCCTCGAGACGCGTCGTGAGCGATGTATGACAAAGTACAAGCGCTCTTCAACATATGATATCAATGACGTAACTCGGAAAAATATGAAAAAGATAATTTTCATTTTCAAAACTAGGGTCGTTATCAGGTGACTAAGCACGGCGTAGATATTCTTAATGTACTAGTATAATCTGTATATTTTGGAGCATGTATTGTAATTCATTAAATAAATATCATTTTTAAGCAAATTTTTACTTGTGAAAGTACACTTATTAATGTAACAATAGTGTAAACTATTAATCACTTCTGAAACGCATGAAATCCGATGTAGATGAAATATTGTATAAAAAGCAAATAGCCTAGGCCTAGAGCATAAATCAAATAAGTTCATATTTTTAAAATTGAGAGATCTTTTGATTTTTTTTTCTGTGTGTAAAATATTGAAAGTGTTGTTATCTCCAGTTAAAAACGCAAAAAAATAATCATCAGTACACATTTAATATGAAGGCAAATAGATAAGGCTGTTTGTTATCTTGAAGCGATAGTAAGAAATATTGATTTCATATCAATTATTTTTTAAAGAATGTTTATATCACTTAGTTTTAGATGACTATATTCTTTTTTAACCCGTTAATCAGAATTACAAAATACTCAAATCTAAAAAAAAATTAAAAAATTTAGCAACCAAGTGATAATTTCATAGCAATTAAGGGTTCGATAACAAGTGATGAATCAACAAAAAATCATTGCGAACAAGAGATTTGATAATTTAACTATTATATTGGTTTTCTTAATAATGCTAAACTATGTTAATATATATTCAATATTTTTGATAGTGAATGCTTGGTGGAATTCCATTTTAATATTTAAAATAGAATACTTTAGTGATTTTTAGTTAGTCAGGAACGTTAACCTTACATAACTTTTAAATTCTTAAATTACCATCTGAAAATCATCACATCTCTCTCTAACAACCAATAACTCTCTCTTTTAGAATTGTTCACATGATTACATGTTATTTAAACATCTCCACATCATTTGAAAATGCTAAGGTGAAAGGTTGGGAAAACCGGTCACCAATGATATTAAATATGTGGAAAAATCAAAATGTTAATATGTTGAAATTGCTAATTGAGATTTTGTACACATAGTATTTTATATAAAAAATGTATAAGAAATTAATATAGAAAGCTTCTGGTGCATGTTTCATATAAATGCTTATATATGTGGAAATATCACTCAAGTATTCTACTTATTTAAAAAATAAAATGGAATTCCACCAAGTACTCTCTGTCAAAAATATTGAATTTCACATAAACGCCACAAAATTCATGCCATTTAATCATTAATTAATAATAAACATGGTCTATAAATCTTAACGCACCAAACAATTAAGTAACCCTTTGTAAAAATACAATGCTTGTGTTAAAAAATATGGAAATAGTTAGCAGATATAGGTGTTAAACTAAGTGATAAACGCTGATGAAAAATAAAAATAATCAAAACTCGTTCGTTTCAACGAGAATCAAGATAATTCCTGCATAAAAGAGATTTCATCTTAGCATTGTCATATTTACCAATGATTTAAAATAAGATGTAAATATGTGCAGCACTAAAACTATTTAGTTGTATGTTTAAAAAATCTAAAATTTTTATATAATTAATAAATATTTAAATAAATTGGAATTCCACCAAGTTCTCTCTCTCAAAAATATTGATTATTTAATCAATAAATATCAAATATGTATAAATATGCTTAATTATTGTCAAATAAATAATGAAAGTATTTGTATTTTGTGCACATGTATCACATAATAATAATCTTTTTTTATAATGACAATAAACTAAAACTCACCTGGTCCAGTTTACGGCTTGAGAAGACTTTCCGCTGGACAACATCTCCGTCAGAAGCCATCTTGTTGAATTTTTGGGTTCGTTCCTTGACGGACACTTGACGTTCACTATTTGAAGACAACGAAGGAGTACTCTCAGAACGCACGGGAACAACATGGTCTTTAATATCATTTCTGAATTCACCACCCATCTTGAATTTGGGGTTGACAACTTCATTAGTGTTGTGTGCTTCTTCAGTTATTGGAAAAATGATAGACTGTTCACTATTCTGACGGTCAATACTGGCTTTTTTACGCAACGGTAAAGCTGGTGGCATATCTTCGGGTTCATCATCAACATTCTTTAGATTGAACGGAGAATGAATTGTTTGTGTTGGAGATGAGAACGATTGAGACATACTAAATTCATTAGAATTATGGAATGGAGAGCTGGGTGGTTTAATTAATTCCATGCTTGAAGATGGTGACACCAACGGAGGAGGAGGTCTATAAGGAGGTGGCTGCCTGGGTGACGGTAGTTCCAATGGAGAAGGGCTTCCAGGTGAAAATGGAGGTGTCACCTGTTCAGGTGTGTCAAAAGAGCCATCACCGCCTGTTAATGTTTTTTTTCTCTTGAGCACTATATACTTTTCACCATTTTCGTTTTTAATACTGGCGAGTGTATTAACATATTTTTTGAATGTATTCCTGGCTTCATCTACAAAATAAATACAGTTTGAAATCAACATTACGATAACAAAACATCACAAAGTTGACACCTGTTTGATTGGATGTTTATAAGTAAAACGAGAAATAAGGACTCACCTTTTGTGTCGGAATTCGTCAGAAATGGTTTAAAATGTTTGACCAAGTCATGATTTGTAACTTTTCCCCCGTTTAATAGTAAAAAGTTTCGGATTTCTTCGATACTCAACTCCGTCGGGCCAGCCATGCTAGAGCTCAACTGTCAATTCCGAGAACTCTCGCGATGTTCACTCCTGACTCAGTGCCGTGAAGCTAGCGGCGGAAGCACTCGCAATACGACTCCGGCATCCAACCACTGGGTTTACGTCCAAATTGACAACTGTTAATATCAAATAGAAATTAAATCAAACAAATTAATCTGAGAATTGGACAGCACCTAGTACATTTAAACACGTGCGAAAAGTATTATTTGCCTGAGACATTGAGTCTTGCACATAATGCGCAAAGAACGAGAGGTTCTGACGATGGTAAAAAAAGCGTAATATCCTCGCACAGTTAGCTGCAGCTAATTGTCCCAGTAAGTAAAAAAGAAAATCGGAAAGAAGTAACTAACGTGGATGCGGAATTTACGCCAATAGCTGGAAGTCGGGACTATGCCCGAATAAATAATAAAAATAAAAAATAAATAGGTGTTTAGTAAAATAGTCACCAACCCCCTCTGAGGAGAGGCACTCGAAGAAAAATAATATAATGTATTTATTTTGCTTTTATTTAAATTGACATCATTTAAAGTATAAAACGGAAAGTATTTTATCATTAAAGCCAATTGTAATTTTAGATGATCTATTTACTTCAATTATACAGTCACATTTTTATATCATAATAGTGTTTAGTAAATATTTAAATACTAAATGCCAGCAGTAAAATGTGGACGTTGAATATTGTTTTGTAATTAAATATATGCTTTTGAAAATAAAAATAAAATATATTTAACATAAAAGGATAAATAAATATAATTTTCTCACATATACCAGCCTAGACTATACAGGGTTTTTAATTTAAAAAAATAATGCTACGATTTCTTCAGTAAAAATTTTTGACATTAAAATCAAAATATATATTTATTTTTTAGCCATGACCAAGCTACAACTTTTTTTAAATAATAAAAATATAAATGTATTTGGATTATAAATAAGCTTCAAATTCTGGGCGTATTAGAAAGTACTCAATGCACTAACATTAAGTACTTCTTAATGCAATAACAATGGGTACCTACTACTTTGATGTTTCTATTCTTTATATATTCTACCATCCAAGAGTGAGGTTTTTTTTTACGACTAGTGTATTTTATACATATTTCAAAGTTTATAAACGCATTCCTACGAATAAACCAAAAATATTATTAAATATTTTGAAAACAAAGAACTTTCATTATTATTGTGTATGGTTAAATATTGTTTCAATCTGGATAGTCATTATTATTTTTAATATTAATGAAATGCATTCATTAGTCACAATACAAAATTAAAACGGCTCATTCGCACGATGCATATTAATGAAAGTGAGCAAGTATTATAAAATTACATTGAAGGTACAATAGACAACGCATAACAAAGTTGAAATAAAATAAATATAATAAAGCGCAAACAAAGATGGACAATGGAACATGTTATATTGTTCATTACAATACATTATATTATTTTCAATTATTCAAAAACCTCGGCTGCAAGGATATAGCTTCTGCAAGGATAAGAAAGGCAAAGTAAAGTACGTTAACCGCATTATGAAAATATAACAATGCTGTTTATTTGAAGGTAAAAATTGTTATTTATTTTTTGTTTTATTTTCAGATACATATTCACAGATACTTGATAGATAGAATTTAACATAGATATATATTAATTGAGTTTGTTTTAATTTTCTTTTTATAATACGATTGATATTAAAATTGATAATGCTTTTATGTATTTTCTACGAATTTTCCCATTAAATGATTAATGGTATATATTGTCTGTGGGAAAGTATAGAAAACCATTGCGCGTTCAAAGCATATACTTTTTGATGAAATAACCGAATTTACATTTGTAACAACAAAATACATATTATAAAATATATTTCGAAGGCTTCTTTGTAGTTGTATTTCATCCACTGATACAAATCATATGTCATCAGTTGGAAAAATTTCCTAGGTTGCAATCAATAATTTAGTAATCATTTTTTTTTCACGGTAACATCAAACAAGGTGACGCTACTCCTGTCATTGATTTGAAGTTTGAGAGAAATAAAACATCTGTTATTGCCGACGATGTAAGTGATTATTAGTTATAATGGCAAGTGTTTCAATGAAGTTACTTACCATGTATCAATGTGACGATATAACTGTGGGTTATAACACAGGCAATTGATATATGTCATTATTTCAACAAAAGTATTTTAACAGTAAAAGTAGCACGAACTTACAAATAATTTATTTCAATGCTGATTAAATGAAATAAAATAAGTAATTTTGTATTTTTCAGACAGTTTTTTTTAAAGAACACACATATGATGCTACAAAATCATCATTCGAGCTGTATTCAATGATACAACCCGATCTTCTAGTGTAAAAAGAACTACGCTCTTTTCTGTGTAGTTATTTTACCCAGTAAGTTTTAAATGTGTAGTACGTCTTTAGGTGATGATGTGTTTGAAAAGTTATCAATTTCATAGTGATTTATTATCAAACTTTGTCGGTTTCTTGGGAAGGGGTCGATAGACAATGGGTCGCATCCTTGTAGGCGTTGCGAGTTTCCCGAGCAAAGAGAGCCGGGCGCGATTGTCTCGGCCGGACGGGCTGCGGATCGCCTAGCGGCTACACGCCAACCTGCCGGCCCCGCTAATGTTTTATTCGTGTTCCATATTGAGTGCGGCCGCCTCCCGCGCCCTGGTCTCCCGCAATATCGATCAGCTTGGACACTCACGGAACAATGGCTGCTCCTAAAGTGGCCACTTTAATGCGTCTTGTATTGTTATAAACGGGGCGTAATGCCGTCGCAGGTGTTGTAATGATTCCCGTGCGCGTTTCAATACTCCCCGCGCTCGAGCCGCTCGAGCGCAGCGGGCGAGTCGCCGCACCTAAGCCTCCCTGGGGCTGTTCACAATATTTATTTTAAATTATTTATCACAATGTTTTAAAACTGTGATATATGGTGACGAAATTCACTTTAAAAAAATCTCATTTTTCGGAAAAATGTAGCATAGAAAAGTAATATGGAAAACACAGCACTATGCTCAAGAGACATAACACTGAAATCTCGCTGGAGATTCACCAAGTCTCCTTTAAGGAGTTGAAGCTTTGACACTCAAGACAGCTACTATGCGAAGAATTGTGGCAGCAGAAATGTGACTCTATAGACCTCATCACAAATGAAAGAGTCTTGCACAGAACTCCTGACGTTGGTAAAGAAGCGGAAATTCTCGTGTTTTGGCCACATTTTTCGTAACAGTATATATAGCATCTTCCAGCTGATGATCAAAGGAAAAATCGAAGTAAAATGAGACATTGGAAAGAGGAAGTTTACGTGGATGCAAAATTTCCGCCAGTGGCTGGAGATCGGAAGTACGGCAGAGACTGGCCCAGGATATGTTCGATGAAATGGTCGCCAACCTCATATGAGGAAAGGCATAAAAAGAAAAAAATCATTTCTAATGTATGTTAATGTATATATGAGATCATAAAAACATTACAATATTAATATCTACTTGCAAATGTTCCTAACATATAGTTTTCTGTTGGCGTCGTGCGAGTACCCATGTTTTGTGCTTCAATTTCATAATTGAACAGACTATAAAACGAAACACTTTGAATAACGTCGTTATTGGGCCGTTGCATATAAACCGTGCATGGGTTGTTTGATATGAACGATTTTCAGTGTGAAACAAAGATTGTCGATTGTTTGAGTTTCTGATTGGTTTTTGCAAAATGAGAACTTTGGTGAACGACGCACGGGCATGTTAGAACTTAATGAAGTAAAATTTGACGACACTATTTTTGTAAACTTATTATGTTTTAATGGTCTACGCCGTTGTGGTTTAAACCTAGAATAATCGATGAACTTTAATTCGCTGTTATTCTCATTCTAATAATAATAATGCTCCAAAAAGTATGATTTTTATTAAGGTGTTCAGATAACATTACCTTACTTTTTATAACAAAAAATAAATTATATTCTTATCACAAATAAAACACATACGAAAATACGATTCTTTGAAATAATCAATATTAAATCAGCATGGTATTATTCTTACCGGTAATTTTGTTTTAATTTTTTTCGATTCAGCATTTAATATTTTTGCTGTCTGCTAAAATATATTGAAGTAATAAAAAAAAAAACCAAATGCCTTTTACCAATATTAATATTATTATTCTCTATATGATGGATCCTGCAAAATAAAATAAGGATATATAAACACTGCAGAGTATATATTCTTTGTATTGTCTCTCAAGCAAGTACTTTGTTAAGAGAGGTAATTAATTTACTCTTGCAATAATGATGCGACGGGTAAATGGCTGCAGTGGCCGCAGACCAGACCACCTCGGAGGGACCGGTCGATCGTATTTAGGCAGAGGCACCTTGACCGTGCGCGAATATCGCCGTAATTAGAAGTGCGTGCGTGCGCACATGTCGTACGCACGTGCAAGTATACAGCAAGCTGCTTAATTAACCCGGCAGAGATTGCAGACTGCATAAATCCACGCTTTGACTCTTTAATCACGCTTTCTGTGTGCACTTGCCAGACGGAACGTCATTCTAGTCACTCTTCGTTAATTTGACGTCGCGGTAGGTAACCTGGTGCCAATCAATCTATTAAAACATTTAAATATATATATACGCTAGAAGCAAGAAAAAAGACATGAATAAATAAAGATGCCTAAAAATAATACATCGTTGCTCCATATATATATATGTTTTTTTAATTCAAATAGTCTACCAATTTCAGTCTCTTAAATAAGATTATTTTTATATTCGGGTATTTTTGTGGCATTATGTTTCATTAATTATTAAACAACCAATTCATTTTTGTATTTTGATATTTTTATGATAAGGATAGTTTTGTTTATATATTTTTATTTTTATTTCTCACGTTTCATATTGAGTTAAAAAGATCATAATAATATTTATAATTACAAAATAGGAGACACTATTTAAAAAAAAAAAGTATTAGATATATAGCTACTGATATGAGCAGTGAGATTATTACTCAAATTTTAGTGGCCTTTCTCGCTTGATTATCGAATGTAGATAGTTTTATTAATTCATTTATTTCGCATAGAAACGACACAGACTCCGTTTAGAGCTGATCACTCTAAATCCGGTGCCACTGTGTGCGCTGGATAAACAGCATCGCACGGCACACTGAAGGGTGTGATGCTTTGTCGTACTCAAAGGGTAATTTTCAAGTGGTGTTCAGTTGTATAAATTTGCTCGCGTTCTATCAGTGTGTACGTGTATTTGTGGTTTTACGAGCGTTTCTATATAAAAAATAAAAATACCCAAATGTAAATATATAGTTCAAAGGTTGTGAACGATTGGAGAAAAATAATGATGTCATATTCACTTTGCCGGAGATTTTCTGGTTTTCCATCAAAACAAATATAGACACTTGAGTATTGTTTTTTTCCCTATATTTATAGTACAAAGTCAATAAGTATTTTGTGAATATGTTAATAATTTCAGCACGTACTGCCTTATGTATGTAACCAATAACTATCATACAAAAAAAAATACATTCATTGAGTGTTTTGATAGAAATTGTCACTGAAGATTAGAAATAGTTTTATATTTTGATTTTAAATTAAATTTGAATAAAAAAATATTTTTGTTTTTAATAATTTACTGCATGTTTTTATTTTTGGTCAATTATCATATAATAGGCATGACGAAAGATTTTCAAATCCTCTTCCATAATGGGGGTACACGTTTACTATTTACGAAAAAAACTTTATTTCGGTAAAAAACTAGAGTTTAACGAAGTTTAAAGCCATTTTTATAATATTTTTTCAAAAGTGCGCGAAAACGCTCGCTGGTGTCAGGCGTCCGCTCTGACGTCACGCCTCCTATCAACTATCATTGTCAACTGGCGTGCCATTGTGTTTGCATTGAAGACCATAGACCAATTTGAATACCATAGAGTTGTTTACAGGGGTATGACGTCATGCGCTGTGATTGGTGTTTCAGTCAAAATGGCCGATTGCAGTATTTTAACCTTTTAATTTGTTGAAAATCTTATTAATCTTAGATTTTTAAATAAAACTAAATCAGTTTTTTAAATCCTTTTAATATGTATTTTCCCTTAAAATAATTATTTCTTTGATTCTTTGATACTGTCGTCACGCCTATTTAGTTTGGGGATAAATATCTTGTTTATTTTTTTCAATTGGTTTTGCTATATTTTTACTTGATACTAAACCATTGAAATAGTTCAAATTTAATTTTAGTTTGATTTTTATTTTTAGAATAGTGACAGAAAACCACAAAAAAAACATTTTCATTGTCAGAGAGTTTCTAGATAGTCGTTCAGAGGCGGTCTCGCGGGCGGGCCGCCGGGTGGCTAGCGCAGTATTTCATAGACCGGCCCGCCCCCGCAGCTCGGAGAGGTGCGCTAGCGACCGGCGCGGCAATAAATGGTGATTGCAAACCATCCGGCGGTACATCGAGAGTGACCCGTTAGGGGCGCCCGTCCCCTGAAAACTTTGCTGAGAAAATTATGAAACTACCATTCACCAAAATGCATTTTATAAAAATGATTCATTAAAATTTTATTCGATGTTTTACATTTACATGCACAACTACCGGTCGAGTCGGGTTTGTTTAATGAAAACATACGCATACACACGCACAATTTATAAAAAAAAAATTGTGGCACCAATTTAATTAAACATTACTACCATATAGTGTATAGTTAATACTTGGGCTCGGAACAAAGAAATTTTGTGAATAATTTTAGGTGCGCAACGTTGTCTCAAAGTGCAGGACACAAGTTATGAACTTGGATTTGAGAATGTATTGTGAAATAATAGGTGTTGTATAACATGTATGACTCTCATCAGATAGTTGGGAGGATTGCTGGGGCATCAGCTACCCGGGGCTGGAGAGGTTCGCAGGCCGGGGGGCTGGGAGTCGTGGGGCGCACCGTCCACCCGGGGCAGTGGCGCTTCGCGTAGGTGTTTTAATTACGGCCCATGTCGGCAATCGCCATCATTTAATTAATTTGGTTAATAGTTGCAATAATGCAGTAACTCGAACGCTCGGCTAACAAACTTATGTATTATTGTTATCCCTCTGTTAATTGTGAACCGATTGCAGTGTGTTTTGTATTTTTTTATTACTGTTTCTTAACTACAACTTAATAGCGTATAAAATAAAAAAAAGATGGCAAATTAGATGAATTATACAGTTTGTTTATTTATGAATTGAATATAAGTACTATTTTAATATTTATCTTAAAATTGTACAAAAGTTAAATAAGCATTATTCAATTCAAAAAGTGTTTTGTCGTGTTCTGATCTTACGTTTCATTAATTATTATACATTTTACCAAGACTGAAATCGATTACTTCGACTGACTTGGCAATGTACCTCTAACTTAGCCCAAGAGAAGTGACATTTATAAATTTTAACTTAGAAAACACTGTGCATACTCTTAAAAATTAAAAAAATAAGGTTGCGCTAAAACCACAACTATGGCATAAAAAATTCACGTGATAAATAAAAATAATGGACTGAAATTATGACAATACAATAACGAAAAAAAAGACTAACATTATTCAAAATATATGTACGCATAAGAAGGTTTTAATCAACGAATAAAATATTATTATTAAAAAAAAAACAATAACAGTTTACGTCGCAATATCCATTTTTTTCTTTGCTGTGGGTGTGGTGTTGCGTTATTTGAGTCTTCCGACATTCCAGAACCATTTTTCCATGAGGGATTCGGAAACATCGGAAACATCGGCAGACTCAAATCAGAACGCAGCACAGCACACAAGAAAGACGAACATTAAAACAACGGTTGCCAAAACCTACGAATTCATTTATACATTTTATGATTGAAAATATATTTATATATTAAATACAAAGGTGTATGAGTAATGACATATATGTTTTTTTAATTTACAGAATACGCAATGGCACTATATAAAAAGAGTAATGTTAACGTGACGGCTTCTAATATCTCTCTTTAAGTAATTATATTTATTTACTTGAAATTTAAAAAAAAAAGTGTTTTTGTGAGTGCTTAGAGCTTACACTTATGTAAAGTTTTTTTAAACTTTCATGCGCCACTGCTTAGAAGATCTATCTATCTAGGCTTGATAGTTCTTAGAAAGATGATTTTGTATTTAATTAATACACGTACGTATCAGAGATTGCGGCATTAGAAACTGCTAGCTTATACTCTATAGGTAGGTGGGTATATCGATTTGTTACAATGGCTATTGTTTCTTCTTGTAAGTCGATGCGTAAATTAGAAAGTGGATAGACTAACCTGAGGAGTTCACTGGAATATGCAGACGCCGTGGCGGTATAGTGCCCAACAAAAGCACTTTTCATAATGCTTTTAGCCTAACATAATACTTAGATTTATAAACCGTAATATCTGCGAAAGTGATTGTAATTATACAATTGAAATATTCAAGGATTCTATGTGGTGTGCGTCTCTTCTTTCCTATTTATTTCCCTATTTCAAAATATTTTCCAATGATGATAGCTATTCACAAGTAAATTGAATATTTTAGTTAGCTATGGATTAAATGATCACAAGCCGGTAATTACGTAATGGTTGGATAGCCCTAGGTACACGGCCTCGTGCAGTGGCGCACAGGAGCAGGGGGTACCCTCATACGGCGTGCTGTGGACTCCAGCCTCCGGGCAGAGGGTTTAATTAACTTCTACGCATGTATCGGCTTCCATCAGAAACACTGCCCAGTACCCGAAAGACAACCCCATGCCTCTGCTGCCCCCCGCTCTGCGATAGCTCACAGAACCGCTTGGTGCTTTGTTAGCAGTGTTGCCGGTTCAGGACCGAATCACTGTGGTTAAAATCGCATTTAAAATATATGCAATAAACCACAGCAGTACTCTACGTCATAACAACACATATATACATTCAGTCAACATTTTAAAGTTGTATCTTAATTTTTTAAAGTCTGTTTATTTATTCTAGTAAAAAAATATTTTCTAAAATTAAAAAAATATATATTTTTGTAGAAAATTTCTTATTTGTTGTATTTACTTTTTAGCTCTTCATTTTGTAGAACTTGGTTGATTCAACGGATTGATTTTAAAACTTTATTAAGGTTTTTCACCAAAAAAATCCATTTTTATTTCAACCTATATTGTGTGACTCAATAAATGAAACATTAGAAAAAATTTGGTGACTAATTATTAAAACCATATTTTAAAGCTCTCATGTGTGATTATTTATTGTTTCTAACCACTAAGGAAACATGTTTATAAATAAGATATTTTATGTATTACATTTAATTTGTACCTAACCATTGGAACATGCCTTTTATTAGCTCTTGTTGATATTTGTTGTATTTATGTTTGCTTTATATGTCTTTTTTAACATTTAATTTTATAAATATCTTGCGTTAATGCATAAATTTACTTGTATAGCATAATAACTCATTGAAAGGATATCAAATATATACTCGGTATTGGTCATGTTGGCTAAGCTCCACCCTGTGTGTAGAGTGGATAGGCCATATAAATTAACTCACTACCTATGCAATTAAATGGGACACCAAGGTCTGGTCATCGCCTGTGTGCCTGTAAAGTGGAAAGCGATACGTCCGGCTGCAGGACAAGGGATGATCTGGGGGTGGAAAACTCATCTCTTAATAACAATTGATTTAAACCTCATTCATTAAGTCACACAACCTCCAAAAGTAAATATTTTAGTTTTGGCAATAAAATTTACTGAATAAAATAAATATGAGTACATCGCAAATGCGATTAATCAATCAAATGAAATACATATTCCATTAATTTCATTGCAGATATTTTTAGTCACTTTTATATCGCACATGATAGATATCATACAAATTTCAATTGACAATTTTAAATTAAATTTATTGTTCAACTTCTGAAAATTTCCCCTCAAATTATTTGATACAAGTGAAACTTTATTTCATAAGAACCCAATAGGCTCGTTGTTCGAATATTTGTCACGTGCTTCTCTCTGAACTGTTTGATTAAGTTTACTTCTACCCCGTTTCGTAGGTTCTAGTTTTAGTTTTGATGAAATAATGTTTTTATCACAATGTCATTATATGTTTCTAGAATTTTCCAACTGCTTCAAATAGGCTTTAATTTATTTTTTAATGAATTATCAGTTAGTGTGCGACGTCACAGAGGGTTTTCCTCGCGGCGTGAATGCGGCACGAGAAGCTCGGCCCCGCACGATGCGCTCCCCGCCACTGTACAAATAATTCCCGAAATTGAGGTAATGGTATGAAATTGGATCTTTATCTGGCCGCACCGCGGTCGCCCGGGGCAGGCCGAGCTATCTATATTAGCGGCAATTTATAAGATAATCCTGCTGCCCGCAATGCCGAGCACTTCCCCAGCGGTCTCGTCTTTTTGTAATACTTATCAGGGAATCTGGATAAATAATGAATGTACTTCTAATGTTGAGATAATACTCCTAGCGTCTACTGTATTTTTTTTTGTAAGCAAGTATAAAAAGTTTATACCTTCATACAAGACTTCAATTCTGTATAAATAAGAGGAAAATATTATTTATGGTTAAACACACTACGCTAGCATATAATTAAAAGAAATATATGTGTTGGGTGGTCTTTTTCGATCCAGTACAGTGTCATTTGTGTTATTGAAATGTTTTGTAAATTTCATCGAGATTTGTTGTGTAATTTATGTTTAAAAAATATATTATCTGTACAAATATTGTATCTTTATGTATAAAATAAAAATTGTTATATTTTCTTATATCAAATAAAAAAATAATCCTGTACAACGTAATAGTTTTATATCCGTAGGCGAGGAAACGATGCTTTGTCCTGCACAATAGCATTGAAAACATCACATGAGTATAGTCAATACATCAAACGTCTTTAACTTTACCGAACATACTCGATTCTAACCGATGTTACCCGATTCCATCCAATCTTACCCGAAAGTCGTATCGTTAGGGTAATCGTCCACGTACCCGCATTATCGTTTAAAGGTGAATCTTGAAAGCTTTTTTACGTGATCAATTCCGTATTTTGGATCGGTAGTGTATCCCAGGATGTGGGCTCAAAGGTTACGTCAGTGGCTTCTAAATGCCGTGCAGCGGAAGGCTAAGAGCCCCGTAATTCCAATAATAATCGAATTACACATTTTTAAAAATAAAAGCGACTTTTAAAACCACCGACAAAACCGCATCGGCATACGTTGAAGTGGTAAAGATATATCGGTCAAAATCATAAAATTCTTGTTTATTTATTAATATTAGAGAGCGACAATCAAAGAGAATTTTGCATCATGTCTATTTTTTACGTCCATTTTTTGGCAAGCTCTTCAAATTATGTTGAGTATGCTTTATTACCAACTATAAAAATTGCACGAACACACTAGAAATAAATAAAATACAATATACTGCCAATGGTTCTCACAACGATAAATAAGTTCATAAAGATCCACCCACGATAAAATTTATAATCAGTTCACTCAACGCAGGTAATTCCCTCAAATTAATTACCAAAAAGATAAAGCCATTAAGACGAATAACAAGCGCATACTGAGCCGAACGGTTTTAAGGAAACCCATCCAGATTTCGAAATAACATCAATAAAATTATAAATAACGTTCATTAGACTCTACTCGGATTTACCGCCTTTATATTTTTGTGTGTAAGATCGATAGGCGCAATTCTTTATTATCTCCAAGATAACTTATAATTTTACAATCGACATCTCCAGGCTGGCCAGCCGCGTGTGGAGACTATTTGGATTCCTCGCGTTTCAAATATACACCATCATAAATTTCGACCATAAATATTTTGAAACGAGATATACGATACGAATATCTCATATTTATATACATGTCGGTGTGCATTAATGCGTGTATAAACCTTAGAGTAAATATGCTACACGTAGGTATAGTGTGTTCATTTGTGAATTGCCAATGAGAGATATGCAACAACTACATGTACTGTATCTACAATTTCAAATTAAAATATTCTGATGTATAAAATAAACACAACTCAACTATGATGTAGCGTGACTTTAGCGAGTCCATTGGAATTTATAATAATTTTGATGGCAACCGATCTATCTTATAATTGATTAAATATTGATATGTATATTAACTCATTTTTATATGATATTTAAATAGGATTTAAAACAACAAAAATATTTAATAGCACAATACATATATAATGTATATATAAAGATTTTAACACTAGATTGCCCAAGATTTTATGTATACCTATATTGCCCAAAAGCAGTCAAAATGACTGCTTTGTGAAAGAATAACTAATGTGTAAAGAAATTTGTTTAAAATTATTTTTTTATATTTTTTATATTATTTACAGTTATATAAGTAAATATTAAAAATAAAAAAAATTTACTTCACTTGGTAAAAATTAATTTATGCATTATTATTTGTACATTTTAGGAAATTAGAGTGGAAATCTTTTTATGTGTACATCTTCCGCAAACACACTTTTGACATTATTCACATATATTATTTGTTTTGTTGTTGTGGCAAAGTCGTACTTGACAAATTTTGCGTTTGTTAGAATGGGTTGCATTTGATGATGTTGCAGTTGATCTTTTTGGGTCTTCATGTTCTGATAAATTTTTCTGTCTTGCAGCTCTGTATTCGGTGAAAAGCTGTTCTGTTTATTGAAACAAGAATTTTTTTCGTTGTATTTGTATTCCTGTCGTTTCTTTGTAAAGGATCCAAGCATTTATAACAGCTAAATCTAAAATATTAAATAATATTTGGAGGGAACTACGTTATCTACGAGAACTAGAAAAAATACAGCAAAAGCTAGTTATCTACGAGAACTAGTTTTTACTCAATTCTCTAATTTATATAGCAGAGTGGAAAAACGAGGCAGTTATCCTTCGTTTGTTTGGCTGCTTTGGGTAGTTCTCTTTTGATTCCTCTAATAGTTCCAACTAGAGTTGTTTTTTTGCCAATAATTTTGTAACGAGTGACAAGCTAGTGAAAAAGTTATCGGTCGTGATATTTCTTCCATTGCTTGTATATGGCTCGACAAGTTTTAGAACAACGTGTTCACCGAGAAACATTGACGATGGTCGTTGTTCATCTCTCCCCAAATAAGGAAAGCCATTCATCTACTAAAATCTGATGCAAGTCAGAATTTGATGCCAAATTTGTTGGGTTTATTAGGCATATACTGTGTAAACCTGCACCTGGGTTTTGACGGAAATAATTGCTCGTCAACTGTTATATTTTGCCCTGGTTGAGAGCAAGCTTGACTATTTTCATTGAACTTGTCCCATATTTCCGAAATCAAGGCAAATCTATTTGTTTTAAGGCTTGTTTCGGTTCTTTTGTCAAAACAAATAAATCGTAGGATTTGATTGAACTTTTCTCTGGCCAATTTTTCTAATAAATTCGGGACCCCGCTTTGCTGACCATAAATAGCTCAGTTTTAAATTTTTTGCCTCGGAGGCTCCACGAGCATATAAAATCTCAATAAATGCACGTATTTCCGGTAATGCTGTTGTCCAATCATTCCTCAAAATTCGGCGGCCTTCTTCTTCTGTGCACTTTTTTATATGTTTGATAATATAGTTATTTATTATCAATGAGAATGCACTGATAAGATTATCTGTCATAATGTTCCTTTTTGCGTAGCCTGTTGGCCTTTTCACACCCTTGAAAATACAAGTAGATGTTAACCTTCCAGAAAGTTAAATTTTGACCACCCAGTACCATCGGCAGCTGTTTCGGTCTCCTGAATGGTGTTTTCAGTTTTCAGTTTTCAGCTTCATGATGTCAATTTATTATGTACTTGTATGTTATCATGTGACGATAATCGAAAAAAAAATGAAAACTGTTAGCTCAATACAGAACCGAACTGTTCGTATAAGAAATTGACTCAATTCAATAATAAGAGTCATTTGATTATTTTAAATTTCCCAAGCAGTCAAAATGACTGCTTTTGGGCAATATAGGTATAACACATATATATATACCGGAAATGAAGGGTGTGGAGGTAAATTCTATTATCAATAAACGCATTTATATGTTTTAGAAAAAGTCATGAAATTTTAAGAAATTATGTATATAAATACTTAATTTTTTTTCTAATTGAAATTCAAAAGCAGTCAAAATGACTTCTTTGGGCAACCTAGTGTTAAAACACGTTATTAATAGTCTTGTCGCTGTCAAGCAACTCATTATAAAATCATGATATTAATTTTTTAAATATTATAAAACCAAATTGGTTTTAATGTATGTCTCATAAAGGGATAAGATCTCAGCACTTATTCAATGAGACAAGTTATAAAAACTTTAAGATCAGAAGTATCGCTTTCGCTTTTCAAGGGTTTTTTCAGAGCACGAAGAAGCTTTTTAGAGACTCCAATATTACAAAACAATCTCCTAGGCATTTGGTTATCAACATTTATTAGAATTATTCAACCAACATGTTTATCTAAATCTGCAGAATATTTTCTAATTATACTAAATATTTTTGCGAATTTTAGAAATAAATTTTTAAATATCAAAATAATAAACAAAAATTTGTCTTTGACCATCTTTTAAAAAGTGTTGTCAAAAGATTTAAATTTATTGTTGTAACTATCAGCGATGAATGCACTATAATCAATATAAGGCTCCATGTAAATATACTAGGACATACGTACATATTATGTGGGTATTAGAAATGCCGACGTATGTCTGTTATTATTTATGCGACGTACTTAACCCCTTACCTATGTTATTGAGTACAGACGAAGAGCTTTATTTTTTTGCATAAAATTTCATTATTAATTACTACGTGATCTTCAGCAATATCAATAAATCGAAATTTTTTGCCATAAATTACTTATTTTAATCAAAATTGGTAAAAGGGAAACTCTGTAAAGCAATAAAAATACAATAAATTATTTTTGTTGTCTTATTTTTTATTGAACTTTGATATAAGTAAACCAATAAAAGTAAAGTCAAAGAGTATAATGATCTGAGTAAAATAAGTATATATCTCCGTTGATTTTAAGCTATATATTAGGCGATGGTCAAGCAATGACCATTGTTCTTACATTACATTAAAAATACTTATTAATTAAAGGCAATTGAACTTTTTTATTAACGCTTCGTTAAAAGTAGCGATTAAAATAACTTAATTAAATTTTATTGTTTAATGCAAAAATAATGAACACAATCCATCAAAAAATCACATTGAAAAACCAAGAGACATTTTTTAAATCAAATATATATATTTTGACGACACTCAAACGTTTTTATTATTAACTATTTTAATTAATAATATGTACATTTCATTCGATATGTATTCTTATTTTGTAAACACGATAATTACTGAAGAATATATACCTTATTTGTTAATCATAAAAGAGTGTAAAATTTCTAAACAAAATTTTTCTAGGTGTTTGATTTGTGATTTTCAAGGATGTGTATAATATTTTTGCTTCAAACGGTAATAAAAAGGTTTTATGTACAATCGAGAATATTATCTCCACAAGGAGCAGGATGGAAAAACGATCTCCCCTGTGGATATATGTAGAACTAAAATGAATACGGAGTGTTATTAATTTTGAAGTAAAGGTATATTAAAAAACAGAGCAAGGTAACTCAATTCTAGAGCCAAATAGAAGCCCGACCTCGGACGCCGGCCGGGCCCGGGCATGTCTAACCCGAGCAGTCATCCCGCCGCCTTGTATCTACAACGTATTTGTCGGTAATGTACGGTAACGTTCAATATTTCGTATCGGGGCGTACAGCAGATACGTCCCAACCCTCTGGGTGGGTTCGGTGGGCGAGTTACCTGAACCCTAACTACGAACTAATATTAAAC
Organism: Atopsyche davidsoni; assembly: GCA_022113835.1. Taxonomy (NCBI): domain Eukaryota; kingdom Metazoa; phylum Arthropoda; class Insecta; order Trichoptera; family Hydrobiosidae; genus Atopsyche; species Atopsyche davidsoni. The sequence goes on along the minus strand of JAILWY010000019.1, from coordinate 2,995,693 downwards.
GAACGGCGGTGTCCCAGGGCGGTACAGCAGTCGAGCGAGAGCATTTCCATGGAAAATTCGACAGTAGCTACAGAGTAGTTTGAATTTTGGGTTTGGGGGATGTTACTGCGCTATTAGGCTCTATTTTATGGATTGAGTGTGACGATACGATTATCTGAGTTTATCATCATCCCCGATTAGTACCTCTGGAGATAATGTGAACAAAATTTACCGCATTTATCGCGTTTCGTTGGAATGAGTTTGATCATTAACAAAAATGAACAAAATAAATCAGTTTTAACAACAAAAAAATGAGCAAGTTTGTTTTTAGAAAAACGCGTTGAACACGTGAACACCTGGAAAATATAATCTTTAAAAAGAAAACGTATGGGAAAAAGTTTTGATCGCAAAAGAGCCCACGCATGACTTGTACATTTTTTCCACTCTGTCTTCGATTCCTCGGATTCCCAGTCGAAAGTAATTAAAACGCCTCCGGGGTCCCAAAGATAAATCTATTTTTTCGTCGATTCCTCGGCGAGGGCCCGAGGGCCGCGGCGACGCCGCTTTTTGCGTCCTCCAAAAAAGGAAAAGCGACCGCGGCGGTACCTGCGCACTCTCCGCCGCGAATTGTTACAAGCCCCGGGCGCGAGAGCGGGCAGAGAGAGCGGCGCTAGAGCGCGAGAGACAGATAGCTCGGGCGGAGCCGCCCCGCGCCGACGTCACGCCGGGCCGCGCGCCCGCCGAGCCTCACTCCTCGGCGGGAACATCGCCGAGTCGCCGGCAGTCGAGCAGGGGCGCGCCGCACGCGGCCCGCGCCTTTTGACAGTTCGCGCGAGTTTCCCGCGCGATTTTCAAACCACCCCGCGACTCTCGCCAGTTCTGTGCGCTCCTTACACTCCGAATCAGGTGTTATTTGTGCGTTGGGGAACCCTCCCTCGAAGATCTCTCGCCATGGACGAGTGGGAGAGACACGTCACCCCGCTGCTGCAGGACATGGGCTGCGCCGGAGACGACGGCCACGAAGACTTTTTCAACCCTCAGGAGGTCAGTCCCATGCAACTTAGATCCCTCATAATACGGACATAGACGTGTTTTCCACATAAATATTTTACCGCAATAAAAAGTTTTCAAAACTATTTGAATTATCATTAATATGGCAAGTTATTTCAAGAACAAACTTGCCTATTTGTTTGATGGATTTATTGACATAAATTTGTTGAAGTAAATAATTTCATTAGACTTATCTGTGCATCGCAAAGCCTGACAGTGTCAATCTTGCATTTCAAAGATATTTCAAATTCAACCACAATGAAGATGCTCGCCCGCATAGTAGACCTTATTGCACAGGCCCGGACCCCTAAATACTTATTTAATTTTATACCTTAACAAATGACTTGAAAATTATATTTTAACCTTAGTCAAAAATGTTGTTCAAAAAAAAATTATCGACGTGTTTTCAATCGACTCTTCGGTTTAAAAAAAAATTTATCGGGGAATTTGGAATATTATAATATTTTATCAAATCATCAGCGATATGATTTTCGTTATTTTAATTTTAAACAATACTAAGAAGATGAAATAATTTAAAATAATGCCGTTAAATATTTTTTTTAAATTAACGGTATTCGTAAAACTCTTTGTTAATAATTGTATTCCGAGTATCTAGCACGTGAAATTGATTGTATTGAGTACCGAATATATCCATTAGTTAATTTGAAATGACTCGATGCTATAATATCAAAATATATACCGTTTAAAAGTGCTAAACAGCGCTGATTACTCAAAAATAACTTATATATATTAAATAGCAGTAAACATAATTTATTTACACGAAATAAATGTTTTTTAAAAGGTTCGGTTTTTAAGTTTATCATTAAACAAAATTCAATAATGATGAATATTTATGTGTATAGTTTTATTATTGATACCGTTTTCTGTTTTTTATGTTTCCCGTTTTTTTTCAATCAAATCTCGAACATTTTTATCTAATACATATTTTTATTTAATAAACGCATTTAATTTAAATAAATTTCCAATCATCACAGATCAAGCATTCAATTTTGAAAACCTAAATTTGAAATGGATTTTTATAAAATTTCATTCTAGCTCTACAATAAAGCGATTATGTTTTAGTTTGCAGCGTTCACAACCCAAAAAACATTATGTTTTGAGCGTACTTACACCCGAAATAAACTCAAAAGTAGTTTGAACAAATTTAAAACTTTCTTGGGGAACTTAATTAAATAAGTCGGCCGCGTGCGGGCCTGGCGGAGATGCTTATCGTGGACTCGCCCGGCGCCAGGCAGTTGCCATCATTTGTCCCCCCAACGTTTGGTCGTGCATAAATCAAGCTCGTCCAATTCCCATAAATATCAGACCACTTCTCCGTCGGCGTCCTGCTCGTATATTTTGACTGACATCTATCCAGCTGGTGCGACCGACAACCCGGCCAACCTGCAGTCTCTGCACAGTTGAGGATGACGACGAAACCCCAAAACCACCCCCCACTGAGATCGTCTTGAAGTTTCGCTAGTACAAAGAATTTCAACGCAGATGCATAAAAGAATTATGTTTTTTTTATACTGCATTCATCAGGCTACATTAAGGGTGGTCTTATTGGATTTAAAGCACAGGCAAGCAGTCATATTGATTTCCGGTTGAACACTATTATGTCCTCTTAACTACAAAGACTGGTAATATTATTTAGATTTCCTTTATTTTTTTATATATTGCAGGTAGTTCAACATATATGAATGAAAATTATATAGGTTATTGAAAGACCCTTATTAAAAAATTTGCAAAACTTAAATCACCACCAGTTTTTAAAAAATGAATGCTTGTATATTTGACTGGTATCTTACAACAAAGGGGTGTAATATTAATATCTTCTGTAGCGCTGTAGGTAATACATTACCTAAAGGTGCAATGAATTTTTAAAAATATATTTTAAGCTTACAAATATGAAACAATCCTCTTAAACAAATATGTAATTGTAACTAATTAGTGCTTTAATTCCGTGAAAACATCCCACGGACCGTTCTAACGAGAGGCATGAAATTAACAACATTCATAATTACTACATTTTACACAGATATGGCGGTGAGCTCATTCCCTTCCGCGAACATTAAAACTTTTTAATTGAGCTAGTTTTTTCGGTTCCTCCTGTCTAAGTAAACAATTTTACTTTAATAACACATCATTAATCAACGAAGTCTGGTTAAATCTTATGAACATAAACTCTGCTATGAATAATCTTGAAAGTTACTAAACTTACTTAATTTATCTTTATTTCGACATCACAAGTGGATTTTTGAATGAACTAAAACAATAAGTGTTAAAAGATAGTCCATCAAACATACAGCTTATTTATATTTTGTTGTTTTATCGGTCTATTAAATTTGTGATATCTTCAAGAGTTTCAAAGGAAGAATTAGGCTTTAATTTGATTTTAACCAATATCTTCCAATAGCTTTATCAAAAAGTTAGAATGTTAAATTAAACTTTCAAAATAGAGAAATAAAAATGTCCAAATAGCAAATATCAGGATTATTATTAAAAATATAAGGAAATGATGTGTTTCTAGTTTTACTTTGTATCACTACGTAAAATTATCAATGCGTATATGAACGTGTTGAGAATTCGGTCTCTCAAATAACCATACAAAAAATATTCTTTCTTATCACAACCCTTCAGCGCATGTTTTTATGTCGTCTGTAACAAAAAAAATGTTCAAATTGTTTTACCTACTTGCATGCATAATGCATGCGTTTCTTTGTTTCAGAAATCAAGCGCTTTGACTATTTAACTATTGTTAGTATACAGGGAACCTACACAGCAGCGCATTGACAAAAGACAAGTGTATGTTAGATAAGATTAGATAGAGTGTACATTACTAAACCCTTGGATATTTTTAAAGAATAGGCGCAAATGTATTGTCCACTACCTCTGTTGTAGCCACAAAATGTCTGTCAATTTCTTAAAATTTATGTATTACTGTAGCGTAGAGTAAAAATATATTTTATAATATTTAAAGAAAACGAATGATTCATTTATACGATATTTTAATGCAACTGATTATGTCATATAACTCACAAACTTTTAATATATTTTCAAACGAAAACGGTTGCATAAAAAAATTATATTAATTGTATAAAAGTAAAAATTGTAATAAAGATTTAGACTTATTTTTATTTATTAGTTAACGCATAGTTTTGATCTTAAAATTAGTACTGTGTGTAATAAAAGTATTTGTGTTCAATATAATTACTCTTAATACATAAGATATTATCATTACTTCAACAGAATAAATGGATCGTTAAGTTGAATTAAAATTTTTAAAAAAAACTGCAATTTATTGGTTTTGAATATGTAATAAAATACACAAAAACTGTGTCTAACAGCATGAAATAAAATTCAACATTCAGGTATGAAGAGTTATTATTTAAAAGAATTATTAGATATTAATTCTTAAGCAATTACTGTTGGTTTATTATTCGCTTGGGTGTATCTTCGATATTTGTTCGGTTGGCTGCTCGCTAGACCCAGCTCGATTCTTTGCATTTCGGGTTGCTTCAATCACTTAACCATTGAAGTTTCTATTATCTGATGTTCATCTAGCCATTGTCCGACGTGCACTACTGTTTTATGATTTGTATAAAAATCCTCACAGTAAGATCTTCTACAAACATGGAGTAATAACATTCACAGTAACGCCAGCATACATTCGGCGAATTTCATGTTTTGACATCCAAATCTGTTTAATTTTGAAAAATATTATACGTATTGGAAGACAGATGCACAATTTTTACGATTAAAAAATAACCGTTACTAATAACAAATGGTTTTAACACTGCAAAAAATACGACAACCTTTTCGATTTCAAAATAATGTGATATGAGCTTTGTATGAGCTTAATATGAGCTTTGATCGTAGATTTTTAATTAGAAAAAAACAAACTTATTTAAATGTGAACATAATCTAATGGTGCTCATAAATAAATCAAAATAAACAAATATTCATATTTATTAAATATTGCACCCAAATAAGTCCTGTTAAAATATTAAAGCGTATAGGAAAGGCAATATCGAATTATTGAACAAATCACGTTTACAATATTTTATGTATAACTAAAACAAGATGTTACACCGTGAAAGTTTGATTCAGAGCCTTCATTGGATAAACATATCCCGGATAATTGAAGGAGTTACAGTGACAGAACCGCTGATTATCATAATTGTCACATATTTATTATCTGAGCGTCCCAGGGAGGCTCTCGGCCCCAGCGGGCCTGCCTGCCTGACGGGCCGGGAGTGTCCGCTGTGAATACGATACCTCCCGCCGGCACTGGACACCAGAATATTGATGATCAGTGTTGATGCTGATGATCACCAAATAGAGATATCCTGCACCAAAAGTTTTTCCGTCACCATAACAAGTTACAATTCCTCGAAATGCGTAGATGCATACATTAAATACGAAAGTAAACGTAAATTTAGAAAATAAAATTATACTTATTTTTCTCATTTAAACACATCTAAAATTATTTTTTGTAGCAACGTTTAGTAAAAAGTCATAGAATATTGAAAAATAAATAGGAAATAATTAAAAGACCGGTTAATATTCTCGTCATATCGACATAAAGTTTTAGATCCTTCATTGGTGGTGCCACACAATTTTATGTTATATTTTTTTTACATTCAGTATTAATAAATATTATGAATAACAAAAAAACGATGTTATACAAATACTTTGGGTGAAAAGCGTTGTTATCTCTTATTACCAAAATAATTTGTGATTGGTCTTGAATCAAATACTAAAGTTGCAACGCCATTATTGCATACTCTCTCGTTTCTAAATCCATAAACACTAGCTTCAACACCATTCACGTGGTATATAGTTTTTTTTATATTTCTACGGTATGCATTTCATTTATTAAGATATATGAGTCTGAATAAATGCATTTTTTTTTGAGAGTATAATTTTTTTCTAGATGAAGTTACAGTAACGTTTCAGGTAACTTTTAATACTAATTAAATTCTTTTATATAAAATTGTCCTGCTTTAAAATCAGTACATATATAAATGAAAATAATTTTTAAATAAGATTGAAATAAAAAAACATATTTCAAATTTTAAGTTATTTTAATGCATTTTGCGTTAAGAAAATCGTTACTAATAATTTCATCTTTATTAGTAATGATACTTCATTGAAGTAATTCAATGTATTAATACATAATGTGATGAATATCAGAATGTGAAAAATGCTTTCCTTTGTCATTTAAGACTGTGATAATAAAATGAAATATACACTGAATTTTTTAAAAATCTTAAAACAACAAATGTTTTCCCAGCATGATACTTCAGTCCGTTGACTGGTGCTGTTTTCCCATTGTGGCTTTGAGTCATCGAAGAGTCAGGGGCTCGGACTCAGGTGGCTCGGGTGGCTCGGGTGGCTCGGGTGGCTCGGGTGGCTCGGGTGGCTCGGGTGGCTCAGGTGGCCCGCACCGCCCGTGCCTCGCGGATCGCCCGGCTCGGACGTCCACTCACGAATAATTTATTCGAGTTTATATAAAGGGACGATGCGTGTAATGCAGGCGGTCTAATTTTATAAGTCGTGCTCTTTAGGATTATATACGGACCAAAATATAAAATTATACGGAGACCTCATTATTGATAGGAATCGAAAACTGTTGGCGTGCATTGAGAATATTCAAATCAATTATAAGTGCAGGTTGATGAAATATTAAATTCTAAAAAATATGCATAAAATGTACTTTTGAATATACAGTTCTGTTATATAAATAAATATAGTTTGAGCAATTAAGACACAGTAATGCTAATAATGATAATAATCATTTATGCGTTATGCGTTGTTAAATTAGTCAAAAATATTAAAATAAGGGTTAATTTAAACAAAATATTAATAAATATTGGAAATTGGTCGGGTGAATCGCTAGATTCACCTGTATAAATAATAAAGTGCATCAAAGTGCAATATTCTTTCTTGGCGTTTTGCATTCAGGATCCCCCGGTCGTCTCGGGGCGCAGGTGTCCCGGTGCAGTCGGCGACCCACTGTTGCCGTATCGTCGCTCGCATATCGCGGTCGCCCTTTAAAGCGTATGAAAGCTAACTTTAACGCGACGAATTGAAATATTACGTCTGAATAAAAGGGCAGGACATTGATATTTAGCAGAGACAAAGGCATAATGTATTGCTAGTGGGAACAGGATGTCAGCGGCTCGGAAGGGTGATCAATTTCGAAATCGACCATATAAAGACATGAAGGATATTTTATGTCAAGTGTTTGCACGAACGGCAATTACACTTTGTGTCATTATAATAAAATGTTGAAATGTTTTCATAACAATGGCGTATTATACTTTTTAATATTGCGTATTTATTTTGATTTATTGGAGAAGCGATAACTACGAATAAATAATAAATAAATGCTGAGGATCGAGAGAGTTGGGATGTCCAGTTTATTTATTTTTGTTCTAACGATAAGACATTGAAAATCATTTGACATGTTGTGGATAATATGGCGCGTCATAAGTCTCGTTTTTGAAGCATATCTTCAGGTATTCCAATAAAAATTAGCTATGATTATTGATTTTAAACAATAAATAATAATATTCGGTAAATACTCCGTGCATATATGCATTATGCGCCTGTAGTAAGTTAATGTTCCAGTAAATTGCTCCGGGTCAGTCAATCAAGCGTACCACCCCGAGCGCGCTCGGATACTTCGAGAAGCGAATAATTCATATCGCTGCAATCTAGTCACTTTACACTTAAAAGTTTTTTATTTTTAATTGAAATATAAACGTCAATAGTTTTGATTGTCATCTTTACCTTTTTAGATATATACTACATATATAAATATATATATATAGATAAATATGTGTATGTATATGTGTGTGCGAGTGCGTGTGAATATTTACTATTGAAAGTAATTGATTTAAGCTAGAATACCTACGAAATTTATTATGTAGATTGAATCAATTATGTAAGCCTGAAAATTCGTGATATTTTGTACTTACGGAAGATAAACAAAAATATCACTCAGCTCTTATATTTAATATGGCTTCCATCAAGGTTTAACGTTCATTCCATCCGGGAAGGCTGAATAAACTAATTTTATTTCTAATAAGTGAAAGAAGCGGTAACAAACCGGGCCGTACCATTAATTTCGCTAAATTGTATCAAATTATGCCTCAGCTATTAGTGTAATATTGGCCATGTCGTAAGCCCAAGGGAGATTTATATTTTGTAATGAACGCTTTTTATACCTAATTTCTACCGAAGAGACTAATGCATGTAATCCCAGCGCCGTGTAATCAGCTGAAGTATTACACATTTCTGGCAACATGTTAATAAGAAATGATGGGACGTATGATTTGTACCAAAAATCAATTTAATACTTCCTATCTTCATTTTTTATGTAGTAAAACATGTTTAAAATCATGAAAAACACATGTTAAATGCATCCGTGTGTTGACAAATAAATATCTACCCAAACTTCCCAGACAAGACATTAATTAACTCAATATTTAGTTTCGGTTATGTATGGCAGAATATAAAAATACTTTTTTAAATAAATTAGCAAAAATGCAATAACCATTTTTTTTACAAATATAAATAAAATAGTTTTAATATATTAGTAAAATAATTATAATTATTAAAACTTTCAAAAATATGTGCTTAGTAAAAATCCAACATATTATAATAAGATTGGCAGATGTTTAAAATATTAAAATAAACATCGTCAGATTAAACTAAAAAAAAATTGTTTATAAAAGTTAAATATAAATTTCAATTGATGAAACCTAATTTAATAAATACATAATTATAACTTCATTTAAAATGTTAATCTCCCGACTTGGCGAAATAAAAATGTAAAACCTACGGTACGTACATTCACTTTTGATTCAATCAAAATAATTGTTGCTAATTTTTATATAACATAAATTACAAAAATTATTCATTATCTTTGAAGCCTTATCTATCTATAGAAAAAAGTAATGATACATAACTGTAGGTTTTAAATTCGAAAACTAACCACACAGAGTAGTAAAATAATAATCTAATATCTGAAACCTAGCATTAGTAAGCGCTGACCTTTTTCCGAGAGCCCACATAGCATTTTTTCCAAACCGACTATTAGTAAGGTGTTTAATATAAAAACCTGCCATTACGAGTCCTCCTGATATCGAACCCCAAACCGGGCGGTTGCTGTCTTTCAGGCATAACTCATGGGCTAATGAATACCTACTCAGACTTCCGTATTTTTATAATCGTCGACTAAAAGATGATGAGCGATATATCAAAAAGGTAAACGGAAGAACAAGGGTAGTTTGGCCGAATTATTTATGATCAAATATGCTGATTAACTTACCGATAAGTTATTGGGTAGCAAACAGCTTATATGAAATATTTGATAAGACTTCTCAAAAAAGAAATTAAATCAGTTTCTAATAATATCGTTTTCAGTTATTTTCAGATAATGATGGACAAAAGTCTCCATCAGATGATATCTCGACTTTTTGCGATCTTCAGTTAGGTTAGAATTTTTAATACGGTCGAGGCGAACACAAATGAATATGCGATCCGTTAATAACTTTGGACGTATTGATGTCTTAATTATTTTGATTTGAAGGTTATTCTAAATTTGAGGTAATCTTACAATGCAAATGTCTAAATTTAGTTGTAGTGTTATATCGCATATATCATTGAAGACTACATATACTATACCTATTCTATCAAAAAAAACAGATAACCGACAGATTTGTTTTTGGCGGCCTTGACGATTTTAATAAATAACCAAGATTAGAGTCATTTTATTAATGTAATTATCAAAAAAGATAGTTGACGATTTCTTTTGTTTTAGTGAACCCTTATTAAAAAAATATATATTTATAAAACAAAGGTGAATTATTAATTTTATATGTAAGTACTTAATATTCTCAAAAATCCCAATCAGTACCGGGGTATTTATTTTTTGGATTTTATTATTTCATTACCATAATATTATTTCTAAAGTATTAAAAGCTACAATCTAAAATGGGAGTGGAATTAATAATTCAAGCAAAAAATATATTCCAATAGCAACAATACATATCTTTACATATTAAAACAGACTTAAAAATTAATTTAAGCCTGCAAAACATGTGTTTTCTGTGAAACACGCAAATGCCGCTTAGATTAAAACTCCATTCGGACGTCACGTAAGTAGGTATTTTCCAAACCTCGGCCACAAAACGTGAATTTTATAAAATCGACTTGCTTTCTTCACGTATGCGAAGTTAAGTTGCTGCAACCAATCAGAAAATTACCTATAATTATGTTTGGTATTAATTTTTACAACCTAAAGTACTTAAAAATAATTTATTTAAGAAATCATAACTTCAATTTGTAAATACAGATATCGTTTTATCTAAATTTAATTAATACAATATGAACACGAAAGCTAAGAGCAAATAGCGGATCATTTGGTATTAGAATAAAGCTTTATTTTAATGATATACATCAGTATTTGAAAAATGTATACTTTATTTTATCATAAAAAATGGTTTATATTATTGGCTTGTCTATTATCTATCAAACTTATATATTAAAGCTTACGGCCAATTGCATGTATGATCCGTTGTTAGTAAATTGTACAATATACAAATAATAAAAGTGATTTTCACAACTAACGAACATTACTTCGATGATTGCCGCGACCCTTACTTAAGTCACGCTCTGGAAAATCCCATGTTATTTCTTACATGAAACGTGGATGCTGCAAAAAAAGGAAAGGGTTAGATAGGATCATTATATTACTCAACGAGACATGCCAACATTTGAAGACGTCGACGGAAGCTAACCGTTATGATATTGTACGGATGTTGGCGCAGCACAGAAAACTTAAAAAAAAAAACTGAAAAAATTGCTGTGTTGTTTGTAACAGATCAACGGTCTAAAAACAGTTTCTGTGTTGTTGATCAATCCTACGTTGCGTGAGAAGCAGGGACGTTGCCCGGGCGGCCAGCGGTGGAGGAACGCAGCCGGGGACCACAGCACTCGGCGACGAAGGAATATGAATCCTAAACTGTTTAGCAGAAAGTACAAGTACACCGCAGTACATTTTTTGCAAAGCAATATGCCATAGTTTTGCTAAACCAAACAAAAAATGGTTCTAAAATGTACAAAAGCAAAAAAAAAGATTTGCCGGTATCTAGATATTTCTTATTAGATTATGTTTCCGCAACGTAATGACATAAAAAAGTGTTCGTTTTGACAATACAAGATCTACATTTAACAGCACACAAGAATAATATTAATCACGTAAAATGTATTCAAGATTCGAAAATGGGATTATATTAACGATTCCCATTTCATTTGCATCGTCATCGCTTTGATATAAAAAGAGCCACAGTAAGTTGACGCAATTAAGTATTTAACGTGAGTAAAGTGTCTTTATATAACATGCTGTGTGGCGGCGTATCATCACGATCAGGCAGTTACACATGTAGGCCGCAGTCCTCGCACGCGCGTATGCAGACCGCTTCCGGTAAGACGCACCCCATCTTGATTGTAAAGTAATATCTCTCAGATAGGGGTAGGTAACAAGCTTGCCCTCTATGCCACCTTTATAATTTCAGCCTGTCTCATCCATAATTAACGGCCGAGCAAGTGAACGTATTCACCGTCGTTTTGATAATCACAATATTTAAAAATAAACGTTATGAAGGCATAGGAAGTTTTTAACGCATGTCACTATTTATAGTGAACAAGCCGATATATTCATACAATAAATATATATATTTTTATGTATATACTTTGTATCATTATTCATTATAGTGGGGCGTTGAGTTGACGGATAGATTGATATAAGTATAATTATGAGAAGAAAAACAATAAGAAGACGCTGTGTTAAAGAAAGAACAATTTTTTCCCGTATATAAAAATATATACTGATTGTTGTCAAATAGATTAACAGAAGCATAAATGTTAAGAAAATAAATTTTTACCTTATAAACGGAAACAGCTCGAGAGCTTTGAGCTGGAGAGACGTAATGTTACCTGAGTGCTATCTTGTAAGTTTTGCAGTGAAATGTGGCGCAAACGAGTATCCTGGAAGCCCACTCACGCATTCGTACGCTTAATATTGAACAAAATTAAAACGATCTTATCGATAGAAATACTTGGACTCAGTGCGTTGTCTTCTCGTTTGATGTGGTGATTAAGTGTGATTATCGAGAGCCCGCTGGCCGCGGCGCGGGCGGCTCGCTGGCGGCGGCACCACTTCTTGGCTGTTTTCCACTCCGCCATTGCGGTTTCAATGTCAGTGAGCCGTGAAATTACTAAATTACGACGGAAAAATCATCCGCAAAACTTCCATTGCTTCTCGAATCCGGCGATCGCTGTTCCCATTCAGAAAGAAACATCTCGCCCGGTGCGCGCATTCTTTCGAGATCGCAGTTGCTTGAATAATCTCGACACGCAGCCGTGCGCATTATCTTTACAAAATATTCCGTAGCCACGACCAAATCTCTGATTTCAAAAATATATCGATTATAAAATATACGAAAATAAAGTATTGAGCTAATGCATGTTTTAAAATATTTTTTGGTTAAACGATCAATAGAATTATCGAGAGAGTAAGATCACTACTACAAAGGGTCGTATTTTAACGTAATTTTTTCATAGTAAAAGATAATTAGTTGCTATCATAACTTTTATGGTAACTTGATAAAGTTCTTTCCTTGTAGCCGTTAATATTAATTTTTTTAAAAACAATTTTATTTAAATTGAATAATTTCAATGCACAAGCCCAAAATATAAGCAATAACATACTAAGATTACTGGTCATCGGACTTAACATGTTAAAGCTTACAGACATAAACCTTAAACGAAATTCAGTATAAACCAAACCAAAACACCTTCCATGCTTTCCGAATGATTACTCTTCAGCTCATTTTGTTAATGAGAAAAATATTTTTTAATACAATAAGGAAAATTTTATTTTAATATTCACATTAACTGAAAAATCTTAGTATTTAGGTTTAATAACTCTTTTGTTTATTTCTTAGTGGATATGTATAACTACTAAAAATTATCTTTCTGTCACGAAAAAAGTTTTTTCCAAGCTCGTTCACCGTTCAAACGGTTTTTTTATTATTGAGCAAAACTTTTCACTTGCAATATAAATATTCTTGTACATTGACGGTAAGCCTATATTACAATATCCAGCGTAGTTCTGATCTAAAAGAAAGTTATTTCCCAAAGAAGGCTATTAAATATGACCGCTTAAGTTATATCTAGTACAATAATTATTATTTACTCTCTTTTAAATTGATAAAATGTTATTATTTAATAACATGCATTTAATAGCACACTTAAAAGTATAATGTTTTTATTTATATTTGTTGTGTGCGAGAAAATGAAATCTCGTCATGGGCAACAACGACGATAATCACAATAAGAATACATTATGATAAATATTTAATACCAACACTTTAAGTATCAATTGATAACTCTTGCAATATAGAAATCTTCAGAAAATACTTCACATATCATCATCGTACTTAAAAGAAGTATTCAATGCATTACAGGACCAAATACACCGTTATGCATTATTCATTATCAACCAATAATTATTGTACGTGGTACAACATTACTGTGGAACTACTTTCTCGCCAGACACGGGAATCTCTTGTTCGTTTTTTCTAGAACAATAAAAATTCTAATCATACAAAACGAACCACTAACACTCGACACCGTTTAAAAATCCATTAATCCAAAATTTTCAGAAACGTTTCGAGAGCTTGCTCCACCCGGACGTGCTGACTGTTGAATCGGCCGACTCCGATGATTGATGCAAAATATAAAAGGCCTTTAATTGCGTTTTAATTTTTCCCTGGATGAATTTGATGGACTGTCTCCGATAAGCCCGCTGCATGGAAGTCGGTACGCATAAATCGCAATTGAAGTATAGTTGAAAAAGCCAGCAGCGCCCGGGAGCGCGGAGTCGCGTGTCGGCGAGGAAACCTCGCGTGCCGCGGGCCGGTTCTGAAACAATGGCAGGACTGTGAAATTCGCCCTCCGGCTCTTTTTAAAAAGTGAATAAAAACAATTAGAAAGCGCCAAGTGAATAGACCCAAGGAAAAACCACTTAGTCTACCCTGAAAAGCTAGCGCCCATGTCTTCCAGAGATGCAACTAGATAGTCGAGAGTTCATTTATACCATTAATATTATGAATCCCATCGTGCTCCTTCAAAACAATGCACTCATAATACTATTGAAAGGCTTCATTTGTAAAAAGCCTTTAGTAACAAATATAAGTAAAAACTGGAGCCAATGTAGGTTTACAATATATATTTGCCGTGGTGTTGTTTTTACAAAGGTGTAAAGATGTATGTACCTAATGATTTGGCAATATTTTTTTAATATAGGTTTTAAGGGTTGTTACTTATGATAAAATATTAATTCTCGACATATAACGAAATTTAAAAATAAATCAGACATTTAGAAATGTTAACTTTACATATTTGATACGATCGTTGCACGCCATACCTCGATTTCAACACACCCGTTAAAAATTCTGTCGGCAAATGTGTGCTGAGATTTCTCGAATCCTTAAGGTTTTTAAAATTAAAATTTTAAATCAAAAAGAGAGATTTCAAAACTTTTTTAAAGTTTAGGCAGAATACTAGATGAACTCTCATACGATTTTCCCTGGCTGCCCCATCACAAAATATATTTCCGCAATACTTATTTTACATAGGGACGTTGGTAGTATGTTTATGGCTTGTAAATTGAATATTATAAAAAATAGAAATGATGTATGTTTTATGGATTCAAATTAAAACTATGGATTTTTGGGAAGCAAGAGCAATTCATATTATGGGAGGGATGATCAGTTTTTTTCTAATTTATAAAACTGGAAATGTTGTAGTGTAGTGAGTTGGTAGCGTTACTAAGATGGGCTCCTGGGATTGGCCAGTCATTATAGCTACAGAACATGGCGGAATGGCCTGGAAGCTGCAATTAAGGATGCGAAAATATGTGAAGTGCGTAGCTGAGAGAGGAATTAAACTTAAACGGCATATGAAGTTTCCGACGACCCCTTCTCCTGAAAGAATAAGCCTATTTATTACCTACTCCGATTTGGTAACGAATAAAAGACCTGGAGTGATTATTTTTATTAGTTTGTTGACTTTTGTGCACTTACAGAGTAACTATCCGGTATGTCGCTGAGAAAATGATTTCTTCTGAAATAAAGCTAAAGAAGAACTTGAAGCTTTGTTTCCTTTTTTTAAACCTATACGCTAAAATCATTGCTGCAAAAATAAGCAAATATTATTATAAAAATTGAATGCAGGACCCAAATTTATATATACACAAATGTATATTTGGATGCGGGCACGTTAAAAGTTTTATTTAAAATATATAAAATAATTGAATATCAAACTTAAATTTTCGTACAAACTATTTTTTACTAGTGATGTTTCATTGGTAAATTGCAAAACCATAACGTTTCAATGAATTTCATTAAGCATAGAAAGTAACTAACACATTTGTTAGTGATATTTTTGACAGAAAGATATCATTTAACATATTTTAATAAAAAAATTGGGACTCGAATTGGGAATTGAACTCTACTCATAAAAATAATTTGTATGCAATAATCTCATCTTTAATTTCTACGCATGTCTCGTTATAATAATTATCAATAACAGTATCTTTATCATTTAGGTGTAGTAGTTTTAGTGTAGTATGCTGCTGGCCCCAGTGCTTCTATACAAAGAACTTTTAGGCAAAGCAGACGGCCCATAGCAGGCACATGATTACTTTACTAGTCGAGACCCTCATTTAAAGTATATCTATTGAAATAATTACTATTTAGGAAAATCTAAATAAAATATTATGAGATTCAATTTCATATAATTATTTTTGAACAAAATATTGATAAACTACCACTGCCAAAAAATAGCCACAAGAACTTTTTTGAATGAAATCATTTTTTGTGAAAAAATAAATACATCAATTATAATACTATCTGAGTAGATTATTCCCATGGTATGTTTTTTTTTATAACAGCTATAGGTGTGTGATGCCGCCTTAAAATAAGTACATAATAATAATAAATTATTAACTTTCTAGAAGTAATCGTTCATTACCTGAACTTCCAGCGGAGCCTTAAGCAAAGTTCCCTAAACTCTCAGGTAACATGCACCGATCGCTAACTTCGCAATTTGGTGAAGCGGGCAGGGCGGGGGCCAGGCGGGGGCCGGGGCGAGGGGGCAATCAGCGCTCACGTGTCAGGTGTCTCACAGTCCCGGGCGACATGTAAATGCATTCAGTCCACCCCTCGGGTGAGCCAGCCTTCTTACCCTCCCCGCCCTGCTGAGGGTATGTCTTAGAAGGGCGGATCATTCGCATTCCGATTTCTGTCACTGCTCACAGTTCGGTTTCACACAAAATTTGAATTCCTGCAGACTCCGATTAATATGCATACAATAACAAACAAACACAAGTTATCGTGTGCGTAAAACAGAATATTTGTCTATCAATTGAATTATGTATTGCTGACTCATTTCAAATGTTTTCTAATTGCTGACTATGTACGGCTTAGCTTCGCTTGCCGCGCTATAGACAGATAAAATTGGATCTCAATTATCGATGCCACGGAGAAGTTTGGTATCGCTTATGGCGTTCAAATGGCCAGATTTCATAAATGACAACATGGCTCTTTCTAAATGAAGCTCAGTCAGAGGACAGATTTGACTGGGTGTACAGAAAAATTTGCGCAGGAGTACCGTCGAGATGAGTGCCAATTTTAGACATTGTAGTACTAAATTCCAGCAAGGATTTAAAAAAATGTTATTATCCCCGTCTTACTTTCTAATTTAAAAATATTCAGTTTTGTCAATCAAGTTACATTAAGCGTAGTTTAGTTAGTATATATAAGCAACATGAGCTTATTTTTTATTTCTATTTGCATTTGATTTGATTTGTATCCTCGAACTGTATCAATTTCCGATTGCGTAAAATTCGAGTTCAACAGTCCATAAATTCAGTTAATAAAGGCGAGTCATTTACGCTTTTTGATGGTTTTGATATTTGGTTATGTTTAAATAATCAAATTTCAATTCTCCAGAATATGTGATATTTATTAGGAAATACGCTTTTATGTTTTTAATAACAACAAAAAAATAGAAACTCGACAGGTTTAATGCATTTTGCAGTATGGAAAATAGGCATCATAAAGTTATTTAATAATTTTGAAAAGCATGGCAGTATTGGCTGCTTAACTTTTAATTGGATAGCGAAGCTAACTCGCATTGATATCATTGATTGACAGGCGAGGTTTTTGATATTTTTAAACTGCTGATTGACATATTCGTACAGTCAGAAAAATAGACTTTTATTCATTTTCTGTGCATAAAAGAAAAAACAAGACACTATTTAAATACATATTGTAACTCGTATTGTGTTCTATGAATTTTATTTTAATAAGCATAGTTTTTTCATTATTCTCACAAAAATCATTGATACCGATTATACCTAGCAAACATTCAGTACTATTTAGAACTAAAAGTATTAATAGTAAATGTTATTTATTTTAAATTACGTGGATAGCATGCAACCCGTCACATGACCAATTATCACAATCGTTTGTATTAGGTCGTGCTCGGTACATGGTTTTGTATAAATACTAGAGTGTTAAATAATCATTATATTCTAAAAAGTATATGACGGAAACTGCTGGTCGTACTTGCATATTTTATGTAAAAAAAGCTGTTTGAATTACATCGTAATTTTTTTTCAAGTTTGTCACGGAATAAATATCTGACCTTTTAATTATTTAAAGTTATTTGAAAATAAATGGGACTGAAATATTTATGTAGCAAGATTTACGCTGTGATATAAATCGATATTATTTATTACTTGTCTTTCAAATTTAACTATTTGAATATTTTTTTAAATTTTTAAGTTTTGGAAAAAAGCCTATTGTTTGATTTACGCAGTTGTTAAATTGATCGGATCAGTTTTATTATAAAACGTAGTTTTAACATTACCATGACTGATTATACGAAATATTAATTTAATAGAGGTTATTAAAAATTATAAAATGTGTTATTATGAGATACATAACGTATTGTTTTTACTTACTCGATGCGAAATCTGATAACATTTCGATGATAGATCATTCGTTTTAAAACTACAAAAGAATATGAATAATTTACCATTAAATAAATCCTTGTAGATTTCATTCACACGGGGCTCAGACGCAACCATTGGAGTTTCGTTATGTCAAACACCTTTTTTTTTCTCTGAAATTAGTGACAGATTCAGTTTATTTTTATTGATGGCGGGACGAGGACCATTAGTTAGTGCTATTTTACAGCCAGCCGTGAGTTATTTATACCCAGGAGGAAGACGGCTCTGGCGCCAGCGAGGGACGCGCTCAGGAAGTTTACGACCCTGCGTACGAAAAAAATATCACCAAGGACTAGAGGAAATAAGAAACGCTGTCAGATTGATGTGTTTTGTGTATCATTCTTAATTGGGAGTTTTTGTCATTAGCTGTTATTAATTGCCTCGGATGTAGGGTTTTTCAGTTTTATTTCATAATGAGTGCGTTTAAAGCTCGATGCATCGATGTCCGCATGGCGTTGGCGCTCGTACAGTCGTCGGAGGCTTTTCTCAACTACGGAACTTCCGCTCAAACAAAAAAAGTACAGCGTTCTCTTCAGAGATATGCAGATCGACCGAGCCGGAATGAATGAATGCTCTAGAACGCATTCGAATTTTACCATCCAAGTGATTAGAAAGTAAAAAATACAGATATTTTCTTTACTCATTATGTCTTATTATTACCTTGTTATCTTCCACTATTTGCTACCGCATAATTTCTTAAATAGGTAACTGATGGGAGATAATTTAATAGTCTATTGTATATCAAAGCATGATTCATTATTCAGGCGACCAGTCAACGGGAACCGAGAGTGTAAAATATGCACGGAAAAAAACAACTTTACATATTAGACCACACGCACAAAAGAAAACACGTATTAACGTATCCACATGTAGGTAGTTATCTAATTAAGAAGTTATAAATATTTTTTCCACTGCTAGTGAAGTTAGATTATTGCGAGCGCTTGCAACCAACTGTTTTAGGCAAAAAGTCGATATCAAGAGATAATTATCGGTACTCATCATTATGGAAAGAGATAAAAGCACATGCTTTATGTTGATGTGAGTATATCTGTTAAGGTTAGGCTAGATAAGTTTAATAAGATTTCATTGAAAATGCTACATGATTGTCGTATAAGTTTATACGGTTGCTGCAAGAAATTTGTGTTGTACTAATAGTTATGCATATAAGGTTATATACATTAGTTTTTGAAGTGAAAATTGGAAAAACTGGTTCGGCTCACGCAAGTGATATTATGATAATATATATCATATCAAAACACCGGATATAATTATAAATTAGGCCTTGGTTTATTCCATTTGGTTATGATGTCATCTAGTCTCTTTCGGATGAGTTGGTCATATTAGAAAAAATCCATTGTTTCACTCTCTTAGCATCACCCACGCCAAAGAAAACATTGGACGTTTATATTCTCACATGTTTTGAAAATAAGTTAATTCTTCATTAAAATATATATATATTTTATAAATATAAATATAAAATTTAATATTTTTGTATATTTACTGTAAATAAATATTTGAACCTTATTATTTTCTATCGAAAAAAAAACCCAAGTATAGTGGAGCCAGGCAAGGATCGACAGCTTACTAGTGTAAAGTGCAGAGTACATCCTCGGGATAGTCTCTTGCGCTGTATATTGGTACAAAGTTTCCAGGTACAGTCAATCTACATCGGTATATGCTCCTCTCAGAACTTAAACATGGCGCAAAGAATGCGAAGCATCGAACGGAGGCAGAACTTATATTGGGCAAACTGTACCTGTATGGCTTTCACATGTTATATCCAAAATAGTAAAAGCTCTGTTTCTAACTCATACATTTGTAACAAGGTAAAACACATTGTCACCGTATTTAAAATGTATGCAATAAATATAAAAAAAATATTATATTTGCTGTATCAACGATATTTTTTTAAAACTGTACCTAATTTATCTCTGTAAATGTTACATAAAATAAGTCAGATTTTGAATTCAAACAGGATTTCCTTGGTTATTCTTAACAAGTATTTTTTGTTATCTTATATTATAGCAATATAACTTTGCAACGGCATGTCAAAATATTTAAGATAAATATATGACTGTAATATATAATGTTATTAAAAAATAATCTACTTTAAAGACCTAATCAAAACTTTATTTTATTTTAAATACGTTGTTTTAATCAAATGTTACATGCATAGTAAGTATATAGATTACAATTTTTAAAATCATTTTAATTTTTAGCACGTACTTATAGTATCGTAAATATACTGGGTAGATAATGTCAACGATGTAGTTTCTGCTCAGTTGGTCTTTAGACGTGTTACTCAATAAGAAAGGGTCGCTATAAAACCGTTTGTTGGATTTCCCTGAAAATTGTAACAGGATAGGTTCTGGGAGTGTTACAAATTGGCCACCTCTACAAACAGAAACGGCCAGGCCCTGGAGTGGCATTCTACCTGGCCCACTGCACGTACTCGCTAGAGGTCCAGTTACTTTGCACCTTTCTTATCAGGGATGTGAAAGGCAACCTTAAAATACTTACGCTATACGAACACTTCAACATCTACAACTCTTCATTGTTTGGTATCTTATTGTATTTCTAAAATACCTGATAAATTATATAAAATAGTTTTTGTCGTTTGTGCCTTATATAAGATATGTATATTGAATAGTGAACAATGATGGAATCTCAGTAATAGAATAATTTACTGTATATTCAAAGATAATTTTTATACTTAGGTATAAACGTGAAACGATGGATCTATTTTTTTTTTGGTCTATAACTGTGCTTATTTGTTTTGTAACAGCAATTGAATATATTTAGTGTTTCAAACTAGATTTCGTAAAAAAATGGCTTAAATTCGCATGAGATCTCAGATTTGGCCACCCCTAGCCTAGGCATTTTTCCGTCCAGTGGCAGCGCAAGTGGCGGGATGTAAGTGAGTTTCCGTGTCGCCCGGCTGGCCGGCCGCCCGCGCCGTCCCTGGACTTCCGTGTACGGCCGACGGTAGTTCTTTAACAAATTGTCGACTCCCGAGTGGGGTGGAGGGTGGCAACAGCGCCGTATTGGGAAAATTCACAGGTGCAATAGTCAATATTATATTTAATGTATAACGGTATGTCTTATGAGCTATATAATTTTATTTTAAATTACAGTTACCTGTGAGTTGGAGGGAGTAAAATTAATAAATAAATACATATACAAGCGATAGCTAAATTTAGTCTAGGGGTGTATACTCAAAGTAATAACAAATATCTCATATTTTTTTTATAATAAGCTTGTAGCTCTTTATTATAACGTATATACAAAATATTATCTTGAAATAAGTACTTTTGTCACTCTTGAAAAAAGATCACAAAATTCTAGTTGGACCCAGTTAGATTTATATAAACGTAATCTAAAAGGTCTATTAACGCTCTGCATGCTGAGAATGCAACTGGTGTATATACATATAAAAAAAACAATTAAATTGAATATGCACTACAAATTTACATACTTGGTTGTTTTTATGTAATATTAAATCTGAATAAATCCATCTACTAATATTGCACTTGTAGTCTAATAATCAGAACTGACAATATATTATTATGATTTAAATGTGAGCTATTTTTAATAGTCTTTAGTTTTTCAGTTTCAATATTTTTTAATATTTACATTTCAAATGTTTTGAGTTTGTAAGAACTAATTACTTGTGATTTAGTTTGTGAGATTAACAATTAGATATACTTTAATGATATGGATTCAAAAATATTATTTGTAAAGCTACAAACATATATTTTTAAAATTATCTTCAGCGAAGATTGATATCACAGCATTTTTCTAAATGTCACGATCCGAAAATTGTAGAGTAAGAATCTGAAATATCTCTTTTGAAGACTATAAAAAATTTATAATTTTTTTTAATTTCGTGTTTTCTATTATATTTTTCTTTGAAAAAAGATAATCGTACAAAAAAAAACTATAGTATTACCTAAAAAAGATTTTCAATTTTGATTAAAATATTTGATTAATAAGCTTTTCTTACGTAAAAAGAAGATGTGAACGTATAAAAAATGGCTTTATACCAATTTCAAAGTTTTATTTTCAGTCCTTTTTCAAATAAAAATAATTGAATTTCTCTATCGGAAATCCGTAAATCTCTGCTTTATTGAAATATATATTATATCATGCATGGTAAATTTATTTTAATTAAACGAAAAAGATAAAACTAATAAATAATTAAAAAATTTATAAAATTATTATTTTATACATAAGTTTTCATACAATCGAAAAATCACAAAATTAAATATTGTCAGTAGATATGTAAAATTATAATATTTCATTCAGAATAAGGAATATAATTGTCAGAGCGAGTCCCCTCGAAGAGCATCTGCTGGGGTCTCCATCCCTTCCCATAATCTTCCCCTCTGAGCTTTTCGCAGATCTCGACATTTGAACGAACTTGTTACATTTTGTGCTGACTGAGATCAACTCCAAAGCAGGTAGAAATCATCTTATGCAAGACTAGAGCTGGCTCACGAGCGCGCAAGCCTCATTAGGTATTTAAAATGAATAAAGAATTTGTATTAAGCTTTACTTTTAGATAGTTCGTTACTAATGGTGTATTTTTATTAATTTAATATCATCGCGTATAGATTTGCATGAATTTTTTTTAAATATATAATTGATCGCTTATTATATGTATCTTTAACTTTTCGATCAGTTAAACTGTAACTGTTAAAATTACTGTACATAAAGGCTTAAAACTTTTCATATAAAGAAAATCTTAACATATCGAATGCAGTTACATCGAATAATTTTGCTAAAGTAGATATTACAATTTATTTCAGAGAGAGGGGGGGGGGGGATCGTGAAGTATTTTTTAGGAGCTACTCAAAAACTACGGACTTTGAAATAATACACCAAGGAAATAAATTTTTAATAAAATTTTAAATGACTTAATAAACGTATGCTATGCATGTTTAAGCATTGTCTGATCAAATAAAGGGTAGGCGAGTGAAACTATTGTCACCAAATTAAATTACCTCTCATAGTTCACTGTGCTTTTCAAATAACTTTTTCCTCGTTTCATGTGTTTATGCTATGGCATTCAATCAAAAAACATAAAGTGTTTAACCGCAATCGGTTATAAAATAAAAAGTTTGCACAACCCGAACAGCGGGTGCTAAGCAGCTCTCGCGTTCAATACAGCCGGCACTCGCGGGCCGAGAAAGCTTCCTGTTGCATCCCGCGAGGCTCCCGGCAGGCGCGGCGGCCGGGCGTCGGCGGCGCGGCGCCGGCGTCTCGGCGGGCGCCCGATGATTCCCGACAAGAAACACGATGTCATTTTTTGCCACGAGAGATTTGTTCCTGCGCTCCCCGCGTCGTAAACATATCCAGTCGTAACGCCGAGAGCTCGGAGCCGCGGGAGGGGCCGATCGACCGCCGGGCGGGGCCCTCCTCGGGGGGGATTCAAACGATCCAATGGGGAAATTCGCCGCGCATTTTCCGTCCGCGTCTGCACTAGTCTAAAAGGCTTTTTAAAAGAGAGGCCGGCCTCCCATTGGCGGGCCCGGCGCGGCTCCGCCCCGGCGCCGCGGAGGGAGGGGCCCCGGCGGTCGCCGAGAGCGCGCGGGCCGGAACCGCCAGTCCGCGCCGAGGTCTGAGCGAGTACGGACGGCGCCGTCCGTCAGCCGCCGCACGCGCACCGACACGACCTCGCGCCGATCGAGCAACAAGTCCAAACTTTCCCGATCCTCGCAGCGGTCCCGCCAGACTGAGGACCCAGTGATATAGTGCGTAATCTTGCGTTATGAGTAACTTAGGTTTCAATTTTTCCGGCCGCCGGGGAATCTCGACCGTCGCCCGGGATGATATTTTTATACTGCCTTCGTCTCCCCGCCGACAGCGATGAATAGACATTGTAGAGAACTGATGCAGAGCGGACGGTTAAAGTGAACGAGAGACGTTCTCACCCCGGACATGTATTTGTGATGAATGATGGCCGCATGCGGGTGACACAGTTCATCGTTGGATAAGTGATTAGATAAATTAGAACAATGGCAGCTTACGCCCAATTCGGGTACACCTACCCATCAGCCTCGCAGGTGAGTCCAGTGAAACTGTTTCCTAAAGTGCTTTGCCAAACGCAATTGTTATTACTTTAAAACTTGTCAACGAACTGTCTTGCAAACATTCCCAGCTCGCTTTGTCACTTATGAATTAGCACGAACTATCAGCAAAATGATAACCAGGCTTTTGTACCTGCAAAAAATATATCCTTGGAATTGTGTATCTACCTAACTAGAAGCATAAATAGGTATTTTTATACAGTATTAATTAAATCCTATATATTCTTGTAAAGCGTAGATAATACTATTTATATTTTTTGTAGATAATCGTTACCACCAATTACTCTCTCGTTTATTTTTTGTGTCGCAAAGTTTAAAGCACATAATGATGCCTGTGGTTTGATCACCCAATAAGTGTGTACTTACTGAATGTAAATTTGCTATGCAGGAAATTAAATTATATTATATTTACCTAATCCAAACGGCACGTCACATCTTTAAACATGGGCGTTCCTCTATTCTATATAACGGTCAACACGATTGAACTAAGATTTTATTCAAAAATATATTACATACTGCTTTGGTTTTTTTTTTTTAGCTATAATGATATCAGTAATAATAATGTAAATATGATTTAAAGTAAAAAAATTATTCTTAGAACAATTTTTACTATATGGATTTAATTATACGGATAAAATTATAAGTTATTTCAATTTGACCGCACACTTCACCGCTAATGCCGCAATAAGAATAGACCAAGATTCACCATACAGTCTCAGAATTACAGTTACTTATTAGAATAAAAGTAATAAATGTGCTAAGCTGAAAGTTGAAAGGCCGTAAATAATATTGATTCGATAAGTATATATTTACCCGAGTCTCTCGCCGCGGAGCCCTCGGCCAGCGGCGGCCGTCGGTCTCGGCTCGCTCCTTTATGTCCCGAAACCTTTTTATAAATACTTCCAACCTGCCTTCCCGACGTTATTTGTTTGGTAGCCTCTCCGTGATTTACGGCCTACTAAAGCAAACAAATATAATTCTCTTTTATGGTTTTTTATTCTGTATTGACAGATGAATAATTTTATATTTAGTGGTTAATTCCAGGTGTAAGGTCCATTGTGTGGTTCTCGGTCGCCAGTTTTTATTATTATTTCATGTAAATGTGGCATCTCAGAGAATGTCATTAATTTTGAGATATCGCGATCTCGGGCGGGCGAACTTGCTATCGAAATATATCTATCAACTGAAAATATTTGTTCTGAATATATGAAAACTCTGGATTATTCTATTGTTCTCGAAAGATATGCGTATCGATCTTCATTGGAAATAAAATATGTTTTTTTTTTATAATACCTAGATGATACGTGTGTTTCTAATCGCTCTGAAATACAATACACCTACAATGAAAATAAATAATTTGACGACAGCAGAAGTGTGTCCAGATTAGATGTGTTGTTAATAAAAAGAATTATACACTATCAATATTAATATGGTGTAAGACCGTTGGAGCGTTAACGCACGTACCCGTTTAACATCTGCGCGATGTTATTGGAGTGAAGCAACGATAACAGTTTTAATTCGGAGCCGTCCAATTTGTACCGCGAGTAAATTCAGGTACGGAGAGCGACTGTCCCTTCAGGTAGTCGGGTCATTATAATACCTAATAATACGTAATAATGATAATCAGCCCATAACACGGCTGTCGAGGCCGCGAACGGAGCCGATGCCCGCGGCTGTACCTTTTAGCCTTCGCCCGGGAACGATCTTAATATTTAAATATTTACTCATTTCACTTTAACAGCATCTCGAACGGGCCGTGCAGACCGCTGAGGATGATAATCGCCCATCGCGCTGCTCTCCCGTTAGGAGTCCCTCCTCCTGGTTTCAGGACCTCAATACCTAACATATAACTTATATATAAATAAGGTTTTATGACAAAACAAGAAAGCAGTAAATTGTATTATTTGTGTTTTTCATATCAGCAATAAACAGTGCTTGATAACAATTAATTTATGAGAATCGATCACTAACCTTTCAACTAACGCATAATATGTAATTTACAGGAATATTTTTTTAGCAAATGTTTTAGCAAAAAATGGTAACATAAAACAATATTTTGACAAAATGTTTCAATAGTATAATCTGTGCTATCTTATTTTCATTAAATTTCAAAGTTAAGTTTCTTTAAAGTATATTTTTATAAAACCATTGCATCTCATAACGCTTTAAAAAATAACTAATCTTTAATATTGAGAATGAATTGCTCTTGTAATGATTAGATATTTAATTATTTTATTAATGTAAAGCTTTATATACGAAGTTTTAATTGAATTATTATTTCAGTAGAGTAGGTTTTCTCCACTCCGCCGTTGACCACAACTAATTTGTATAATGCATCTCATAACGCGATTAATGTATTCAGATGACCGGGATAATATCTCATAATTCGAATAACTATAAAATAAATGATTATCTATAAAATCATCGGTGGATCACTTAAGTACAACGATCAAGCTAATTTGAATGGATAGATTGAAGAACCCAATGGAAACAGTATCTCAAAATAACTTTTGTTAGTCACACCCAAAACGGCCAGTAGAAAAAATATACTGTAAACTCTTATCAAGCTAATTTTAAGCAATCTATAATGTATAAAAAAGCAGTTTAAAATGTTAACGTTATTTTCCAAATAATTATATGTTCTTAGTTAAAGTTTTAATTGTGAGGTTAATTTTCTTTTCATGTTTTAGAGGTATTGATTCCTAAAGTGGTTTTTTAAATACACTTTATTTTTTGTCAATATGCGTATGATTTATACTTATTGTACTTTTACGTTAACTATTGAGTTTACCCAAAAAAATAAGTAAAGCAAAAATCTTCAATATAATAACCAACCCTAGTTCAAGCATTTGAACAGACCTCTCAACAATAAGATATTATCAATCAACTGATTGAAAAAGTTCTTCAAACACTTTATAGTGATTAGAGGCCTTATATCGTCTTTGAAATTTTACATCTATGAGATATTTTTGGTACTCTTAGAATTTTATTTATTAAGGACTGGCCTTGTTCATCAATAGCTTCTTATTCTACTTTATTAGAATAAGAAATTATTGATATTGTCCTTAATTTTTATCTATTAATCTAGTCACTCTGAGCACGCAGTTCTTCGTACTGCGTTTCGTGAATCATAGAGTTACTTTTCAAGATAACATCGCTTTTAAATATTATTTACAAATATATAGAGAAAGTTCTATAATCGGGTATGATATTTTCATAATCAATATTTTTGACAAAGAGTACTTGCTATAATTCCATTTTAACATTGAAATAAAATACTTGAGTATTTTTTCCACATGTAAACATGTGGAAAAAATCGTTCATGTGCTTTATTAAAAATATTATGATATTTTATATTAGCTGTTTTTTTAAATTTATTTATTATAAGCCCTGCTGCTACTCGATTTGAAGTAGATAACATATTTATAACCACCAGTAATAAATATCACCAACAGTAAATTAATCAATGCACGCATGTATCTCGGTTTGACAGTAAAGATGCTAATAGTAGATAAAAAATGCAATAAAAGTCAGTACCATTGTATATAAGCAATAACAAACAATGATTATATAGGTTTATTTTAAACAGCCCCAATGAACCTGTAGTAATAAAAAATAAAAATAAAAACATCGATTAATGCTTATAAAATTCATAGCCTCTTTGTTTAAGAATATACCTTCATAAATAGCCAGTTCAAATACGCGATCATCATATTGGCAAGTAAACAGAGGGACGAGAAACACAAACATTTGTCGACCACTCCACCGGCTGCAGTCTCAGGAGACCGAGCTCTCAGTGCCGTGCCCTTTGACATTCTTCTACCCCCAACAGCTGATCCTGTTATCACAAAATGATGTGGATGAAGTATTTGAGCGGCTTGAGAGACAGTCGTGATCACGCTTATTGTTGTGAGCTCTTTATGTAATGATTCGAGGGGTATCATGACATCAGTCCAACGCAATCACATCATGGTTAAAAATATTATTTGCGTTCAAATAAACTTGCAACATTACGCTGAATTGTTTTTATGTTTTTAAGTCTTGAAGAATAGGAAATAAAATTTCTTTGAACTGAATTTTAAAGAGTTTTTATGTAAAAAAGTTTACCGTGAAATGCTACTTTTAATTGCATCAATAAATAGATAATTCGGAAAATTCAATGTATAGTTGAGAAATATACATATGTTAATAATAAACCCTGTAAAATTACAAACCTGTTCAATATTAACTTGGCCTAACTAAAATGTTTAAAACAACATTTAATTTAGATTCAGTGCAAATAACGCATCATTATTTATTCTTCTTCTTAAAAAGACCCATTAAAATACTTAAACCATAGTATAATTAAAACAACTGCTTTTAGGTGTATTTATAAGTGTTTTTAATCAAAAATATAAAAAAATGTATAGAATAAAAAAGGGGTTCATATCGTATTACCAATATTTAATTTTAGTATGGTATTCACATATAATCGTAAATAGCTGCACTTTATTAAATATAAGCGTTGCAATATATGTGCCAGCTTTGACGTAATTATAGTAAGTAATATGTCTTTTAAACATAATTAACATTTTAATACATATATCAAAACAATATATTATTCATACTGAATATAATTTCCCAATGCCATTAATATTTATCAATTTAAAAAAAAACAGCGGCTGGGTTAAAGTCTTCAAGCGGTGGGCACACGCAGCATTTCATAGTATATTTAAAATTTTAAATAAAGTAAATAATCTCTTTGAAAGCTCGCTTTAAATATTGACAGAACTTTTGTCGGCTCTCGAGGCGGTGTTTACAGCGATCTAAATGCCAGCGGTCGAGAGATAGGTTGGGGATATCATATTCGAGTCCTCTTAAGACAATGGCTAGATTTGCCTATTTGTTTGCGGCAGACAAACAAGAATATTAAATAATGTATTAGGCGAGTAAACAGTGGGGACTTCAATGGCAGCGCCGGTACATTTGCTTTATGTGGGTACCCACCACGTACACCCGTATTCAGTGGTAATATTTCTTATTAGCAAATTACGTAATAGGTTTTAAGATGCATTCGACTGCGTCAACAGTTTTGTTATTCGCTATAAGGTCATTGAAATTCTGAGTAGTTGTGAAATATGCGATTCGGCATTCTGCACAATGGTGATATTAGTTATAAATTATGAATGCCATGCACATCGTCCGATGAATGAGGTATTAGGTAAATTATTGGTCCACTTGCACATCACTAATGATGTTTACCAAACATTCTATTTTTTTGGATGGTTAGTAAACAAAAAGTCCTTGTTTTTTGTTGATCCTAGTAAAAATTTTGAAATATTTTAGAAGCCAAAATAAAACTTTCTCGGACGGAATTGCTCATTTTCCTACCACTATTGTCTGTTGTCAGTTTCATTTTTGATGTTTTGAGTTTTATGAAATAATCAGGAAAAGAGAAATGTCCAAAATTGAAATATATATTTTTGGTTATTAATAATACGATTTTGATATAATTATTAAACCCTTAGTTATAGGCAATCGTTTCTCCAAATGTAATCTCATTTTGGGCATGACACTAACAGATCTCAGGTTACCTTAAAAATAATTCAAGCAAACGTGTCATTGCTTATTCGAAGCTAGCCAACAAACATGGCGGCTTATTCAAATCCGATTGTAATGTTGATCCACACATTTCATAAAGGTACTCGATTTAGCGGAGCGGGCAGCTGCCGCCCCTGAAAGGCTTCCCGGTCGGAGGCTTTTGTTATTTGCACCCCGAGGGACACCCTATATACTGTTAAGGGTGTGAAACGAAAAATCGATAACAATATTTTGTGTCATTAAAAAACAGTATAAATATTTTATATAAATAATGGACTTTTGAATCAAATTCAATGGCTCCCCAATTTTTAAATCGTTGTTAAACTTCTAAAATGTTGCAAGTTTTTAATATTTATTCAAATAAATATTCAACTTCAACAAATCATCAGAGTTGTGAAAATTACGCAAATTTATAAGCCGTATTGTGAAATCTCACACAAGAAAAAATTAAATAAAAGCCACACGATGTAAAAAATAAACAGTCATGATTTTTAATTATTTTACACTTTTATTATGCAAATGAGATTTGATAAAATCTGTAACTAAATTAAGGCATCAACTATCATCGTTCAATATTATAAGGTTATGGCGTGAAACTTATTTAGTTGCGTATTGTTAAAACCAACATAATAGTTACGAATTTCTTAAATTTAACACATATAATATTATATCAAACATTTGCTATTGTTAAAAAACGACTTAATGAATAATCAAAAAAATTTATATTTATCTAAAAAAAATTAATTAACACAAGTCCTGTCATATCCAATTGATTAAAAAAAAAGTGTTTTTCCTTTACGCACTTTGTTTATGAATCAACGAGGTCGGGTAATCTGAATACGGCCGTGTTTTCGGTAATTTCCATCGGTTGTTGTGACGTTGCGTTTGACATTTTTGAGATATCGGAACATAATAGCACTACCCTTTGCGGTCTTCAGGGCGAGTTCCAGTGTCACTAGATATTAGTGTCAAGTGAAACGCCGGTAATCGATAACCTCGGTCATCTCATCCCGGTTTTGCGGAGAGCACGGGCTGTTGTATTTTATGTGAAAATGAACAGACGACACGGACACGGACACTAATTTGATTTTAGTTCAGATTTAATACTACGCTTAATTTGTATTTCACTTGATATCAAAAATTGTAATACGAAAAACTAGTTAGTTGTTGTGGTATTTTGTAGGATATATTTTAAAATATTGCTTTTTTATTTCTTATTTTAGTTTAAGAACGCCCTTAAGATATACGGCTTTTCTGTTATTCTTCATCTATTAAAAGCCCTGAGGTCAGTCATATAAGTAAGTATTCTTAGAAATTCCGCCGTTCCGTGTGACTTTCTCCTTCTCTCTGCTCACCTCAAAGAACTCCTACTCGTTCGTCAATTGTACTAACAAAGTGCCGATGTTATCAATTCTGCTAACTTACAAGCTATCTCCACATTCCAAGATGTTCACCTATTTTGAACAAAATATTTTTTTATGCGGAATAAGTGACAACTATACACAATGAGTAACTTCTAGAGCAGTGCTTCTCAAAGCAAGGTCCTTAGAAAATTAAAATCGATTTGGGGATCCCTGAACAACGTCAGGGAGTCCGCGCAAGCTTTAATATAAAATAAAATAAATAACAATGAATATATTATTAGCGATATACGTCCTAAGTAAAATATAAATATAGACAGGTGCATAAAATGCAAGTAATAACAGGCATTGCGGTGAGTCAGGTAGGTTAATAGAGTCGATACTTGCACCAACTAGTCTATAATATGAATTTATGTAGTTTTTCACCCAGGGTCCGTAGGCAAGTTTTGACTATGAAAGGGGGTCCAGGGAGAGTAGGGAAGGGAAGGGAGGGTAGGGAAGGGAGGGGAGGGAAGTTTTGACTATGAAAGGGGGTCCGTGGGCCAAAAGAGTTTGAGAGCCACTGTTCTAGAGTGAATTGGTATTTTTGGTTGTTGTAACGAGGTGGGTTGTTGCAGCTGCTGGTGCAGGGAGGGCAGGTGACCACGGGGGCCGCGGCGGCGTCTCCGGGGGCGGCGAGCGCGCACGCGCCCTCGCTGAGCCCGGCGTCGGGCGCGGCGGGCGCGCTGTCTCCGGGCGCCGCGGCGCCTCCCGCGTGCTGCGAGGGCGGCCGCCCGCTCGTGGCCGACCCCGTGTCCGGCCAGACGGTCTGCTCCTGCCAGTACGACTCGGCGCGCCTGGCGCTGTCCGCCTACCCGCGCCTACCCTCCGCCGGAGTCTACGGCGCGCCGTACCCCTCCACTGACCAGAACCCCTACCCCAGCATCGGCGTCGACAGCTCTGCTTTCTATTCTCCTCTGGTACGTATTTTTTAAAAAAAATTATTCTATTTCTTGTTTTTTTAACACATACACGATTTACCTGTTTAAAACACTACATAATACACATATTTCATTTTATTAATATTATCAATCGGATGCGTATTTATTACCCATTACGGGTTTATTATAGTATCACATACATAGAAAATGATTTAAAGAAACTCTCAGAAAAATATCATCGTGATTTGTGTAGGATTTGAACCCACATCCCCTGGCCTACATGGCCGGTGTACTAACCCTTGTTAAATCGCTTCACTTGTTACTTTGTTCAAAAAGTCCAGTGCTTGCAAATCACTTAATATTGGTCGGCCTAGGCACATTGGAAAAAATTCTCGATTAACAGAAGTGATTCGTTAGTACAAGGGTTAGTACACCGGCCATGTAAGCCAGGGGATGTGGGTTCAAATCCCACACAAATCACAGAGTTTCTTTAAATCATCTTCTATGTATGAACTAATTATGCCTAATCATATTAGTAAATTAATATTATGCCTAAAAAATCGAAAAATACATGTGATTTACATGAAGCTTTACTATTACGCATTTCATCATCATAGCATATCTGTAACTGAACGTTTGATAAATATTTACCAGATGTTGGCGTATATGGAATTGTGGTGGTTTAATAATATACCTCATTTTAAAAGTTGCCTGTCTAAATAAAATAAACTCTAAGGTAATGAAAAAGTGTTTGGTGTAATTTTAGATATTAAATAATAATGATTATACTTGATGTTTTCACAAACACATTACAAGTATTGTAAAACGCAAAAAAATCACAAAATTGAATCAATATTCTACTTAGGTAATCTTTTATAGAACCAGATAACATAACTTGGTTATAAAATAACCTCGTGTATTTTTAAACATTAAAACCGTTTATTTTTATTAAAAAAAAAAATCAACACAATTCAAATAGTTCTTTGTACTCGTGAAAAGCGTTTTAATGTGATTGATTTAATTTTTGTTTTTTAAGCAATTGAAAAAGTAACTAAAACATATATTGATTTATAGTCAATATTAAGATAGGTTTGTGTAATTGCAACAAAACAAATAATATTAAAAAAAATTGGCCCGTAATATATATTATAAAAGCAGCTTACCTCACCAAAGGGTTGAGCGAGAGAGTAT
Organism: Atopsyche davidsoni; assembly: GCA_022113835.1. Lineage (NCBI taxonomy): Eukaryota > Metazoa > Arthropoda > Insecta > Trichoptera > Hydrobiosidae > Atopsyche > Atopsyche davidsoni. Next base: position 2,962,365 of record JAILWY010000019.1, on the reverse strand, counting down.
CATACATTATGTTAACGAAGTGTCGAAACAAAATACGAAGGTACTGGTTAATGTATTGTAATTAAGGTGTCCGTAGTTTTAGCTTTCATCATCGTCATTATTATTCTTGTTGAGGGACAAGGCATTTGATTGGTGAAGATCCATTATTATAATGATAAAAGTACCTTTGTATTTTGTCTTCACTTTGAGTTTATTAAATTTTTTGCATTACTAGTTTCGACCTAATAGACTGCATAAGTTATGCATCTGACGATGACCGAGTCTATTTGGTTGAAACTAGTAATGCAAAAAATTTAATAAACTCAAAGTGAAGACAAAATACAAAGGTACTTTTATCGTCATTATTATTGACACAGACGCTCTGGCGGCGAAGTTTTCGCATCTCTATTAGGCATCAATTATTTTTTACCGCAGGTTCACTTAATGAGATTGCATCTTGTAAACCAATCCAATCAAATCATTTTGTAATTGGATTGTAAGTAACATTCTTCGTTATAGCGAACTTTTCATGCACGTGCGCTTAGTGAGATAGACTCAAGCACTATGAATAGTTTCATGCTTGGGCTCCAAAACAATTACTTTTTACTATCAGCTAAACAAAAAAATGAACAAAATTGTCTGAAAAAGTTTAAAAACTTAGTAGTATTTTTTAAAATATTACGCATTTACATTTGTCACAACAGAAAATTAGTAAAAAATTTAACGAACGTTTGCATATTAAATTTTATTATTTTTTATCAGTCGCTCAAATATATGTATTTTGGTATTTTTTAAACTACTAAGAAATGTAAAACATATATTCACTTGAAAAATATTTGTACGTACCTGGATTAGGTTCGATGTTTATGTAGAATATTTATTATTTCATAATCGATTTTTAGGCTTGGACCCACACTTCACCGAAAGGTAAAATAATTACGTTAAATTTAAAAGCATAGTTGGGAAAATTAGGCCTACCGTCTTCCCATCAAAATTATTTTCGAAATTATAATAAAATAGCATATAATGACGGACTGTATTTGGCCCGTAATTATCTTTGTTTGATACATAAAACGCTAACAATCAATTCCAGTACTGACGTTGATGTAAGCCTCCATGAATTTTAATTAAATTACAAGCTACTGCAGCAGAGCACTTAATTCCTCTATTACAGATCGCTATCTCTTTAAATGCATCTATTCTATTAAGTGAGCTTTAATTTTCTTTTTTGCATCTTAATATCGACAGAGAAAGTACGCATGGGAAAATTGATGCCAGGGAAAAACTGACCAAGTATAAATTTAATTAAGATCATCCAAGTAATGATATAAAATAGTGTCTACAGTTTTTAAGTTGTTATTATCGAAAGCAAGGACGGAAAGTACGGCCGGTTAGTACTCAAGGGAACTAAACGCCTCATAACGCGGTTTTGCTGAATAAATTCGCATTATTTATGATAAGGAGCTGGAAAAAGACGATCACCTCTCGAATACTAAAAAAGCAAAGATCCGATCCCATGTTTAGCCTGGGAAAAATTACAAGAAATTAAATTATCATATTTTTGATTTCAACTGCTACCGTTCTTAAAATTACCTCCTTTAATGATACCCCTTTAAAATGCGAACATAAAGAAATGAGAGGCTGTGAGAAGAAGAAAAAAGAAATAGCGCCAATAAGCGGGAAGGGTCGGTGTTAATACAACATAAAATATATTGAAACCTTATCTTTGGCAGATGATCGAAAAACGCTGCACCGAATATGTTTGATACGAAAACTCAGAAGGTAGCGCGTGGTGTCGGAACCTTAGTCTCGTAGAAAGCTCGTTTGAATAATGTACTTTGTTTTTTTTATATTTGTACGAATGTTTACTTTTTAGTGAAAAACTATAAAAAAACTACATAAAAAGCCTTGTGTATTTTGGACGGGTTGATGATCTCATATTTAATTAATATTACAGGATTTCAAGATGCAATTCAGCGATACGCACATCCTCATCGCACGTCACTTAATATATGTATATATAATATATATATTTCCAAATCTGATAAACCTGTGATTCTCATATTGGTATTCTCACACTCAATTGAATATATGAGAATAATTAAAATGTATTTTGTTACTATAAAAAGCACAAACAATAGAGCTCTCGATACAAAAGGAAATTACAATACTCATACAATATAAGTAATCTTAAAATGTTTTATTTTAAATAAGTTAGAAAGGAAATGTAGAATATTTTTGATTTTAAATGCGTTATAAATAATATATATTCGGAAAATATTTCCCCATTGAAAGATTGTTCCGAAGAATCCGCATTAAAGCAGAACAAAAAGTCAAAGTATCCTTCGGTCTTTATGTCCTGGCCCGAAAGCCATATAATTCAGCGGGAATCTGCTAGGGAGCACAATGGTAGGACAATGTGTCACGATGCCAATTAAAATACAATAACCGTTTTTATGGCTCCAAACATCATGTTGGTATAGATTTAGTGTGGCCGGTGCGAGCGATTCTCGCCCTTAACTGCGCGGGGAGTCGCGAAACGGGCTTTCGGCAGGGAGATTCGGCGTGCTCAATATTTGAACGTATTGGGGAGTAGTTTTACACGAGAACAAAAACTTCGTAGATTCAACGGCACAGCGGCTGTTCGGTTACGAAACCAAAAAATAATATTTTATTACTTTAAAAGCCAATCGTAAAAAAAACTCTTAATCATTATTATTACGGGTGAAAAAAATATATAAAAAAGAACGACGAACAGCGTGTTCAACATTTGCTAATCATATATATTTGAAGATTATAAAGATTAGAATTTGCATCACTAGTAATATTAATTGTTGAGAATATTAATAAACAAAAAATATATAATACTAGTCGTTTTAATGTATATCTTTTCATGTGTTTACGGTGCGGCAAGTTGGTTGCATCGTAATTTAAAATCAAAACAATTTTAAGTTGGTACTATGTCAATTCTCAACAAAAAAAATTACGTGTTAAAAGCACAGCAATACCACCAATACTGTGTCGATTTTCATTAATACTAAAAGAGTTCTTATCAAAGCAATCGCACATTTTGTACACCGTCATTGTTTACAAAGGAAGCCATTTTGTGGCGAGAGCTTACATTCAAAATGGCGGATGTAGTGCCACTGGCAGACAGAACGGAAATCTGCGTTTTTTGCGGATTTCCAATAAGAGGACCATTAAAGCCGAGGAAATAGTCGCAGTGACATACGAAATGTCTGTTGGCGCGTCTCGCAGATAGGCCTCTTAGGTGGAATCTCATTTCCTTTGTTCGGGACTTGGTAAGGGCCGGATCGTAAAACGTACCAAACAATCCACTGAAAAAAAAACCCATGTAATAGTATTATTATGTTATTACTATCACTATTTTCTTCACTGAAATGTAAATAAACTTAAACAAATTATAATATATGACTGCCGTTTAAAATTTAAAACAACAATAATAAAATATTTTTTTTTACTCTATTCGCTTTTAGAGTAGTATATACATATATATATATATATATATATATATATATATATATATATATATATGTGTGTGTGTGTGTGTATGAACACATGGAGTGTATAAAATTGAATAGAAACTGTGTTGGTAGTAACAAAAAGGAAGTCCGGACGGGTCCTGGCACCCCGCGCTCCCCCGCGCACCCCCGCGCTCTCCCCGCGCTCTCCCCGCGCTCTCCCCGCGCTGGCGCCTCTCGCGGCGTGTCGCGCTTTTTTCCGCGGCGCACTTGTGGATCTGGCGACGGCCCGAGACGCGCTGAATAAGAATTCCCCCCGCTCCCCCTAGTCCCGATCTGGACTTCTCAATTTTTTAGAAGGCATTCGCCTTATTTTGGTTTCCAACCGCTGGGATGCGAGGGTATAAAAGCGAACCAGAACCAATATAGAATCACACTCGAGCCGCATGACAAAGACCATTACTTCTTATTTTAACAATTTTATAATTAAATACTTAAAACTGAAAAGAATACAACTGCAAACAAAGCCGAAAACCCTGTGTATCTTATGATTAGTGAACGTTACCCTTTAAACACCCACATTGTCCTATTTTTTAAAACTATATGCTTGAATATGCATATATTTCTAATCGGATAATAAATGAAGAAATTTATTACTTGCTCAAATTAACTTAACTGGGAATTGATGTTTAATGAAAATAATTATGCAAATGGCGGTGGTGCGCAATCTGGCTCTTTTTCCCAGCGAAGACACTCGGCGGGCACTTGTAGTAATTTGTTCGGCGCGTCCGTGTGCGTGTTCGGTTTTTCCCGCATCGGTTTTTTCCTCGGCTTGTGCATTTGTTTTCGAGTTAGCATAATTCTTGTTCGCCTCTCGCGAGCGAGCGGCTCTCGATACGCGGCCGAGGCATGCAACAGCTAGATGCGTATCTATGCCTGGAAAACTTCATATAAAATGCCAACTCCTACGTTGTTTGAGTATGGTCGAGTGCCTTAATGTTATTGACTCGGCGCCGGCACCACTGTGTGTAAAACGGCCGCGAGCGGGGAAATATAAACATAATCGGTAATATGCTTTACTTGGGGATGTCTATAACGCATGAAGAATAAATTATCATCCGAGTTACAGCTGCGCATTTTAAAACAATTTGTTAGCCGACATGGCGTAATTAATGTCTTCATATTTGCATCTTATTGTTGTACTTCCCGTATCTTTTTACAAGATGAACAGAAAATCACTCTCTACTCGTAACTATTGATAATTTAGAAAAATGAATTATCTAGTTACATATTGATGCTGATGACCGTCTGTCTGTAAAATTATTTAAACATTTAAAATTCTGATAACATATACTATTAGAAATAAGTGTTTAAAAAACACGGTAAAGTAATTTTTTGCGGTCGCATTATTTTAATCAAAAAAATATGTCTGTCTATTCTTGTTTATTTAGGATTATAAAAGTTAATCTAAAGCACTCATATAGACGTACTTGTTTGTACTGCCGGACATTTAAGCTCTCTTCGTGTCATGAACGTTGTTGCCTGTTGTTCTCTCGTGTCTTGCAACTGCAATGAGTCGGACATGAGCCCTCCTTGTTTCTAATAAGGCGTTTTCAATGAGAATTTCTGTATTAAATTTAAATATTCATAAAGTTTTTGTAAGTGCGTAGTTGTTGGAATATCAGACATCAGAATATTGTGTTAATTTAATTGTTATATGTTATAAAAAAAACCCATTGTACTCTATTTTACATCCAGTACACACTGTTAACAAAAAGCCAGGAACAAATATGTAATTTCAATAAACTGTATTATTTTACAATAATTACTGAAACTAGTATATATTGCTGGTTTAAAATAAAATTATTTCTTATTAAATATTTTCCGATCCGTGAACTAACTCAATATTTTCCCCATATTTAATTTCTGTTGATGCTAACAGATCAAAATATAAGATTCTCAAAGCTATGGGAGTCACGTGGATCTGACTGGCGGATGTCAAGGGGAATGATAGAAGAGTAATAGAGAGGCCTTGGTCCACCAGTGTGATAACTTCTTACAACTCATATAACTATATTTTATTTAATTACTCATAATAAGATAATAGCTTAATTCATCGTTATTTATTTAAATCATAATATATGAAAAAATACTTGGTATAATTTATAAAGATGAAATATAAATGGTGAATTGTGTTTATATATATACAAGAAAAATATAATAGAAAAAAGAGAGCAAAAATTCCCATTGCAGCTGATTGACTATTATGATATGTAATAATTGCCTATTAAAGTTTTTACTATTGGTAAAACCAAAAAAAGTAAATAATTATCATTACATAAAATATACAATCACACTAATTCATTTCTTACTTTCTAAGGATCAACATTTTTTATATTTTTATTTTTCATTATAATTGCAGATATCCCAGAAAGTTTATAAGAAGAGCAAAAGATAATGAATAACACAAAAGAACTGCATAGTCATATTGAAAATTCATTGCGCATGACGTCATACTATGAAAGATAAATATTGACTAATTTACAAAGTCACATGTTTATTTGAAAAAAATATATATCACTCTCTTCCATACCATTTACGAATATTTGTTTACTGATCATATTATACCAGTATTTTGATATTAGCTAAATGTAGTGTTGAGCTCTCGTTACAGCAATTCAACATGGGTTTTTCAAGGTATTTAAAAAATAAATTTGTATATGACAAACAGCTGCATCCATTGTCAAAAATCAAAATCGTTGCTAATCGGTTTGAGTCATCATACGTTTTGCATCATCATTTTTTAGTATTACAATTTTCATATGTCTCATAATACATAAAATTTTACACACTGTTTAACAGCTGATTTAAAAATACATTATTGAGCTATATTTATCATTAATTTTTTTATTTACATCACAATGTAGACTTATTTTCCAATGCTTCATGTGCATTTGCATAATTTGTGCTTACATATACAATTCTCAAGAGACTGTTATTGTCATTTTTGAAAATTATTGATATAAATGCGAGGGTACGTTTGCTTACATGGTTTGTTACGTTTAAATGAAATTACTTTGCTAAACTACACAATAATCAAGACAAATTGCGGTTTAGTAAGTCCATGTCGTATCAATACCTCAGTAATCTATCCTCCCATATCATGTACGAGTATTGTGACATTTATTTAAACATTCAATGCTTATTAAATTTTAATTAAATAATAATATTGGATTTTAATTCAACATTAGTTAAAATTAAAATATATAAATTTGATACAAGCTTTTGTATGACATCTAATATAATCTATATATGTATATATCTATAAGTATGTGTATATATTATATATAAAGAAATTTATATTTATATTCATGTGTATATATTTACGGGACAACGAGCAATAATATTGACAAACTACTGATGAGTCAGTTAAGAATTGCGGTTCTCACATACATGACACAATATCAGTACCTCAGTTATGCACACCTTAGTATATCTAATACCGTAGGGACCGTATTCAGCTCGCGTGCCGTGTTTACGCTTCCCTGCCGTTCTGTCGCGTTCGGTAGACCTTGGCGTTCAATGCACACTCGGCAGTCGCGAAGGACTGCACACTGTCCGATTCAGTGAAGATAGGTAGCATATAACCTTAGGATTACTTATTAACGGAAAGTTAGGCGTTACGACAGCCTATTCGCATAACCGAACAGCTCCGTACTATCCCATTGGAACTGGAAAAATTCCCTGAATTCACTGGCGTATGAGGTCCTGTGTTTTTAAAAACCAAAATTATACTTACATGAGTTGCAGAGGAAAATTTGTTCAATAGAAAAAAAAAACTTTTATTATGATACTTATTTTTTTATCAAATCTATACTTGAATTAATATTTAATGAAAATAACAAAATATTTTTTTACACAAAACAATTTATTATAATGTAAATAACAAGCTCGAATTATCTCCAATCGCCCTTGTTTATGGAGGTCTGAGCGTCCCAGTCCGGCGCTGCAAACAAACTTAATATACGTCAATACGTATAATTTTCTTCTGCGGTTTTAGTTATTAAAAAAAACCCGCGATATCAATTTTGAGAATGGCCGAAATCATGTTACTTAAATACACGAGAACTTGTGCAATTTTTTTTAGCTTCAACTTGATCTTTTGAACGGCTTCGCATGGGAGTTGGCGCGGTTCAAAATCGGCTACGAAATTAAATGGCGGGTATGTGAGCAAAACATAGCAAATAGCGTTAATAACTACTAGATGCAGAAAGTACAATATTTTTATTTTAAAAATTCAATGTAATCTAAGTTTGATGTTTGCTAAGTTTTTTTTCTTCTTTGGCGTTTTAGACATTAAATGAGTAATTAAAATTTGTGTTGTTGAAGCGTATCCTAATATACTTACATTCAATTAAAAAGAAAAAATTGTATACATATTATAATTATAGGAATATATTTTTATAATTTCTTCAATACTTTTTCATTTATCAATTATTCTATACTATTTCATTGAAATTCAATTATATTGTTTATACGCTCAACATAGCGTGAATTGTAATATAGATTTTATCCACTATTTGGTGAGTAAAGCCTTAATTGTTTTATTTTTAAAAAATGGTATTTTAGGTGGCTAATTTTAATCCCCGCGTGCAGATCACGTGGGCCTTCCACACACTTGGCTGCGTCTGGCCCTCTCTTTCTCGCACTCGCGGCCCGCCTCTACACTCGTCCCTCTCTGACGTAACGCGATCCTCCGCGCTCATGTGTGAGTGCGTTTCGCGTGGTTGTGTGGGAGCTGCGCACATGCGTGTGGCTGACTTTCTTTTAGACACAAACGCTAATATACTCAGTCCTAGAGAAATAGCCAAAACCACCCCTAGAATATAATCTACAATCATACTTAAAAAGCTTTAAATAAATTTTTATTTAAATAATTTTAAATAAAGTCTTAAATATAATAATGCATGCCTTGGAATTGATCTCGTTTCGTTACTTTTTAAAAATATTTAAATAATTTTTTTAAAAATAATTTAATGATCAGCAGAAATATCAGCTCATCAGCGTAATAGAATCAGGACTGATGTTTTTGGTTTTTTTAAATTATAATTACTATTCTACCTCTTCTAGGACGTAGGGAGTTCTAACTATGCAAATATACTCTTTTTTTAAATGCCTCTCGTTCAGTACAATGGCGTACAAAAACTATGAAAAAATGCATTTATGTGATCGGTTACATATGCAGAATTATTAAATGCATAAAAATACACCCAATCAAATAATTACATATCACTTTTTTAATTTTATGTTAACGCATTGTACAGTTTTGATTTTGGAGTTAACGTGCTTGGAAAATAAGAAATATTATTACTGATTTATTCTTCGTGCGGCTCCTCAATTATTGTGTTATGATTACTTAAAACAACATTGATCCTGATTACGATACATATAATAATAATAATTTTACATATCTGGCTTCTTCTGTAACTTTATACAGTGCTCTATAAGTATTTGAGTATGCTAGAATCATTGCAATTTCATAAGTTCTCTGACAAGTTTTTGAAACCGTTGATAAGTTTTTGTGTGGTTTATACATGGGTGGTGTTTTTATAATAATTTTAATTGAAAAAGCAATAATTCTGTGCTGGATAGATATCCCGCGTAGGCGTGGGTCGCCAGTGCACCGAGAATGTCTGTCAGGACCACTTGCATGTGTGCGTGCCACCATTTGTGCTGAGTTTTTTTATTTACTTTCTATACTTGTCCGCCTTTTATTAAAGGAAAGCGGCGAATACTCTCCGAATGGCGCTCGAAGAATTGTAATAAAGTATAGCTTGCTATACTCCAATATCCGTATTATTGTATTTAAAGAAACCGCATTAAACTTTCAAATGTGAGTACATAATACGGGTGTGTGTTTATATATTTTTTACATTATTGTGAAAAAAGAATAAAAAATGAAAGATATTTTGATAAAACTTTAAAACTCGTTGATTTTATTTTACTATAAAAGTACATAAAATAATCGAGACCAGGGACTTGAGTAAAGTATTCTTCTATATTTTTTTTAGTGTCTACATTAAACTTTCATGAAGTTGATAATTTTTTTCCTATAACATTTATTGTTTTGTGTTTTTGTCATTTAGTCTAAATAAATTATTCTCAGCTCTTTATATTTATATTAAAACGAAGAATGATTAATTCTTTTTCGATATCTGTTAGCCTTTTGATATTTCATGTTTATTAGAAAAATATAAAGAATTAATGGAATCGAAAATTACAAAAAAATAAGTTTGTATATGATAGCATTGTGTAGATTTTACAGAATTTATTAATTCATAAGATGTTCTGTTGCACTGATTTAAATAATGACTATACAAATGCAAAAAAATAATAAAACTTACTCAAGTATACAATAAAGGAAAGTCAGTTAAATATTAATCAACCGGAAATAGGATATTGTATGAAACCGCAGCCTCATAAAATTCGACGATAAAATATATATCGAATCTTTTTTATGGCCACTCTCAAAATTAAAAACAGCTTTCCAGCACAAACAAAACCCCGATTTCGACCCAAACAAATGTCTCATAATTAAAAATACCGGAAAAAAACCCGCATGCAAAAACCACCAGGGGGTGGGGAATTTGGGGAAACGCGGGGAATTTTTGCGAAAGTGGGGAAACTCGCGCAACCACCTCGCGGCTGGCCTAACTGGCGAGGGTCGCGGTTTGCTCCCGAGCGGAGGCTTTTTTGCCCCCTCTGGCCCAGCGGGCGGGGAGATTTATCAATATACGCACTTTGGGGCGCATGTAGCAACCCCCAAGAAACTACCCAGGGGCGGAGGGTCGTTATTTATAGAGGCTCCTCACACAAGTGGACTCTCTCGGTAAACAGCGAGTGATTGATTTGATTAGGTGCTTTGGATTTGGCTGTGATTAAATGCGTGGTTTTTTTCGTTCCGTCGCACACTTGTTTATTTGCTAGTTATGTCTGAAACACTAATATATATATATATACAATCAAACCTACGTATATACAATCAAATTTTCACATAAAACCTACAGCAAGAAAATATGATGTATTTTTTTATGTGATCAATGTGCACAAACAAATATTACAAAAATAATAAGTACGTTTTAGATAATTTTAAGAATGAATAAATAAAACCGATTTGAGCAAATACACTTTAAACGGGGATACGTGGTGGAGGACAGAATGACTGCGCACACAGGTGGGCAGGCGCTGACCTTCGCGTACTCCGCGGACAATGCTGCCGCGCGTCGAGCGCACCAATGGCAGTCGCGAGCGGGCCGGCCCGCATTTAATATCGCCGAGCCATTATTCCCCAGGCAATAAATATCTGAATTTCAGAATGCTCGAATGGGTCCGTTCTTGTAAACTACAATTACTGGAAAAATACGCTATTTAATAATGTAACAAGCGATACACGGGTAGTTTCTTGTTGCAGTTGAGCTGGGACCCAGAATTGCGTGAATGCACCGCAACTTAGTATATATATAAAATAAATAAAAAAAACAATAAAATCATTTAATTTTGTAGATAGAAAATATTTGTTTTTTGTTTACATATCATTGAAAAAATTATAACCTGCAACGCATAAAATGTATTACACAATACCAATTACGACCAATAAAACATATTTATATAATGTAGCTGTCTTAAAATAAAACAAGAAAAATATTCATAATAAATATTATTTCTTTAATGATCACGGAAAATCACGTTGTGATTGTTCACGACAGGGCTTTTGCCATCTCTAGTCAGCGCGGACAGGAGTGCAGGACTGGCAGCAGAGTATTATCATGTTTACATCGCGCAGTTACCTCGTCTGGCGATGACAATATTAGCCAGTACAGAGTCTTCCTAAAAAGGACCGCCAGTCATCATTATTCAGGCCATCTGGAGTTGAGGATATCTGAACTGACGTCGATATGGCCAGTGGTGTCGCAGCTATAATTTTTTGCCAACACTTGCAGCTCCGAGCTGGTTGTGTTTTGAATAAACCGCCACGTACCTTCGACGTGAATCGTGGGAATCTCTGTTACTTCAGCCTGATCAGTTTATTTTTTGCGTCGATTTTTTTTTTCCAACCAACGCGGATTTAAAAACATCCTCATTTTAAATTGCGAAAAATAAAAAGGACAATTCTTTTATTTTCGCAATGTAGTTGCACTGAGATATATATTTTTTTATGAACTCAAATTTAAAATCGTTTATTTTTTTATTGATAAAATGTAAATTGAACCCATTTCAAATGATTCACGCGTATATATTTTATATACAAATTTCTACCATTCCTGGTGTTGTATCAATGTGAATTTCAGAAATCATTTAATAATCAATTGCATACATATTTGTCTTTTTGTAATCTAATTTACAGAAGTATTATGTAAAATGGGTAGGTTTCATAAACGCTTTCACGATGGGCATGTTAGAAGCTTTCTTAGTTCTTTAAGCGTATATAATATATCCAGGAAACATTTTCATGGCTCAAACATACAAGAACAATTTTTTTATTGCAATATAATATTCTATACAAACACAAATTAAAATCATCTGTTAAATATAAAATAATTTACACTTATTATTAGTACGCTTACTTTTAATGAGAAAATAGCTAATATAGAGAATTTTATACCTCCAGAAGTAATTAAGAACATCCATAAATAGTGGCGTACACTTTAACATTACATTATTTTGTTTAATTTGCTTATGTTTTACTTGAATATTTTAAATAACTAACATCCTTACTATTAAGGTAACGATTAGTTTAATGATCTCATTATAATTTTTTAAAATACGAAGTCATTACTGAAGCAAATTTAATTCGGCATTTGAAGCATCTAAATTATTTTGCTCGTTCGTATTTTTAGTGTTATCGCTAACAACTTAGTATTTTTTAAAAATAAAGATTACAACTGTAATTTTTTTTCATAAGGCCAACGCACTTTTTGAGTCAATCATGCAAGTCTTTTGCACACACCTGCTCTGCGTACTTGAGGGGTACTTTTCCAGGTGGCGATTTTAAATATGAAATTTAAATAAAAAATTATAATGTCTTTTTTTATTTTATTTGAATCACCACAAAAATCAACACATCTGACCATCTTGTTAATACACCCGATAGACAAATGAAAACATTTTCTAAAAAACCTTTTCTCCTTTTCTTTCACGTTCTAAACAATCGTTAGTGTGAATTATATTAATGGCCAGTGAGTTAAAGTTCTGAAAATACAAATGTTTAAATATTTATAAGTAAGTTGTGTTTCCAGTTATTTAATAGTTTTGGAAATTTATTCAAAAGGAACTTAAAACAGAGCGAGATGCAGAGCGTCTGCCGTGGAAGAGCTGGCCGCTCTCGGAGCTCGTCAAAGCGAATGTGATTTTAAAATTAAGATTTGGCTTCAGGCTGTCACAATTAGCTGTTTTTTTCAAGAGGTTCTGAAGATATTAAAATCATTGTTATGTAAATTAGCGTTACTGAATATAAAATATCTAAAAAGGCGGTGGCTTGGGTCGACGTAACATAATATTCATGTTAACATAATTATATATATCGTGTCTATGTTTCCAGATGATTGGTATGTTTAAAATGAGTTATTTCGTAACGATAAGCGACTCCTGAAACTGAATAATTAATAGCTTATCAATAATTGTATCCTTAAAGCTTTATGGTCGCATTAAAATATTTTATAACGCGGCAGATGGGCTACCATAAAATTACCAAAGAGACTAGCTACTATTATGGCCATAAAAATCTTAAGAAATCACCGATTACCTTTATCCTCAATTTTTAATGCTAAGCTAACCCTTTTAAAGACACAGGCGTTTTGGGCTAGTATTTTGATTATAAATTTAAATAATATTGATAATAATAATAATAGTATCATTATAGTTGATAGGGAGGCTTGTACCGTTCTATATTACCTAAATAACTAATGTTTAAAAGCAACAGTAACACCATTATTCTTAATATTATTGTAAACTCACTTATATATTTTAATCGTTAAGTAATAATTTACAACGAAAAATAATTATTAAGTTACTTAATAATTATAAAAAAGTTTTTATAATACATTGGCCTAGTGTTTAAACATTTATTATAAATAAAAACGTTGTAAAATTTAGGTAAGCCTTCGTTGCTATAAGACTCAATCAGATATAAACTATCAAATTTACTTTGTATATAAACGTATTTTTTAATATACGTTTATAAAACTTGTGGTAAAATTTAAAAATAAACTGTAAATTAATGACACTTCAAGAATTTAGCACTACACTTCATATGTATGATTTTTTTAAATTTCAAGGCATCTAGGAAAAATAATAAACAATGAACGACCGGCGCTCTATTTCACACTTTCAAAACATAATAAAATAGGTTACAAAATAAATTCTTTCCAGCATGATAAACGTCGAATGAAACAAATTTAACAAAGAGAGAATGTCACACCTCAACTAGTACGTTCGTTAATTAATAAAAAAAACCATAGGCCGTAAGCGCAACAAATAAATAATAATGCCTTTGTTAAGTAAACCAGCTTAGGTTATCATAACCCTATCTCATATCTTAACGTTAAATTAACGTTAGGTTAACGTTAAGTTTCCCAGTTTAAATTAGCGATTTCTAGTACAGATTTTATCAGCGCCTGTATACTGAGGTATACGTTGGATGTTCATATCAACTAATTAAGACGAATTCAAATTTAAAATAATAACTTAGGTTTCCGTGGGCAGTTGAGTGTCGGCCATCCTCGCTGTAATGCAGGCATTACTAGTCCATTCATAAAGAATAAAATGTAAATCTTACACGGGAGACGATCAAAGAAACAGTGTGTTTTTGTTGCTGAAATAATAAATGTTCAAGTAGTGCTAGGCCTAGAGTTTCCACTGACAAAACCCATCAGACAGGATTTTTTGCTTTTATAATTAACGATATTAGCTCATTAGCGTGCATTGGGAACATAAAAAGACAGAACTGCGTCTGTACCGGGTGTTCTGAGATTAACTTTCAGTTTGGAGTTTAATGAGAAAAAAATTCCTGCAATCTTTAATAATTTTTATTGATTTTTAAAATGTCACACAGTTTTCGTTAATATACTAAAAAAAATATAGTTTATCACGACGAATAAAAAAAAATATAATATGTATTTTTGTTTCTATTAAATAACAATATCATTAACACGATATCGTATTTGGTCCAAAAGGCTATTAATTGATATATCTTTACATAAAATCTTGGGTTATGCACGTAGCTGATTAAGAATCATCAAAAATGCAAAACAGTACAAATAATGGCAGGCTGTAATTGCTTCAGTAAATATATGTAAATGTAAATTATAAAATACACAAATAACTTTCTTACGAGCGTGTAGTTGAGTGTTCAGGCCATATTAATTTAATTAGTGCGGAGGGGTTGTTTTGAGATCTCGCCGATAAGACCGGCCGGATGGTTTACTGCCCGAGCCAAACTGAAGCAGGTCGGCCGGGCCTGTCCCCGCCCGGCCGACAGATACCTCCCTGCAGAACTTTTGACTTTGCGGTCACATCGAGGTGCTTAAAACGTATCAATATAAAAAAAACTCATTCAAATATATTTATTTATTTAATGTTTACACAAACTCATGCAAAAAAAGGGTTTTTTCACTTATTTTCCCTGCCTAACACATTGCAAGGCCTACAACCTGCGCGCAGGATCAGGGGATAACTACAACTTTAGCCATAAGAACTATTGTAAATTTATCTAATGGAAAATAAAAGAATATTGTAATTTAATTTAATTTGTTTGAATGTGTTTTACGCGCCAGTTGACAGATGTATTAATAATTGCTTGGCAAAGGAAACGAACATCACTATAGAAGTCGTAAAGAAAGGTTTATGGTTTATATTTTGATTTGACTTAATGTGAGAGAGAAATTTATGTGTAGTTTATTGTCTAAATTAATGTTATCTGTTAAAGTATACACTTTGTGTACATATAAAAATACGTATCAATCCACCACTCAAAATGGCATTACATAAAACATTGTATAGAGAACATGGTTATTAAAAATAGACTGTTATATTCACGTAATTAACTAGAACTTTAAAATGTTAATTGTGTGAAAAAAATGGAGATTGGGTAGAATTCGAATGTATTCCTGGATTTGGTTTTTAGGTTGAATACCGTTAGAAGTTGATTAGAAAGTATTATATTAGTACACATTTTTTATTATTATTTAAAGGGCGTGTTCTTCAAGCATGTGGTTGGATGAGGTTTTTATTTCACAATTAACCCTAATTTCGATGCAAAGATAAAGTACAATCTACGCTTCGTTATCTCCGTTTGGTTATCGGGCTAGTTGAGATGAAATCGACGGCTCTTCAAACAAACGCGTGTCACCATTTAGATAAAATTTCATTTATACGTGCCGCCATGTTAGAAAAGATGGCGCTTCGAGTGCCGCCGTGCGAAGAGTGCCATAACTTAGGTAATTGAAAAAAAACGCACTTATCGACACTCAATTTATTAAGCCATTTTAATGTATATAAATAAGCGTACTTTAAATAAATTTTGTTAACAAAATATTGGTATATAATATAACCTTTAGATTATATTTTTGGTTTGATACATATTTATTTTTAAAAAGCAGCAAGTTTATGGAACTAAAAGTGGCGGTGGTTTTAACTATTTATTTATTTCGGCCGTAATAATATTTTTTATTGAATTTGTAAATAAATCGTGATTGTAGGTGTTTTGAATGATGACGTAAAAAGCGCATGAATGCCAGATACATACTTGAATACCATTAAAATCTGAATGCAACAAAAGCAATTCGTATTTCACATATTCACGAAGTAGAGTTACAGTAAGTTTCAGGTCTATATTCTCGCTGCTAGTACTTCGTTCTTTCTAACTCTCAACTTTCACATCACAATGTGTTTGCAGTGCTGTAGTAAGATACATTTTTGCAATAATAAAAAGACTTTTATTTATCAATTTGACATGTTAAATGTACATTTTTTCCAAATCATAAGCGTATGTAAATTTACTGACGGAAATTATTCATTTATTTCTTTGGCTTACAATTTATTTTTAACCCCGCCAGCAAATACTTTGTATTTGAAAATTCAATTATAGAGTTGAAAGAAAGTTTTTTTTGTCAATCAATTATACAAGCTGCATATCGGTCATTGTATTTAAATAAATGAATGAATTAATAATGTATTTTTTTTAAGATGATACAAGATAATGTAATATCGGGAATTTGAAATAACATTTCGTGTGGTATCCACGAACTCTGCTGTGGGAGAATGAGATATCGTATTCGTGTTGCCGTCCAGGCAGGCACTGCTTTATTTGCAAAACAACGATAGGCATCTACTTACTTAAATACCCAATACATTGAACTTTCTCACTTTCGTCAATGAACATCAACAGTACAGAGTTATATCACATTATCACATGATTAATCGTCTTTATCAGTGATTTCCCGCTAGCGTGCCTCGTGCCTGCCGATTCAGCGAGTGGTTACAAGCCCGCAGTATCTTTGCGAACCAAGATGGGCAAAGTTTACTAGACATATTTATCTTTGACAGCTCTTAACCACAAGGTATTCACGTATGATTTAGTGACGAATAGAATGAAGCATCAATTTTTATCCGAACAATATTTTTAATCCTTTCGAGTAATTAAACACCGTTCAATCATGTTATTGATAGTATCGCGAGCTTCAATCAGAGTAAATATTTGCGCGGTTAGCACTGATTTAAATTTAAATAAAAATATTATTTGTTATCTATACCTACATCTTTTTGATGAAAGGTAGGCAACAAATGATAAACATTTGTATAAAATATCTTATTTTGCAGGAAATTTTGAGGTTTTGAAGGCCCATGACGCTGTAAATATATACCGTAACAAAAAAAATGCTCTAAAATTATCAAAACAATGGCTGCTTTTACGTGGGGCATTTACTTTATATTTGATCTCTGTGTATTTGTTAATAAAGTTTATGGAGCAATTCCCACACTTTTAAGATTTAATCAAAAAGCACATAATTGAATTAAAAGTTCTGTAAAACACATTACATTATTAGTTTAAAGTATTTTTTGTTCTTTACTTATTTTAAGATCAACTATGTGACTCTGTGAAAAAGATTTCTTTTTTAATTATAAAATTTAAGTTTCATACTTAACCCACAACCAGGTATATGCCGAATCGATGATTTAGATTGCATCACTTAATTCGTATTCAGCTATTGCTACATGTTGTGACAACTTATCGCATTGATTAAATATTGTTTGCCCGGATAAAAATCAACACGATTAAATAATTTAATTTAAATATTATTTTACGATTTTTTTTCAAACTTTACGCATTTCGTAGACTTATTATTTTGAATGGATTGTTGAGAATATATATCTTGGCGACATTTGAATCTGTAATGCATGCGATCTGTGAGGATACTTCTCTTATTTCATACATGGGCTCTGTGACCCTCACGCTTCCGCGCCGCTCTCAGTGCCAATGACTCTAGAGACTGCCACCGCTTGGACTCCGTCCACAAGAACAACACTTGTGTGCGAAATATTTATGTTTTATATTAAAACTTTTCAAGTTTTTAGTTTTAATATATTTAGGCGCTTGTATCATTTCATAAGGACGAGAAATCTCTGAAAAGCGTCGCTAGCAACGCAGATGAAATTAAACATCTGGAATCAATTTATATTGGATTGGGATTAGTTTAAATATCAGGTTGGAGCTTATCGCACTCGTAAACGGTAGTGACGCTTATATCCCTCGTGTCGGTATATACAGTAGTTGTTTTAAAGTGGCCAGTTGCAGTCGGTGCAATCGGGGAAAGCCAGCATTGCCGAGCTGAGCAGTCGCCGGCGGCTCCACCGACTGCGCCTTATCGAGACTGACTCGCGTCAATGAATCTGAAAGAGACGAGGACCGTGGCTTAGGAAATACCTTGTATTTATTTCTCTATCTGCGTACACGGTCCATTTAAGATTGCGTCCTTGTTATAGTTTTATTTATTGAAGCCGTGATACTGCTACTTGGTTTTTCACGTTTTAACTAAATTATATTATCTCTGCGTATCCACGTACTGGACTGACTTTACAATCACTTAACTAGTTTTTTTTTTTATATTTAAAGAGTTCAAAATATCAACTAACTAATAGTGATGAATTAAAAAAATTATATTTTGCGTTATTTTTCTGTTTTTATTTTATTTCCGCAGCTATTAAATATTTTATTTATGCCTATCCACATGAACCGATGTTTTATCTGAACTTTTGTATTTAATATTAGAATCATAAACTCAACGTGGATCATCAAATAATATTGAAGTTTTAGAAAGCATTCGCAGGTATTTATTAGTTCAGGTAGGTATATGGCAGGTAGGTTCTGGATCCTTTGTGAGTATGGCACGATCGTAGACTTCACCTCTGCGGGCATGATATTTTCACAAGATAATAAACACAACTATAAAAAATTCATAGCATCAAGCAAGACCTCACACAGATATTTTAATTAGCGCACATATTTGCTCGATGAGGATTTACAATACGCCATAAACCATAAACAAAAACCAGTGGGGACGGCACATAAACGATTTTAGATAAAATTTAAATATCGAAATAAAAATATTTTTTTTTTAGTAAACAAGCATCATTAGTTTTAAAAATCAATAAATGAGGAAATCTAAATCAAAAGGATATAATTACAAATAAATACGCGTTATAATCGTTTGAATCATTTTTTCTTTTTTAAAAATCTATAATAATCAAAAATAAATCAAAGCAGTATATTTAAAATAATATTATATACTAAGTTATTGAAATAATTGTTAAGACTTGTAGTAGAATCATAATTGTCCTGAAGTGAATAAAGTATGGGTAAAAATTTACGTACATATCTCTCTATGCGTGCAGTATAATATAACATGTGTTAAATAAAAAAAAGTTTGTTACTGGTACAAATAACTGTTAAATAAAAATTATGAAAATAGAATATTTTTTAAAATAAGAAAAACGCCGCTCGATAATAAATACAAATAAAAATTTCTTGAACATGAAAATATTCCTATTGGAAACTGATTTTATATAAAGATAAAGTTTCCTTAAATATATATATATATATATATATATATATATATATTTTCATCCAATCGGCTGCGTTAGTTGGCAGGTTCAAAAGCAAACTCTGATATATTTTTGTAGTATCATGAGTATGTTAAATCAATAAACCTGCATTAGTGACTCATTGCAGTATCCAATATTTTCTGGAAAGTTATTTTAAGCTCCAAATTTGATAGTACGTTTAGATAACACATATCAATAAAATAGGTTCTACTTTACTCATATTTTTTTTAAATTGAATACCAATAGACATTGAAAAAAAGCATCAACTTAACTCCTTCATGTATTTGACCATAGTCTTCTATATTCACTACAACACAACTGAAAACGGAATAGTATCTAGTCAGCAGCGTCCTCTTTTGCGTTATTAACATAGGATAAGTTATAAAAAATAACTAAAACATAGGAACAGTATTGGCTAATTGAAAATCGGTTGCAACTTGTGTCTCTGCGTGCTTAGCGGAATCACTGTATGATTAAGAGTCAATAAGGTAATTACACCGTGACATCGTCATCACATGCATCGCTGAAGCCAACGGCTCAATACCATATCTCTGGGAGAGGTGAGCAAACACGACGGTCTCGCCTTATTACAGCCAACAGGACGATTAGTTTTTAATATAACCCTCTCAAAGCGAAATAGCCGCGGCCCTTCATCGGAAATCACGGCCCGAGAGTTGTCTGCAAACAAGCCCATCTGCTGCCGACATCAAACCAGCCGGCAATAAACACACAACCGCTATCGAGAGTTATAAAGCCAGCTTACGACCTAGACTCTAAACTAAACGGGATAAATGTTCCGTAACAGATTACTTACTTATTTATAATTTAACTATTACCATTGATTTTATTATTTATATCGGAAGAGAAGCAAGATATGGAAAAAATAGAATTTGCAGTAAAATACGATTTTTTTTTTCAAACGATTATATGTATATGCATATATATAGTTTATATATATTTATAATCACCGACGTATTGATATTTCCCACTCGTTTTAGACCCGATACGTCAAAAATCACTTGATTTTTTGTCGTTGTATTTTGGTATATTGTAAAGAATTCCGGGTCAAGAGTAGGTATATTTGCGTGTTATACTCGACAGGCTTATCTGCTCTGATTTATGCCATAAGCCCGGGCCTAATGATAACATCAGTGCCCGCAATCACCGCTTGATTCCACTATGTCAACAGCTTTATGCTTATTCGATTTTTTTTATCAACAAGAAGAAAGGTTGTCGATGCCTGGTTTATAATTAAATCAATACAATCTGAAAATTTCAAATTGAATAACATTTTTAAACTTTATGTAACACAATGGTTTTGGTTTAGGTATGTAATGCGGCTCTTTTGAATATTCAATGATAATTTGTAAATATTTAATGTTAGTATTCGCCGGAGTGCTAATGCCAATTAATTATATATTTTTTGCTTTACATTCTGATTTTTATCGCCTGGAGTGACATAAATATCGTTGATGCATATAATTAAAATGAAAATAAAAACCTGTCCGATTTTTTATTATTTTTTATGGTAAGTGAACTGACCGCTATCATACAAAGTCGGAAAATGTCACTAGAAAGCGAATGTCTGTTAAATATATAAACAGTTACTTTAAACTAGGTATAATTACAAACTCTATTGTTTATGAATTGTTATGTATTTGTGGTATGATGGATCAAAATCAAAGTAATCAAATAAAAAGTAAGGAAATTTTTTGCGTTAAAAATGTTAGTTGCCAAATGAAAAATTACCGATTAAGGTTGTGAAAAAAGATGCATTGCTTGAAAAAGTAAAATTTATCTTTAAAAGCGAAAACTATGTATTTTTAGAATCATTAATGACGGAAATAAAAAAGTATCAATTTGATATGGACATACCCTAGAGAAAGATTCATGAAACTTAAAAAAGACTAGAAAATCTTTCTCAAAACATTAGCTTGACCCTAGGCTGTGTTTATCGATTACATGTATAAGCGTTGCGATATCTAATACAAACTATATTTACATTGTAATGTAAGGCCTATAATCTACTACAGCTATTGATTGGAGATCGAGCCAAACGTTTCGGTTCGCTTTGATGATAGCGATAAGAGCTATCCTGTATTTCGCTTGAATATTCTTCCATCTTTCCCCAAAAATCCAACCAACCATTCCGTATCTACGAAACGTGTAAACTTGAATAGTACCGCGTAGAAAGACCCCATCCTGTCAATATTGATTTTCAACGCTGTCAGAATTTTCTCAAGAAAGCCGCGGATCGTCCGTGATTTGTTTACCTTCCATCATGACAGATTTTTACACGATTCATACAAAACCTTTCAATATTAAGTTGGTAATAAAAATTTTACGTTGCCAATGGTTTTTTTTTACACGAAAGCAGGTGTGTTTGATGATAAAAAACACAGTTTTTAGAATTAAGTATTATAATCGTTGTTGATATTGTAAAATGTATTATTTATGATATGCTTAAGTTTAAAGGACTTGGAAATTTATTATTCCTATATTATAAAATGTTTGCTTTTGATGTTCATCAACTTTTAAATAAAGTGCTAGCATTTCTATATTTTTATACTTTACAAGAAACCTTAACTTCAGTTTTACTCGGCTGGGATTTAATTTTTAGGCGACGTTAGAGTAAATAATGCAGTCGTCATGATTTTATTGGGAAAATTTCAAAATATATTTAACATTAAAATTAAAATAAGATACCCCTAAAAGCGCACCAAGCATTTTATGCCCGGATTTTATCAGAGCCAAGGTGTACTCCAAAGGCTGATTTCAATATACTCAGTTAATTAAATTTGAAGAATTGAAACGCACATTGGTTGATGATTAATTAAATGTTTAAATCTTGTATCTGACGGACGCTCAGTTCGTTTACATGCGCTCACATGATTTGTACAATCAGGTGTGATAATATCAGATTATTAATAAAAAACAATTTCAAATAACACATGTTCGCACGACAAAGATAACACATGACGGTGATTTTAATTTTACCTAAAAATTACCAACTGATATGCACGAACTACGTAATGTAAAATATTGATATATAGGGACTTATCGGTTGTGATGAACTGCATGATAAGGAAACGATGATGCTTTTTCATGTAAAACGTGTAATATAAAAAATAAACCTACATGTTCTACAGCAAGTCTAAAATGATTCTTGTGGTCTATAAATCTGGGAATATTTTGATTTGTATAAATATTACTTCCACAATTAAATTGAAAAAAAGTAATCATTTTAACAACTATTGATTTATTATGTATTAGTTTACAAACTTCATTTTTAGTAGATATTATAAATAAAAAAAAAAACAATATTTGCAAGCCAGCCAAAGTGAATTCGAAAACAGAAAAAATAGAATTTTTTTACAGAAAATTACGAACAAATAAGAAACACTTACGATTTTTTTATGTGAGAATTTTTTTTTCATAAAATGTACTTTTGTACTTTTATCATTAATGGTAAAATATACTTTTTAATTGGATTTATCAATTCATATTTTACGCGATTATTAAATTGAAATATTAAAATAACAAAAGCTACGAATTCCGTGAAATGTCAATGGCCATCATTTACTTGTTTCTCCATTTGCTAATTAAAAGTTACATTACCATGCACGGGCGTTCATAATTTATGAGAAATATACTTTTTTTAATATACAACAACTGTATATTATCATATATATAAATGGTCATAAATAATATAAGTTAAAAAAAACCAAAATTAAATTTTGGCATATTATTTTGTTCAAATTTACATACTTCACAATAAGTGTATGTTTCTGGTTCAAATTTACATAAGTTGAAGAACGGTTACAGTAATTTCAGCAATACCACATACAACCCCACTTATCTACATAGTATTGTGCAGTTTTTCAGGTAAAATCGTGCAAATGTATAAAAGTCTATTCTTTTTCCGAATAAACGCCTTCATTTTCTAAATATCGTTATTTTGAATAAAAAAAATTTCTGGATTTAATTAAGAAAAAACCATGAAAGTTCTAATGTGTATTTATTGAATTTTATAATTATAATAGTTTAGTTTGGAATTTTAGATTATAGAAATGAACAAACTTTTATTTAACTTTAAATGTTTTCCTATATTATTTATTTTGAAAAATTGTTCTGGTTTTTAAAAAAACTATGCTTACGTTACTGATATTTAATTTACGTACTTTATGTATTTAAGTAAACTGAAGGTTTTATAAGAAACGAAGAAGAATGTAAATAATATATTTAAGCATCCATTAAACGGCCCCAGTTTACGATTTAAGGGCTGGAAAGGATTATTATATACGGGTTATTTTCTCGCAAGAGCTTAATGAACAATCTGCAGTGTTTGCTCAAAGCCGCAGTTATTTTATGTTCCTGGTTTCTTTTATGATTATTTAAATGCAGACTGTTGAATCGTTCCTCGGCTTTATGGCGCTGGAGCAGCAGCGGGCAGACGTGCGTCCACTGTATTCCGTAATGAGATAGCTTGAGTGGCTTGAGTACTTAGAAGTTAATAACTTACAAGGAATTTTTTATTGAACAATCACTATTTGTTAATATAAAAACCTATATATGTACGTGTTGGGTTAACCAAAAAAATGTGAATATTATTCAGAGTCCTAAATATACGCAAGAGTCTTGTTTATCGTAAGTAAATTAATCCCTAATGCGTTTTGCCTCACCAATCCACCCTTTGCAGTAGTGCACCCCTAGAGTTAGCTGCATCAGTAAGTAAATGTAACCCCCGACCTAGAATGTGGCGCTAAATTGAATCATTGAACGAATGAAGAGGGGAATAATGATCTCAGGATTTATTAAATTACTCTAAATGCTGATGATAGCCAACTAGCGGATGGAGGAGATGTGCCATAAAGTTAACAGGCGCGCTGCGAATAGTTTATTTAATGTTCAGTTTTGTTCAAGTCCGGGTAGCTCTAATTTTTTTTTGTGAATTGTAGACAGTTATAATAGTTATAGTGGATATAGTATGGTTTTATTTCAAGTATTCACTTTCGTTATGATTTTAACACTATTATTTTAAATTCTGGGACAAAATATTTGATTTTTTCTTAGGTTTATTATTAAGTCATAATTTA
The DNA here is from genome assembly GCA_022113835.1 of Atopsyche davidsoni. Lineage (NCBI taxonomy): Eukaryota > Metazoa > Arthropoda > Insecta > Trichoptera > Hydrobiosidae > Atopsyche > Atopsyche davidsoni. The sequence goes on along the minus strand of JAILWY010000019.1, from coordinate 2,937,650 downwards.
AACAAAAAAAGCATCGACTTGATTTACAGAATAAACAGCTCTCAAGTGAGCAGGGGCGCAAGAGGCGTCACGGTAGCACCGCCGCGTGCCGCCGAAAAACTACAATTTTTCAAAAATCCTTTCATACTCGCACCCTTCAAAAAAGCAAAGAACGGGCGTGGGAGGCTCTTTATTCAGCCACAATTCCGGCGCCGGGCAACACTTCCAGTGGCAGGATTGATTTATGGCAGCCCCGAGATCGGGGGGTGTAATAGAAATCGGATGGCCGGCCCAGCACCCCAGCGGGGCAGTGGGGCGCAACCCGAGGAGACTAGGCCCGCGACCAGATTAAACCCAAATCTGAAACAAACAGAGATTAGTTAATCCCGAAAAAAATGTTTAGAGTTTAAGAGTCGTTGCCAACTTTTTATTGTATTACTGTAATTTTTTTATAATAAAAGCAAGCTTTATCTTTAAGCCCCGCGTTGCGATAAGAACTCTAGTTTTCTGATCAAACCAAAACACACACACACACATATATATTTATATATAACAATAATGACGTAAATTTTATTAATAAATATATATGTATACACACATAAAATTCTTAGTAACAATTTAAATGAAAGACTTTAGCACTTTTCCCAAAAGGCCAGGCATCGTTAGCGGCGGTCCGCGGGCCGAGTGATTAATCTGCGCCCCTGGCTACCTAGTAGGGGATGTGAACCCCAATCTTAAAACAATACGAGTACGTGGGATGAGTAGGAGTGGTTGGAGGTGATAGAAGAATGCGCCAGTCGGAGGGGCGGGGTGTTAGATTGAATGTTGAGGAAGGGTTCTGTGTTGTGTGCCTGATAAAATAAATACCATTAGTTATAAGACTGCTTTGTTCAATGAATGTATTGTTATTGTTCTGACTTATATAATTCTGAAAAATGCATTGATTTTATAATATTTGATTGATAAATATTTTTTTACATATATATAACAATAAAATTAGCAGAATCAAAGAAAAAGATCAAGTTTGCAATGTTATTATTGTATGAAAAATTTGCCAGCATTATTAATAATTATATATTTTAAAATACGTATTAACAAATCTGGTCTAGATGATATTCAAGTACTCCTACTTCATACTTCTACCCTTATTTTTGGGAGTACCCCTAAAGAACCCCATTTAAGATTTATCACGTATCAGCTGACACCCTTACTCGGAGCTTTTGAATATTTCATATACCCTAGGAGTGGTCAGTAATTTATTTTTTAATAGGTTGATTATTGTGGTTTAATAATATTATATTGTAATTTTAATATGCAAACTATATAAGATACATATGAAAGAGCATAATGTTATATTTTTCAAAATGATTTGGAAACATACAAGACGGCATATAAAAAAATGTGGTGTGGTTATGGAGTAGTTTTGATATGATAAAATTATTTTAAAATTGTGTGAGTCTGACCTAACCAGCTAAAGAACAGTTTTATTACTTCATTTGCTTAAATAAGTATCGTAAACCCTCACAGCCCTCTTTATATTTCTCAATTTTATATTACTCCTGTTAAAATAAATAAATAGGCTATAAAAAGTGTGTGACGATAAGACACCATTCTTCAATTTATAGTGCGTAAGAAAAAAAACCCTATAATTGAGATTGTTAATAAATCTAACACATACATATTACAGTAAATCAATATTATCCATCCAGATTATAATATATCTCATGCATTTCTAATTTTTATGTAGGTTTAAAATTACTCCAATATTTTTAATTACTCAATTACACTTATTCGAGCAAATAAAGTTGCGGCAGTTAGCAGAGACTAACCTTTAACAACCGGACTAAGTGGCAATTATTAACCACAGAGACAGGTGCATTTAGCGACCCGTCCGGTTATTGCGAAATCCCGACTGAATAACGGCAAGTTAGCTGAGAATGGTCCACATGGCAACGTTCAACGGAGTGCGTTTTATTGCTTTTGAGAAAACTGCAATGATAATTTTGTGAAAAATGCATTATATTGATGATATTAAGATACGAGAGCGGTGATGAATAATTGTCACGAAGATTGAACGGACAATGAACACTGTAAAATAATTTTTATGCACAACATTTCTTTTAAAACATTAATAAAACAACAGCACGTTTGGAAACTTGGTTACTATAAATAAATCGCCGCTAGTTGTATCACATGAAAATGGTAAATTATTGATGGAAGATCCAAAACCTGCTTAACCACCGACAAACACGTAGTGCGGGCAAATTGATATCATCTCAGACGATGGTCTCGATGGAGATATTTTAAATATTAGCAAACTGTTAGAGTTTGACAGACTCTAGAGAGTAATCTGAAATCGTTTCTTTAATTATTTAATCTTCTATTTAGGTACCTCTCTACAGAGGAGGTCGGAGGCCATCTCACTGAACATATCACTATGTGTGTCCATAGTTTCTTATAGAGAAAAGTGAAGTGGATCCCCGGGTCCATCTGCGTCGAATTATTGAATGTGTGGTGGTAATTGCGGGATTGGAAAATTCTTCAGTTTAATCACATAAAATACTGGTGGCTTTATTATAATTTAACTTCACTCGTGTAAAATTGGAGCGCGATTTAAATTAAATTTGGAGGGGAATTACAAAATAATGAACCGCCAGAGGGGCAGCTGCGCCTCACCGCCGTTTTGTAGATTGGCTCACTCAATCTCGTTTGCAGTTACCGTCTTTCTTAATCCAGATTTACACATAACGTTTGGCTCTGCGGCAGTACAAGCTCGATTAAATAAATATTGGCTGGAACAAAGAACTCGAATAACTAATAACAATGATAAAATTACATTTGATTGAGTTATTTCTATAAAGTGACGTTCTTTCAAATTTAATTCAAAGAATATTTTAGTAAGAGGGTAATGACGCATCTAAACCGCTTTGAGGATTTCATTAGAAGTCAATTTGTCGATAAAAACTGACGAGGCGGTATAAACGTCTCCTTTTTACAATGCTTTGAATGCACCCCTTGCGCTATGTTGAAAAATTGCTTTCCTTCCCATTTTTTTACGAAACATCCCCCTTCAGAGGGACGCGTACGAAAAAACCGTATACTTTACAAGCACCATTGAGAAAATGTTAGGTAACTATTTATTCCGAGCTATAAATCCGAATTCAGGTCCTCTGTTATTAAGGGAGGAAAAAAAACTCGCGGAAAAGTACCCCATTGCACCGGGGAGGGGTTGTATGCGAGTGGTAAATGTTGCGTTTGAGTGGTATCGAAACATTTGGCAGCTGAATTATGTGTGGAGGTCCTGTTTAAATGAGACGGGGATATGTGTATAAGCAGATAAAGCGATTACTCTCGCCTGGGCTGCGGAGCGAACAAGCGATCCTACTTCGAGTCGTATGGAAACTCTATTCCTAGTTAAAATTCATCTCACCGAAATACACACAACGCCATCACAATTAAGTAGTTTATTGAATGATTGTTTATCCAGTATGTATATCAAAAAAGAGTTAAACTATACGCATAATACCTTTGGTTATGTTTGATGTAAAAATATTGTTTTTTTTAAATAATACTATTACCACCTGCACATTTGAAATGCGCACGTGTTTATTTTTATGGAATGTATTTTTGCTATATGACTCATATAGAACTCGGAATTAATAAAATAAAATAAATGTAAACACATACTCTTAGCTCTAAATATGATAATTTAAATATTATACATGGAGTATCGATTATATTAGATATTCACAATGAAACAGCTTATGTATTCTTGCATTTATATAAAAGCTTCTTAAATATTTTGAAAACAAAATTTTAGTTATAGAGATTCAATCATCACTTTTAAAAGTATTAAATAATTCATTTTATTACTCGCTGTATCAGATGTAATGCAGGATAAATAGAGTATATTTACACTGTAGATCATACTAAGGCATAGTATTCTTGAGTATTAGAAATATATCACTTTAATATAATAAAGGGATTTAAAAAAAAAAAACGTGGCATTTTTAAATACAGCGCGAAGTAAAAGCTCTTAATGTCCATAAAACAATTCCAATTTTAATAAAACTGACCCCACGCAGTAAAATAACAACGCGTCCCCTTTTAAAAGCAGCAAAATAACACTTATTCATTTCGCACTAATAAAAATATTCAATTTCAATGGATATTCACAACTATCAAAACGCTCTTAAAGACTCCCGGCGTCACTCCACCCGGCGGCCGCGCCACCCCGGCGAGGGAGCCTTCGCAAGGGTCAAACTTATTCAATTCGCCGGCGTCAGAACTACCATTCCATATGTGGCCCAGTACTTCATTATCAGCAAGAGGGTGCGGAGGGCGACGTATTATCGCGCTCTCCCCTCTGTTTGGGCAGGGGCGCTTCTGCTACCGATATCCACAGCGTTTCATATTCAAATTACTTTAGTTTTATTGGAGTTGTCGTAAAGACGAAAGCAGTACTTCTGTCTGCCGCGCATTGGAATCATCGCATTATGTCGTCGCACGAGCGCCAGTCTGAACGTTTTTTTTTTTAAATGCGAAAAATGTAATTGGAGCTTTGGGCGACGATAATAATGATAATTCTCTGTCCGTATTTCGAGCACGTTTCAGCTTCACTTTTCAGGTCATTCTTAAACAAATACAACTATTTCGAATAACTTGATGCTGAAAATACTGATTCTACCATATATACAATATGTGAATATTATAGCATGTTAATCAACGTCGAAAAAAAATGAAAGTCGTACGATAAAGATCAATAAACACAATGAAATAATTTGTCTGTTTTAAAAAATGCATTGATTGCTCAGTGTTAATAGCAGCAGCAAAACATGTACTGTGGAATATTATGCGTTGCTAAGGTGAAGTAAGATACACTTTCTTTTGGCGAATTGAATATTAAAATAAAAGAGCCACTGTTAAATAAAATCACGTAATAATTCTTAATTCAGATTAAATACAAATCCATTGTTCAAATATTTTAAAGACGACTCAGCTCAGTTGCCACAATTTTGTGGGATCTCTGCTTTTCCCGGCAAAAACTGACGGCGCGGCTCCTCCGGAGAATCAGGTTGTCCTCTCTCGGGGGCGTGTCGGCGGGAGCGGAGGCTTGACGGGCGCCCTTACGAGACGATGCACATCTTAAATACCCTGCGCATGAAATGTATTCCTCCCTGATTGAATTTCAAATTCCCCCTTTTGATTTGGCAACCTTTTTGCCCGCGGCATAAATTACCCCGCGCCGCCTGGCTGACGAGTGACAATTTTTTGCGGCTATGGAAATTTTTTTCGCCTTGAGAAATGATGGGTGAACTGTGTTTTGTTTTTGTTGATTTTTTGGGGATGCTGGGTTTGCGCGTGAAGGGGATGGATATTTATCATTATTCATTTTTTTCATATAGAGATATTTTTTATATCATATATCGATTTATTTCCGTAATATGGTGGCCAATCGTATTAAATATTTTTTGATATAATATGCCGTAAAAAACAATGTTTTAACATGTAAACTCCATCGTGAAAACGTGATAGTACATAAAACAAAATGGACGCTGGGATCTTTCCATTCTCGTGAGGGAAGCGGTATTGTATTGAGAAAACTACTTTGTATTAGTAGGTGAAGTATTCAATATGTAAAGGCTCTTGGATGGTTTGTATTCAATATTTTAGACTGTTAATTAAAACACTCGACATTACGGCGTCAAATGATTATTCCGCTGAGAAAATTTTATTGAAATTTTCATAAACATTGTATCAATAAATAAATAATTCACAATACTAAGCATTTTTGATTACAGTATTTTATTATTCACAAACAATTACGTCGAAATTCGTTCAAGTTCCAAGTATTTATTGGGTGATAACGATGCAAATAATATTTTTTATAAGCATTCCGTAATCGCATGCTAGTCAAACTCTATAAAATGCCCAATTAATTTTATGGGACGCAATACTGGATGACTTCGGAAAATAAGGCGATCGCCCATAAGCACCCACTAACTCTTTAATGGCGCTATTCGCTCGCAGCGTGCTCCACATACAAGCACTCAAGAAACAAAAGTAATTTCCTACATACCGATTCATATTGGGAATGCAAATTATAGCCCAAGAAAAAATGTGATTTTTTGTTCTTTTTGGGTAGTTATTTGTAGTTCGGCATTTTTCGATATTAGGAAATAATAAAAGTTTATTAGAGAAAATAAAATTGAAGTATTTGAAATTGGATTTTGATTTATTACGAACACGAGAATAATTTTGGCGAACCGTCACATTGAAGTTTATGAGGTGAATACTTTTTTTAAAATAGATTTGAAAACACTGCCCATTTTCACAGTTATAAATAATATAGCTGTTTATTCAAATATATAGTGAAGGTATTTTTAATATTTTAATATGAAAGTTATACGACAACGCAATTACTATTTGTATGCATTGGGATGATGAAATATTTTAATCAAACTAGGAAGCTATGTGTTTTAAGGATCTGATACTAGATGCTCACACCGTTTGTATCAATACCTGTGTTGCCCTGTTCAACCAAATATATATTTTTAGACATTAGTTTCCCATATAATTTAATTACTTTAGGAGTAGAGATGTGAAAAGCATACTTTATGATAACATCATTAATAGATTATTTTATTTTTGCAGAGTAACCCCTACGCCTTGAAAGACAGTGGCGGAGCTGGAGACATGTCAGCGTGGACCTCAGCGGGGTTGCAGCCCACCACTGGATACTACCCCTATGACCCCACACTGGCCGCCTATGGGTAAGTGTCAACCACACGCTCAAGACCACTGTATTCTATATCAACTTAGTGAATCATTCAGTGGAACCCTTCATTCAAATATTTAAATAACCTCAACTTTTGATTAATCCAAATTACAAAATTTTAGAGCCAGACTTTAAATATAAAAAAAGTTATCAATAAACATATATATATAATGGAAATAAATTTCCAGTTTTTATTTCAACTATTGATTTTAGTCTTAACTATTGATTCTGTATTTTAAAACTCATTAAATATTTTAAAACACAAGGGTATTATATATTATCTTTATACATTATTTATTTTATTGTTACTTTTTTACAGTGACTGATGGTTTTATTAGAAATATTTATGATAAAACAAAAAATATATATTTTTATTTGAAGCGTTCTTTTGAAAAGTTCTCTGTTTTGTAGTTAATTTATAATTTTAATATCCGCTGCGATGTATCTTTCACAAGCGCATCTGCGACCGAAATCGTATAATTTAGAAATTTAAAATATAAACTTTGGCTAATGTACATTTATTTTATGTATTTAAGTATTCTTATTTAAACACAGAACAAAAATACACAACACAATATTATCATTTACATTTATAATTTAAAACTTTTCCCAATTTAGCGGAATCTCCATGCGTTATGCGATTACTACTTGAGTGTTTGCGCACGCGTCTATTTTAGTTATTGTTTGCAATAATAGTTTCCCTATACATTGATCGATATTAATTATTAATTAAAAATATATTTAAAACATATTATTTCATTTAAATATATCACAATATATCGACATGAATTCATTGAGGTAGAAGAAATTTATAAGAATAGAAACATCAAATAATATTTAATGAAAATTATTTTTGTGTAATTTTTTTAACTGTAATACATACTAAGGTATTTAGGATTTAAATATATTTAATGACCATTAAAGATAAAATACCATTACGACACCATATTCTTACAAATACTTTCATAATGTAATTTTGTATTTTGAGTTTCACATGGTAAGTTTTTGTTTTTCCAATGGTTGTTGGTATTTTTAAGAAATAAAAGTAATGAATAAAAAAAATATTCAACACACTTTATTGAAACCAGCTATGGAAGTTGAGTTCAGTTTTAATATTTATTAAATTTATGAAAATACACAATGTGGATAAATACGATACGAGTATTTATTTATTAATTCGGTTTTAATGAGTATCGATAAACTTTGCGGTTTTATTTGATTTGTGTAATAAAATCAATTTCAATAGAAAATTGTAGCAATACTTTTACAAAGGCTATAATCTTTTTGCTTACACGCTTTATACGTCACGTCACAACTACAGCGCATAATGGAACATTTGGAATGGAAATAAAATCAGCCATCGAAATTTCCTACATACAAATGAATTGGCCATTTGTATCGAATCTGGCGCAATGGACTGTTTCATATGCAGCTGAAAAAATTACGCGCAACTCTACGTTGTGCACAAAAATACTGCTTGGCTACAAATGGAATTGCGAGATGTAACTTAGTGTCAGCCAAAACCAAAATATATTTTATATTCATGCATTCAATTGCAGGAATATCTAACGAAACTGAATCGAAATGATTAATTTTATTGTTTTAAACCTAATCGTCAAGTCTTATATGCGCATGTTATATAACAATTTCACAATGAAAATCTTATCGGAAACACACCAAGTAATATTTTTATTATTATTATATAAAGCAGTAAAGCTAAAAATTTAAAAAAATAGACTTTTTTTTACTATCGAATAATTTTTGTCGGAGGCTTTAAGAGTTCCAATAGCTATTGCATACTTTAACTGCTCATGAGTATTATGACTGTCCAATAAAATATGCCACGCCGACTGGCACTTCAGCTCTTCGCTCTTTTGATAAATGTAATTTAATATAGTCATACAAATAGCAAATCTCCCAGCAAACGTTACAGGGTGTTCCCCATAAGTACTGAGTTACGGAGTCAAAGTGGGGAGCCTGTAAGTGATTTAGCCAGCGGGGCGGATCATCTGGCGGGCGGCTCAAGAAAGGGGCTCGAATCCGGACTTCCAACCCTTCAGCTAATAAATCTTAAACTCATTTGATACTGTTTATTATCCGAACGGGCTAACGGGCCCTTATTTTATAAAACAACTTTATAAATGCACACATTCTCGAATGTATTTATATTATACCGTTGCGCTAACTTGTACGCGGTGGACAAGTTAACGCGACGATAGAATATATATATATATATATTTTAATATGACTTAGTGAATGTGCCAAGTTTTGATTCTATCCCTAGCGTTCGTATTTTTGTTTTTACAAGGAGTGACGTCAAATGTCAGTTTTCCTCGGGGCAGACGACCGTCGCGTGAGAGGCTCGGCGATGTAGGCTTTTTGTTCTGAAATCGATATATGTCGGGCGGTTGCCACGCTACTACTTCGACTCCCGTTACTGAACTTTACTTAAAAAAGATTCATCTATTTATAATACCAAAAACCACCCAACTAACTCAGACTGTTATGATTTTTCTTTTAGATATGCTTAAGAAGGGAAATTTATTAATGTATTAGATAAATGCCTGAGTCATTCATTAATTGTAAATAAAACTTTTGCACTAATAAAATGTTGAATAAAAATACACACAAGGCATATAAATCATTTTGGACCGTTATATTTAAAATATGTTTTTTATGGCTGAGTAATAAAACTATGGATTTAACCAATGATTGTAAAAAAAAGCTGAAAACTTTCGTCTTATCGCCGGGCCTCAATACTTTTGTATTCTGAATATGATATCCTTACGTCGTTTATCCGTTTACCCATTTTATTCAGATACAATATATTCAATATAATGATGTAATAAGTTCCCTTCTATTGTTTGCAGTCACTTGTAACTTTCAGGAGAATCGTAAAGTAATCTGACATCAAAATATTGTCTTTTTCGTTGGTTATTGGAAATACTAAGCCTAAAGCTGAGTGACAGGGTTGTGCGACGTTCGTGCCGAGTACCAGTTTCGCCTATCGTATTATAAACAATGATTTTATTTGTAAATGTCACATATTTAATGTCGCCCATAAAACTTGACACACTACCCTAACGCAGTGGTACGTAACCATTGGCATGTTAAATTCTTGTGTATTATTTTTACATATCGTACCGCTATGTTTACGGTATGACATGTAAAAATATAACACAAGAATATAAATAGTATATAGCGATTTTCGAAATAGTATTATTGTTACATTAAAATAATCTAAAAACACGGTCTAGTTTTAAAATACCAAAATAAAACCTGTAGACCTGTACGTTATTGAAATGTTTTATATTAAAATGAATTGCGCAACAATTTTTAGCAAAATTTTATCAATTTAAGTGTAAATTTAATAATTGGATTTATTTCAAAATATTTACATATATAATTATACGTCCGATACGAGTTGGATAATATCTTGAAGAATATATTCCGGTTATATTTAAATGTGGCTTTAAACGTCCAGTGAATACGCTGAGTGGCGATCCCTGGCCAAGCCGCGGCAGGTAACAGATGAAATAATACTGATATAAACATCCGGAAGTGTAGCGCAGGCGCGCAGTATATATTTTTTTTACCGTGGGGAGATACTCAGTCGGTTTTCAAACACGTAAAGGGCACCATTATATTATTTATGTGAAGGAAACTAGAAACCGAATGCCTTGCCGACAGGGTGATATGAAATCGGATAGTAGATTTATGCAAATGGAAAATAGCTCGCCTAAAAGGCGGCCGGGGATTCCCTCTTCATGTGAAATCAATGCTGACTTGTCTGTCAATGCTCAAAGCGCGTGCTCGATAACTCTCTATTCACGGTCTGTTTGAGTATTTTTTACGATACTACAATAACAATGCAAATAAAAAAGCCTTGCCTGACTTTGAAGCCATCAGTAATCTTTTAAAGTATTGAGACCTCCATACTACCTGTCGTTCTCTGTTTACGTAGATCTGGTAAAATTTGCACCTGTCAAGTTTTAGGTTTCCTTTTACATCAAATGATTTCTTTTGGTTTTATCTTTTTACTTAACACCCACCGAAATAAGGTTTTCAGTGCTTTTGCTTTTATGAATAATATTCGTATTAAATAAGTACTTTTCTTTGTGAGTAATATTTTTAATAAAACTCAGATATCATTGAGTGATAATAGTATTATTGAAAATCGTCGTTAAATATAAACTTAAATTAATAATATTCTATTAATGATACTATGAAATCATATAAGTGGCATCTATGTTTTTCAAAAATAAATTCTAGCAATACAAAAATCAAAATCATTATGTCATTATTCAAACACACTTGTTTCGTGTTTTATTTTTAGATACAAGATAAAGAATGCACCGCATAAGTTTCACGAGGCTCGGAATGAGCCATCACGTTAAGTTTGTTGAATTTATGAATATTTCTGCGGGTGGATTCGTTCGTGATGTCTAGCATTTATTTGTATTCTCCGAATATTCATGCTTAGGCATGGAAAACTCAATCATCAGGATTGATTTACCGACATCAGTCTAGGCACAAAAAAACATAGTAATCTCTCGCAACGCACCCGATTACAATAACACATGTTAGAGCAAGCATTTACATAAATCCACAATAAAATTTCCATTTTATTTTTTTAAAATTTTTACTGGGGACGAGTCGATAATTAAAGTCCGAAGAAAAATGACCGATTTCAACAAAAGAGCAGGGCGTTCCGGCCGCACAATGGACTCGCCCAATAATAATAATTCCGATCGAGTGTTTTTTATTTGCGGGATATTTTGACAGCTTGCGCAGTATACCTGCCGTTAAAACTCTCATGGCAAAGTAAATAACATCGATCAGTATCGATTGATGTTGCGATGTGTGGGATTTTTTATCGGATATCATTTCACGACAATCGGATTTACCAATGGGTTTGTTAATTTATTAGATCGTGATCATTTATAAAATTTCGTACAAATAATACCCCATACAAACTATTTTCTTCTTTACTTGTGAAAACTCAACGCATTTAGCTCGTATTGACTTGTCACCTTTAGTATGAAGATTCGTTATTTTATTCGATTATTTTGCGTGTAGATGATTATAATTTTTCGTCAATATTTCATCTATGTATATTTCCTCATATTCTGTGATAGTTACAATGCCAAAATTGACAAATTAATATATAAATGCGTTTTCAACTGTACCTTCCAATTGATATAGTTTTGACCTATTTACTCAATTTTAATTTAAATTAAAATGGCGTTTCACCGTGACGTGCGTACTGCGGCTTGTAGGTATCGCCAGTGAGTTAATTCCTAATGTCGCTGAGTAGGTTTGTGTCGGTCGGCTCTAAAGTTCGTAACCGTGAGTGAGCCTGTTTTATGAATTCCCTCATATCCACGTGACTATCGCGCCGTGGCATCTGCCGTCCTCGGCATAATAGCAGCGATATGTACAATTGTACATAATCATGTACAATATCATTGTCTAGTTCAGATAGGATGAAACATTGTGCGATGGAGGCCTAAAGTATGCCCATTGATGTAATTCAATTTACGGAGGTTTTTATTGTGTGTTGATATTGTATACACATGTACAGAGTTGTTATCGCGTATGAGATGTGACAGGTAAAACTGAAAATAAGGTTATTTTTTTCATAGAATTCACGCCCGCGCTTATAATAAATATATTTTAAAATGGGCAATCGTTAGCCGCCATGTCGAAGTTGAAGAGCGCTGCATGCAACGCCATCTGTTGATTATTTTGGTAACCAAATTTAAAAATAATTATGCTTGATAACCTGGAATCATATTTTTTATTAAATGTATAACAATATTTAATAAATATTTTAACAGATTAGGTTATAATAAATAGTAGTATTATTAACAGAAAATGACTGTTTTGCATCAGGTTTAGGGGTTTTTTATTCTTTACGTCTTATTTATTTATGAGATTTCAAATTGTCCAATTTTTTGTATGCATTCAAAAAGCTAGCATTTTAAAATACACATTGAAAAAATTGTTAGTACTTAATTTTTGTAGTTTACCTGCTAGAATAGCTAGAAAAAAAACTGAATGTAAACAAAATTTCGATCAATAACTATCTAAAGCTCAAGTTGAATTTGAAAAATTGGCATTTTAGAGTTAACGTTACTCTTTTGTTTCAAGGCATTATTTTTTAAATTATATATACAAATTATGCAGAAAAACATATTACATTTTAAATATTTAATTTCTACAATATTCCAGTATTGGTAGATTACATCACGCAGAGTTTCTAAATATCTAACATAATTTATGTTAATTATTGTAATTCGCAGTGTTGTTTTACCATTACTGGAAGCGAATTGTCACGGCAAATGGAGACACGATTTGAACAAAATGAACACGACAATGATGTTAGCCCGCGATATGAGCGCAATATTGCACCGAGCAAACAAACTACAATATTTAGTTGCATTTTATGTGGAGTTAGCCGAGATCAGCAGCGGCGATGTCATCTCCCAGCAGTAAGTATAAGAATTAATTTTTCTAAAGAGAAAATGACTGAAGTATTTCATTCGTATTAATAATAAGCAGACCTGTTTATTCGATAAGAGCTTTAGTAGGGGTGGAAATTGTATTTGAAAACAATGACAGTGTAGTAAACTATTAAGCCACCCGAGGCTTTCCAAAGTCGATATCGTGACACGAACTGAAAGCTCGTAATGTTATAATTGACAATATACTTTTATTGATAAAACAAAGTGAATTTATACTTAGTATAGCTTTCATTGTTTTTGGTGCATATATGAATATATCATTGAATGTTTATTAAAGGGGCTCACGAACTCATTGTGATATTTTTACATCTATCTATTGAATACGACCGAAAATAAAAAAATAACATAAAAAAATATTTTACAATCTTTAAAAATTTAGAAACTCTGAATAAAATTTGCAGTAAAACCACGTGTGTTTTTAATGTGTTCATTTATTGCAATGAGTTTTAGGTGTACAATGTTAAAAAATAGCATTTTGATTGCGGATAAATATTATAATTTGACAGCGATTCGATACAATAGGATATATTTTCATCGCTATAGCAGGATATCATTCATGGTTAAAGTTACTAATACAAAACATTTTTTTCAAATAAACAGAAATCAAACGGATGAACTATTCTGCAATAAAACTGTCAAAACTTACATAATAAATATCATAACAACACAGTTAATTAACTGAACTAGATATATCACAAATTAACTACCGCGCCATAAACTATCAGAGGTGTCCCCGTTCAAATTATGCGTGGAGACAACAGACTATATATTTTTCCCGGGGCCGATAGGATAAATCTTTCTCAGACGGAGCAGAGCATCCAGGGCTTCCGCTTCTTTCTTCAGGAATTGCTGGCGTCATACGGAGTGAAGTCTCTCATCCATCTGAACATAATTAGTGGCAGGACCGGTGCAATCCTGGGCGCGGAGCAGAGCACAATTAGCTCCACAGGACCGGATTAGGGGCACCAACTTATCATTGAAATTTAACAAAAAATTATATTATTTTATAAAGAAAATTCATGGAAACAATCCATGATATTCTTTTTCAGACGTTTGCAATAACATATTTCATTTTAAATGCGTTATTTTAATAGACATTTAAAAAATATTCAGTAACATACCGGGATAGACTATAGTCTCTAATAAAACCGTTGTTATTTGTTAAAAGTAGGCTTTTTTTGGTAAACACGACCATTTTATGTTATTTTAAAAGCTGCATTTACCTCTTTATCAATTCAGATTAGCGACAATATCAACTATTAGAATTTAGAGTAAAATCTTTATTCCGATTTAAACAAGAGCAGTTTTTTGATGATTCAATTTCGCTTTTTATTAGAAGCAAGGTGGACATACCTAACTGCATTGGAATAATAAATAATATAAAAAATGTATTATTTGAAAGAAATTTCAGATTCGTAAGCAGCAGCAACCGATTTGGTTTTTCCCCGATCGCCTACCCAATTAGTACGCCCGAGTCGGCCCCTGGCCAGAGTTAAGCCGCTCGAGTAGCACTTAAAAATAATCGTTACTTATTCTGTCAAAAGTGTGACGCGCCGCGCAGCTGTTGATCTGTATCAAACGGATTGTAGATCTTGCCCGGATACGTATGCGAGAAATGTACGTGCGACGGGGAAAGTATTCCGAGTGAGATGTATGGCCTTGTTTATTTGTTTGGTGAAAATAAATTTGTGTTTGAAAGAGTGATGGGCGAGAGCGCCCCTTAAGATTGTGCCTGACAGCAATGTAACTAATATTACCGGGAAGGATCTTAATACGCTGAGCGATTTCATGCATAGATAAACTTGTGGGAGATGTTTATGATATCTGCGAATCTAATGCGACGTTGAGTGTATAGCGTGGTCTCGAATATAATTTTTGGATTTCCAAGTATTCACGAATCACTGTCAAGAGATTCACTTATACACTGATGCTCTGTGAATATAGAACACAGATGTATTTCGAGTAAACATAAAAACTAGATCATAAAAAGTCTTTTGCATTAAAATGGAATTTTATATCCATAATAAAAAATGGGTTTTTCACATATGGAATGTTCAAAACATACAAGATGTAAAGTGACCGCAATGAAATATTTATTGTAATTCAACTTATTGCTGAAATATATGATGTTGCAAGAATGCGTGAAACCTTTTTTATAAATACTAAATCGAAAAATGAACGTTAAAAAATATTTGAAGATCATTAAATATTTTCAACATTTATTAATATTTCAAATATTTATATATTGTCGCGCAAACTGTAACACTCGAGTTTTAACATTAATTAATATTTACTTTTGTGTTCTGTGTGGGCACCGATCCAGACTGAGCATTTCTCTTAGCACGAGAAGCTAGTCTTCTTCAGAGTTCATATTTCGAAACAGAGTTGCCACCTCCTGCATAGTTTTTAACAGCTAATGTCGTTCCATCTGAAGAATTAGTGAGCACCTGTTCTTTTGTTGGAATTTTTCGGGTGTCGGTTTTGTGCCGCTCGGGCGTGAAGTGTCGCAAAGGCCAGATATAAACAACAAAGGGGACTATTTGAATATTCCAGAATTCGACAGGGTCATTTGCGTCGCGGCCTTATCCAGTCATGAGACTTTCCGGAATCGCGAGAATACCACCGGACCCGCGAATTTTTTCGCACGGCCAAGGGCAATAAATACTCGGCCTTCCATTCATGCCGCCTAGAGATGCTCGCGGTATCCGCGCGCATCCGGCCGAGGAAGGAGAAAAAACCTCAAAAAAGCCACAAAAGACGCGATTTCTTTGGACGCTCCCTTTTATGCCACCGGATCGCCGATAATTTGGCGGGCTTGCTTTGGGGAATTTATAATCTTCGCCTAGGCTAAAATAGCTCGGCCGCAGGACGTCCAAGTGTCCGCCGAGGCGTCATCGTCTTTTTTCACGCGCCACACGGACGGCCGCATTCCTCTCTCCATCTCTCGCCTTTTTGTCTATCGGCGGCAAAAAAGTCATTAACGAATGAAAAACGATAGAACGGACTTGTCGGTACACATCGAGGGCAATATTTGACACGGAATAACGACAGGGCTGGTCTATAAATATCAAACGTGAAGACTATCCGCGTATTGTGTCGTCCAAGTGTACCGCGCGAACGGACGCATTTTCAATATTTTTCCTACTGCATAAAAAAAACAAATAAAAAACCAGCAGAAACAACCAGCATTGCTTAAACGAAATGCCGAATTAAAGCCAAATATCTGTCGCCGCTCCCTTACACAGAAGAGAAACGTTCATTATTTTGATTACACTCTGAATTTAAATCAGAAATAAACCGGCGAGGGTGCTCGCTGTCTCCGCAGATTTTTTCTCTTAATTCGCAGCAAATAAAAACGCCGAGGGCGGGTAATTTATGCGGGGAGGCGGGGAGGGGAGCATAATTGGACACACCTTTCCGATGTCGGCCGAGCTAAACACCGGCGACCGAACTCGGCCGTGTAACCAATTTCACTGGGCGAGGGGTTCCCGGTTCGCGGCCTGCCCGGGTCCCCCGGCCCGTTGATTTGTCCCGCCGTTTCCTACAATGCTAATGCAGCCAGTTCTCAATTAGGTTTTATTGCGCGTATCGCGCACACTGTGCATTCTGGCAATAAAAGATGGCGCGCCTGCGCGTGAGCACTTCAGGCGTGCGAAATTCATATCGCATCCATTCCGTCGCATACGAGTGAGAATAATAAATGTGCACGCCGGCATCTTCCAAGCCTTGCATTGATAGTTTATATCAACAAAACCATGAATACTCAATAATAAAAATGTTTTATAAAACTCATCCAATAAATGCGACACTATTATCGGTAACTTTAAAGTACCAACCCCAAACAGAAAAGCTTTTCAAAGATAATGCAAAATATTTTATATACAAAAACTAGTACTTCTGATGAACATTTTTCTGATTACAAAATAGTTAGCAAGTATTTATACAAATCTTAAGTTGTAATCAACAGACAATAAACTAAAAATGTCTGATAAATAGAAATGATACTAGTGAGATTGTTGATTTTAATAGCTCTATAGCTCTAAGCTATAAATTGCACGCAGTATTATGAAAGATTACTTTTCCACTCATTCGTGATTGTCAAACTTTACAGTATTGGTGTCGATTTTTACTCAATTAAAATCCTCAGCATGATATATTATAACACGTCATTTACGATAGTCGGGATCTCTTCATTGGTTAAAATTAATTGAGCACTTCTAGAGTCTGGCAAACTGAAATCCATCATATAACACGATCGGGGATAGTTTACAGTGGGGTTATATATTCATCGAAGCTTTTCATTCCGACCGAGGGGAGGGCATGAATAAAAAGGCCATCTCGGGTACTCGTAGCTCGGACGTGGACGAATTGGTACATCCCATGCCAGGGCCGAGGGTCTGCAGTCAGATCGGTACAGCATTACATCCGGTCCACAAAGCGGCACATTATTCGTAAAAATTAAAGATACAATGTATTGCTCAACGATTTCATCTCGAGTGTACCAATTTTTGATCATGTTTATATGCAAACGTACACATTTAATCTGATTATTAAATGCCCAATAATATTTTTTTTTATGCACACCCTGTATCAAAGTATGTCTTGTGCGTTTAAGTTTGAACCCAAAAAGCTGAAGACACTTTTTATTATTTACCTACCTGCTCAGCGCAGTTTATCAAAAACACGCTATTTATGTGACTACCTCTCCAAAATTTGGGATATCATTTTGATATGCATCTCGCACATTACAACTCAGTCAATACGCAGTAGAAACAAGATAAAGAGACCGGTTACAATGTCTCCATTGTTTCGCCGAAAACCGGAAGGAGCAATAAAAGTCGGACGCGGAATAAAAATGTGAATATAATGATTAGGTACTCGGTAGCCGCCCTGCAGAGGGTAACAAATGCGGCCCATTCTTCAGGGCATTATGAAAGAACAACCCTCCGCCGCCCCTGTGTAAGAAAGCTTATTCAGTAAAAGAGCCGCGATAGTACGTTCCAATAAGAATTACATCGCCGACGAAACGGTTACAAGCCCTGCGACACGGTGTCGTAATAACAAACCGTACTTCCACGGCGATAAGAACCAGAATAGCGTACCGCGCGCGGGGTTCTTACATCGTTTTAATGCGGGACGTCGTTACGCCGGGTGGGGGAACACGTATACTCTTGTAACGGCGAGACCGGAACGGAAAGAAGGAGAATAAAGAAGTTTAACCGCGTCTTCTGGGTTAGAAGGAGGACTGTTCCTAGAGAGGGAAGGAGACGGCAAAATGGCGCTCACATATCGATTGGCGGGAGAGCGTCGCGCGCTGTCGCGGCCCGCCCGGCTGTCTTTGTGCCGCCCGCCCCGGCGCGGAGTCGCGCGGGCCGCCCTGGCCACCCTGGCCTGGCCGTCCTGGCCGCCCTGGCCGCCCTGGCCGCCCTGGCCGTCCTGGCCGCCCCGGTCTGCGCGGGGTCCCGGCGCTGGTGACCAGCAGGCACTTGTAACCCGGAACCTGCAAATCAAACATCCATAAGATGCTTTTTAACATTTTTGGCCCAAATATTTGTAATGTCAAATTAGGCAGTCCCCCGCGGATCTGCGACGGCGTCTTCGTGCACGCCTCATTATCGCAGGCGGTCGCCTCGATTCGTATATGAAGAGTAAACGAGCGTAATGACTGTCTTGCACTTTGTATGGAGCTTGTAATGACGATTTAACTGCTCCGAGCGGAACTGAGGAATTAGCTGTTAGTATTCCGAGTGCTAAATTGTTGGTTTTTCTCTAAAGATTCAAGATAAAACAATCAAAAGCCTTAGCGCTAATTCAAAATTAAACATCGCCATTAAGAGTTTAACTGTTTTTCCACGCGGTTTTTTTGTACTTGGAGCCACTATTTTACAATTGTTTTCTTAAGAGAACCTTCTCAATGTGAGAAAAGCAAATACACTTGTTAGTAATGAAATTATGAATATAACCATGTACTCTTACAAGATGCGCTAACGCTATAGAATTACAAAGTATCAATTGATCACAAGAGATGTTTCTAGAACAATATACAATACAATAATACAATTGCCAACCCTGTTCTGAACGCGGCCCATTTGAGACGGTCACAAAATCCACACGCAAGAATCGAGAATAAATTGTAGCAGGTGATAGAGGACCGGCCGTGCCTCATGCCGACATATTGAAAAATACCCGTAATGGCGCCGGGCTGCGAGGATTTTATTGGTCTCCCACGGCCACCTTTTCCCTGTTAACTTTTTACCTGCCGGAGGGAAAGCGATGCACAGTCAGCTAAGATTTTCTGTTTAGTCGGTCAAAAGAAAGACATTCAGGCTTAAAAAAAATAATTTTGGCTTATCTAGCTTAATAATGCAAACCAAAAATATATTTTAACTTTTTTAGCTTAAAATTTATTTTGTTAAAAAAATATAAGAGCTTTACGATAATGTGGTTTTTATAAGTTAATATATTTTAGATTTTATTACTTATTCAGGAGTTTGTCTTCAAAGTATTACTTTTAGCTTATCAGGCATTTGAAAGGTATATTTCTCCCCAAAAGAAAACGCTCCTTGGCCGGCTCTCCCCGGTGTGGCACACCCCAGCTAAAGCGTACGCAGAAATATCTCTTCTCCGCCGATGTTCGTCTAATCCAATCACAGTTTTTGTTTGATTTCATAAGCTTTATACTTGAAAGTTCTACTCCCGGCGCGTAGTTCTACTCGGTCCCCGAAGGATATCCGTAGAGGGTACGTACATATTGTAAAAAATGTTCTCTCGTCGGAGCTTTCTTCCTTTTTATGTGTGTCTTTTTCATCAGTTGTTCGCGGAGTATTTTTTTAGGCTTTTTTTCTCAATATGTTCGGGTTTGTACGTTTATGTAAGTGAAACGGAGAATTGCTTTTATGAATAAAATAAAAGGTTCTCGAGTGGTTTATTTTATATCATATTGGAAATGTAACTTCTATTATGAGTTAAATTTGATCTAAAAAAGATTTGAAATTAATAACGTATATTTTTATAGAATATTCTTTCCGTACAATTTTAATCCAAAAAGGTCTATTATTCAGTTGAGCGCCGATTACGCTTCTGTGGAAATAAAGTGTATATGTAGTAATTTTAGTATGCTCAGTGACTTAGATTTTAATAACTAAGGTGAGATAAATTGAGACAATGTCACTACGAGTGCTATCACGGTAGATCATATTTAAGTGCTTTGTACGGAACCGGGGTTCTTCATTCCGATTGTTTCAATTAAAAATAGCTCAGCTTGACATTAAACCAAGTATATCCTTTTTTTAAATCCGTGTTTATTCTCAACAAATTTAAACGCTTTTAATTTATTTCTTCTTGTATTATAAAATCTAAATGAAAAAACCATGAAAAACTAAATATATTTCAATGTATGTCTGTGTGAACTGAGTTTCCAAGTACTAAGTGTGTTTTTTTTGTTTTACCGAATAAAATAAAAATTAAATTTAAAATAAACTATTAAATTTAAAAAAATGATATAATTTCAAATTATAAAGAGGCAAAAAAACGTACAAAGGGGAGATGTTTCCATTATTAGGAGGCCAGTGCTTACGGCGGTAGCGGCGGCGATGCCAAACCTCACGTAGGTTATTGAATAAATATTTGCTCATTCGCCGTGTCAGTGAAGCAAGAGCACACGAGCCCTGTAGATCGACTTGGCTGGCTAATTCATGGGTTGAAGAGATAATAATTCTCATTTGCAGAGTCACGAACTACCTCTGCACCCGCTAGAAAGGTGGACTCCGTAAATTTCTCTCGTCGCATACAAATGATACTTACTTTATTACATATTTATGTGTATCCATACTCAACATTATATGAATATGAATATTTATTGCAAATACGAATAAAAATACATTATACACAATAAAAAAGTCAATGTATAATACATAATTGTTTATTTCATTATTATAACATAAATATTGATGTGCCAAATAAAAATACTCAAATCTTTGAATTCCGACAGATAAAATGTTTCAGGATCACTGAAATAAGCAAACTTGTTAAATTATAAGATTCTAACACTGCTAGATCCAGTGGATTAACTATATGCATTGATTATTCGACATCATCACTATGAATAACTTCAATGAGACTTAGGAAGCAGATTAATTGATTAATGTCTCGCACAATGTTCAAAGTATAACCTATACAGATAGCACTTTAATATTAAAACTACTTAATTATGAAATCCATTTTCAATTGATATTTTATTCATTAATCCAAATGAACCGCAGTAATAAGATTACCGGTGAATATATCACGAGCAATGCGTCTCTCTGAAACGGCCTCTCGCCTCCTACGGCGGGCCCGGGAGGGCATGTCGGCGCGGGCCGGACGATCCGATCAGTCACGACCGCGGCTGTTCCCACACTGCACTCGTGTACACCATGCAGCACACACTTGAAGCCTTACGTACCTAGCAATTAACATCGTCGCCATTTTCAAAACGAAAATCTGCAACATCTACTTATATTTCACCGGCGTTTGTGGAGATACCTTCCCATGTCTCAAATATACAATCAAATAAATATTATTGATCTCTACGCATTGAAACGTTAATCACAGTAGGTAAACACAAATATTGTATTTATACCAATGAAAATATGTTAAAATACATTTATTTATTAATAATAAACAATGATTTGATTAATAATTTTCTCGCATAAATAGGTAATTTAAATTCTTTTCTCGAGTATCTTGTGTTTTTTCGAGCGAATCCCTGGCTTAGAATAAATCATCACTCAGATGGTTCTTGTAAAATTCTGCCAAATATTTATGATACTGCAATCGGATATTCAGGTACGTAATGATCTCTGTTGCTATTAATTAAAATAAACATATACATAAAACACTGAGAATATCATCGTAAATTGACAGTCTCTCAGAGGCACGGCAACGCAGAATTTACGTCTTCGTGAGCAGCTGGATCTCTGAAGCTAGAAAAAAGTTATCGTAGATTATTAATTATTCTCATAGAACCTGTTAATATCTAATATGTTTTTTGCCAGCCATTTCGCGAAGAATTCCAGCACGCGCTTATTTAATCACTGCTTTATTTGAATTGAAGAATGTCGATATATTGATGATATATATTATTTTTACGGAGATATAAATCTAGCCTTTGGTATTTCATTCATTACCGAGTCTTTTTTATGTCCCACGAAAGTTTATCGTAGTATTCATGTTTTAAATGACAACTATTGTAATGGCGTTAATATATTCTCTGTCCAACTCATCGGGACATCAATTATATTACTCACAACCTCTCTGGATAAATATTAATATTGAATATACAATTTAAAATATAACGGATTTTATTTTTTTATGAATACACGGTGTCAGCGATTTAAACAAATTGTCCACCAATCATATGTTAGATAATTACATGTAAATTATACTTCAGGTGGGAAATGGAGAAAATTATAAATAAAGGTCGTGCTGTTGAATTTTCCCAGCAGAAGTTGGTTCAGCCGAGTCAGAGCGATCCGTTAATATCATATTCTAAAAGTAATTTTGTCAACAGTTATGGCGCAGGGTACGACCTGGCAGCACGTCGGAAGAATGCTACCAGAGAGTCCACCGCAACCCTCAAGGCCTGGCTGAACGAGCACAAGAAGAATCCGTACCCCACCAAGGGGGAGAAGATCATGCTGGCTATCATCACCAAGATGACGCTCACGCAGGTCTCCACGTGGTTTGCCAACGCGCGACGGCGCCTCAAGAAAGAAAACAAGATGACCTGGGAACCCAAGAACAAGACGGACGACGACGACGAGGCCATGGTCTCCGACGACGAGAAAGACAAGGACGACATACTGGAAGACAAAAACACCTGCCTCAAAGGACACAAAGGTATGCTGCTTTCGTAAATACATTTTTCCTTACTTTGTATCGCGCGCACTTTCGTTTTAAAAATACACCTGACAGCGCGAATCGTTTGCTTATTTTTTGGCTTTTAAGATGTTTTGGTTTATTAAACAGATATGCATACTTTGCGAGTGTAAAATTGTGTGTACGCATTCTTATTATATGTCAGTTTTTGATTTGAAAACTTACATCGCATCTTGTATTTTCTTAGAATAAAAGTGAGCACTTTGTTCGTTTCGAGCAGAGTTGGCGCTCGCCCGCCGACGCCGGCACGAAGCCGCGCATCCCGGAACGCGTGTTCTTTTCCAGCTCTCTTGTTTGCCGTCTCTCCCGCGCCCGAGCCCCCGCCTAACCGCCCACCTAAACGGCCGATCTTTTAAATCCCACTTTAGTTTTATCGGAGAATAATTCAGTAAGTGAATTATCCGAGATGGGGAGGAAGCCGAGCGTAACCGCTTTCTCCGTTCCGGATTTCCTCTGCGGCGGAGGGTTATTTCTCCCGAGCGGCCCCTCGCCACGCATATCGCCGTCTCTTTATTATTTGTGCGGATGTACTGGTATTCTTACGCTATTTATTATGGAGGCTGGGAAATCTGAACGGGATACGCCTCGGCGCGGGACGCGTCCCGGCGCCCCGCTAAGTAAGACGCCGCCTTTATCGCCGCCACTCTGCGCCTCCTCGGCACGGGCTCCGTACGTATATAATATTATATTTTAACTGTTTTTTTCGTATTCACTCAGCGAGGGAAAATTATTGGAAGTGATTTATGAGCAGGAGAGCGGTTGGATATTGTTCACTCGCGGTTGTACACGCGGGACCGCGGTAATGAAATATAGTGCTCGCGGTGGATCGATTGCTGAGGAATAAATTTTATTTGACTTAACTCGTCAAAAATATTAGTTATTTTTAAAAATAGAGCGATATATTTTTTTTATTAGTCTTCATTGATGTAAAATATTATTTTAATACAATTCGATTCAGACTTAATTTAATAAAATGAATATCTTTTTATTGTGATCGTTTTTTTCTCGAGGCGTATTCCTTTTACAACAACATACAAAAGTGACATCTTAATACAAAACAACTTTAGCAATTGCCTTAGAAATTCGCTTTTTAACTTGAAAGCACTCTCGGCACCCTCTCCGCCGCGACAATCCAAAGTTTCAGATCATCACTGCGTATACGAAAGAAAAACTTGGCATTATCTCCCGCGTGTTAATTGTCCCTCTTCACAAAGCCCATTGTTCTCGGCGGGCGGGGCGGCGAGGGCGGGCGGTTAAGACTGCGGCGCGAGGGGCGGGGGCGGCTGATATTGACGTCACAGCACGCAGGAATGCGTGGGGTTGGGATTTGAGCCGAGGGAAAGGGATATATAAAAGCCGGCGGGACGCTCGGGGACTCAGGGCTGCAGTCTTGTGAAGATTTTGCTGGAATTCGAGTTATCTCTCAACTGAGATATTTCATTTTCTCTAGAATTTTTCAATTTTCGTTTTACCGCTCATCAAATTTATGTAATAATAAATAAAACATTTTACATACGATGTGTTAAATGACGTTCAAATAATTGAATACAAACCTCATATCATTTAAAAAAAAATTATTGAGTATTTATTTCAAATTCAGTTTTAAGGCGTTGAGTTTATTTTTTTTATCAAAATGTATACTTAATCATGATTTTAACTCACATGGAAATGAAATATTTTTTAAGTATTTCAAACGTCACAAATAAATACAAAATGTAAGGTTTGAAAATCAGAGCCACCCTTATCGAAGGGGATACTGAAGGTTCCATGAGAAAAGCCGCACGCGCCCTGGGAAGTGAGTCGCTTGCCTTTTCATTACACTCTGTCTAAGGCTGCACTTTGCGCTCGTTTTATTTGCCGTCAAAGTGGGGTCGTTCGGAAAAAGATATTTCATATTAAATAGGGGTGGAAATGTAGGAGCCTTCGAACGCTCAAAGAATGATGAATTTCACGGCTATAGGGCTTTGTTTGAGAAAAATCGCCTCGTGTGAATTGGATTGATTTGGTTTTAATATTAAAGTTTTTTTATCTACGTTAAGTTATATTTTAATTAAAATATCTATCAATACGTTCAATATATACATATGATTAATATTAAAGTAAATAAACTTTTAAAAAATTGTCTTTAAAACCATTACTTTATGAAGTTTAATTATATACCTATCAACTATAGAAACTATAAAAACTCAAGCTAGTAAAATTATTTACAAAGCGTACTATTATAAATAATATAACCATAAAATGTAATAAAAAATAATGTAGCTATAATGAATTCATGTCGGGCTTAAAAAGTTTATTTTATAATATTTAATAAAGCGTTATAAACAGAAGTTATCGTTAAATTCATGGTTATATTGATACTATAAATTAAGATTCCATAACGGCGCTCAGCGCAAACATTTTTACAACCCAAAATTTAAACGCGCATTAAGTATCCATAAAAGCTTAATAAACACCCCAAAGTTGGCGTTGTATTAACTGCAAGTGCGCTCGCCCGGGCCGACGCCGGCTCGGGGCTGTTACAGCCGAGATAAAAATCTCAGATTCAGGAAGCGATAATTTCAGTAATGAATGAAAATAATTTGGTGGATGAGTATCTTAATTCGCCCTCGGATTTGTGAACGCCAAAGCGAAAAGGGCGGGAGGGATGCTGAATTTCATTACGCATTTCCAGCCCCAAATGGCATTTGATGGGTTACTATTCGCCCAAGTACTCACTTATAGGGTAACCTCGCAAAAATCAATAAGGGAGTATTTTATTTAAAAGAACCACACTGTTGTATTTATTTTTCAGTAATAAATAAAAATTATACGAGTAAAAACTCCTTGTAAATAAATAAATAAATATTGGGCTTACATATCATATGATCACTATTCTTTTAGTTTTAATTTCTATACAATGAAATTTAAAATATACCTACCTAAAAAAAATCATCGTATTATTTTAAATAAATACTTATTTTTACGTATTTGTAATGTGTGAACAATGTTTTAAATATTTGACGGGCGCACTGTACAATTCAGTAGCTGGGAATGGTACGGCATTTGGCTCTGGCATAAAAGGCAGACTAGGGGTAGAAATAAGAAAGAAACGCGGGAGGGGGACGGGAAGGCGCCACAAGTGTTGTTTTCACTTTACTAATCGGACAAGCACTCAGTAAATGGCTCATCGCAAGCACTCGCACTTTTTTCAATGGAATCCAAACAGATCGATGGGGGTAGCCGGGACTCCGCCCCGCGTGGCCGAGGGACTCCCACTCCCACGCTAATAAATTTTGTACGGAGCTTAAGTGAGTAAATAACTGAGGGGTACTTGAATGTGTGAAAGTCTCAAGATTTAGCAAACTGCTAAATAATGAGATCAGTTACCCCTCGTAACTCTATTAAAAAGATTTATCAATATTAAAGGTTCTGCATAGAGTATTTGTATTGGTTGTATGAAAACGAAAAATTTCCAATAAATTAGTAGAATGTGTCACGATATGCTTTATTGTTCGTGTACGTGTGTAAGTATAATTTACAATTTTATTTAGTATATTAAATTTAATCAATCCCAAAATATATTATTTTCTATAAAATTTATGATTAAATTCCCATTTTTCGTTGTTTATGGAAAACATAAGGTTATAATTTTTTCCAATTACATATTTTATCTTCTAGAAACATTTGATGAAATTTATATGGTATATATCACGTTTGTATACATATAAGCATAGTTGATTTTCCGTTCTATTGTCCAAAGTATAATTATACTTATATTAATCGATTTTGCTTTTTATATGAAAACACAGCAGTAGACACTTAAGTTGAAAAATTAAAATCCCCGAGCTATAAATCATAAAGCAATATCCAAATAGGGCACCGCTATAATACTAACGTATTCACTATAAGCATAAATATATTAATTAGGCAAATAATAAATCCTCTTCAAAGTGTGACGCGTTGACGCGCGGGGGGCGGCGGCGGGGCGGGGGGCCGGGCTGGGAGGGCGGAGTTATTAATCAGCGGAATGACGCCTCGTGTTCATCCTAAAAGTAACACAAGTTAAGTTTGACGATCGTATTATACTCGAAGCCTTCGTCGCCGCGTGCCTCGCGGGGCCGCGTCGAAGCCTTACCTTCCGAGGCGAGGTGGAACCCGTCGGCGCGCAGAGACCGACCCCCGGTGGCCGCTGGTGTTTTGATTTATAATAAATACAGCGACCAAATTGTTTTTATTTCTTGAGAGGTAAAAAAGACAGCAGGAGTTTTTTTTAAATTTATTTTATCCGTTCGTCTTTATTGTGGTTATACTTTTGCAATCAATTATTATACTACACAAAAAATATGCAAGAGACTAGTGTTCAATTTAGTCCAGTAATATTTCGAAAGTATTTAAATGAATTATGTATACTTAATTATAATAAACATACTGTTAATAGAAGTGTTAATGAGATATTTAACACATCTAATTCAAATTGAAATGTTACAAAACCACAAACGTATGTATGTTTTTTTTTTATTCCTATTTAAATAATATTATGGATCATACACCACAATAAAGCAAGAATATTTGTAATCTCAACTCTTTGCATATGAGTTTGATTATTAGCGTGACAAGTTTTTTATTTATTTTATATTGTAAATTGTAACTAATAAGTACGTTACTAAACATATAAATTAACATAATTCTCACAATTTACGCTACTTTATATAAAAATCATAGTCGTACTTGTACTGACGCGCTTTATAACATTTGTGTTTTGAAGTTTGTTCTCAATGTTTTCAGTGTTATATTAAAACAAATGCACGTTTCAAGCCTGAATTCAGGTATCGGTTGGAGCCTTCATTCATCTACCCAAGAAAGCTGTTGAAATATACCAGTCGGCGGGTACTCAGGCACGAGTCACAATATGAAATTCTATATTCCGTAGGTAGGACACGGCCGGCAGTGAATCTCTCGTAAGCGGCCTTACGATTCCAAAAGGCCGAGACGCCACATAAAAAAACAGCGACTATGTCGGTCGTGTAGTTCGGGCCCGGTTGATTCTCCGGACATTCAAATGAGAAGAATTAAAATATGGGCACGTGTGTCTCTACCCCCCATTGCGAGAGCAGTGCGGCGATACCATCCGTCTCCTTCGACCGGCCCATTCATCACGATCGACGGGGGGCTCGCCCGCTCCTAATACTGTTTGCTCAAGGCTCGCGTAGTTTTTTTAACGATGCGTGAAAATATACTTATAACTCGATTATATGACAGAGTCGTGGGGCGGTGGACTTGCCATTTAAGACCGGCCATACCCATTACATCAATCTTTATTGCAAAAAATAACACCACATCCTGTGATGTAATTCTTTACAACAAAAAAAAACTGCTATCTGTTGGTCGATTTGTGCTTGTTAAGATATTCATAATTTATAAACGAAAAATGCATTTATTTTAAGAGTAATTTTATTATATTAAATACAAGCAAATATTATTGTATGATTACCATCTGTCGGTATTTATTCAAGATCGTATTAGTTATATAATGATTATCATCATCTAAAAAGAGATTTTTTTCTAAAATTTATTGTTATAATATGAAATAAGGTTTTAGAAGTTCGCCTTCATTCAAGATATCGAACATATTTTTTTCCTTCACCGATATTGTTGGCTGGAATTCGGATCGCAATCAGATTTCTAACGAAGAGATATTTGGACTCAGCTGGAAATACAGGAATGTCTGCTTACTAAATGGGTTCACTAATTTTACCTACCCACAACACGCTGGCTCCATAGAAGCTCTAGAGCGTTGAAAAAATGTAGTCTTTAGAATTATAAATGTATAGCACGTGCCTTCGTGTTTATTAAGCACTTTATTTCGTTTCGATCTGGTTTCGTTCTCGGGAGGACGCTGATAAATGCCTGTAATAACGTCTTATCGAAAATGAGTTACCTATTGAAGCTGCTTTAGATTAACGACTGTATACCTTGTGTTGAAATAGTTGATTGTGTATTGTATCGCGCGGGTGATTCCAAAATGCGTTGCCGAGCGTAGTCGAAAATTATACTACTGTAGCTTTTCAAAAATATATGTCCGCTCTTCTCGATTCAGATCCGATGCACCACGTGAAGAGCGAGCACCAGCTGGGTAAGCCCCTCGATGATGACGACGACCTGACGGACGACGAGCGCAAATCCGAAGAGATGATGGGCCACCATGGACAGCACCCGGGGCACCCGGGGCATCCCGGACACGGGCACGGCCACGGCCACGGCCATGGCCACGCGCTGCACCATCACCAGATGCTGGGTTACGGGCTGAAAGACGAAATGAAGGCGGGCGGTTCCGACTGCGGAGTGCCCATCCCCGCCACGAAGCCCAAGATCTGGTCGCTGGCGGACACGGCAGCTTGCAAGACGCCCCCGCCGCCTGCGCAGCACCAAGCTTGGGCCTCCAACTACCCCGGCCAGAGCGTGAGCGGCTTCGCGCTGCCCTCCGCGGCCATGAGCCCCTCGGGCTACGGCCGCTACGGCGGCCTGTACTACCAGCAGGCCGCCCAGGGAAACGGGCAGCAGTCCTGCGCACTCCCGGGGGGCTTCCCGGACGTCCAGACGGACACGCCCCCCCAGACGCCTCCCAGCATGAAGCTGCCGAGCGTGGTGGCCACCCTGGCTCCGTGCGGCGGCGCTGGCAGTAGTGCGCAGGGCTGCTACGACCCTCTCTACCCCCCTAGGGACTACCCGCACCACCCCGCCAACGACGCTGCCTTCAAACCTTTCTATAAAAGGTTAGTAAGATCACACTTAATTAAAAAATAAATAAATTTTGAAGTGCCAAATGAATATTTACTTCAGTCGCGATGCTGACTTTATTTGCAGTATAGTTTCTTATGAAGCCATAACATTGAAACCGCAACCCCCAATGCTAGAAATAAACTATTTTTTTTCTCTAATTGAGAGTCTTAGAGTAAAAACGCGTTATTATATCTATAAAATAAGTTAAACTTTCTGTTCCAGTTCACCACAGCTGAGCAACGGTTTCGTATCACCTGTTTAAACCAGAAAACGTTGTTAAGCGAGGTAAGTTATAGCTCATGCATTCAATATTCTCAATCAATATAACCCCCGCTGTATACAAAGGCCCGTTAATTAAAGAGCTGTCCTTTAAAATTTAACGAGTCGCGTGTGGAAGGGGAAGCGCCCCCGAGCACTACGCAATATTTGATTTGACGAATGAGTCGAATGAAAACCTCCAGCTTGGAAACAGAGTTCCATGCGAGCATCGTCGCGTCCTCTAATGAATACGTTCACAGCGTATCGGAACGTTTCTCATTAAGCTCGGAACACTCGCCTTAGATTCCTTTGAAAAAATAAAGAAAAAAGCAGTGACCGTTTCTTAGACCCGCCGTGAAGTTATTGTTTCCTGTTCTGTATTTAAACTGGTATCATTATTTTATTCCGGCGTAAAAAACGGTGTCAGATTTTGTATATAAGTATGTAAAAAAGCTGGTCAGGCTGGTTTGAGATTCTGACTGAGATAAGGAGTGGATGGACTTGGGCAGTGGCTTCAAAGCCTTAAGTTATTCAAGAAGACTAGGACCTCCATACCTATCCTACCTGACCGAGCCTAATTTAATTAATTAAGTTTAATAAATAAACATCAAAGCTTGCCACAATCATTATGAACAAATGATTACCACACTGTATATGTATTTATGTTAACATGTATTAAAAATATATTTATATTCTTTCAAAAAAATAAATGATTTATATGTTTAGGCTAGTTTCATAAAAACATTAACTTTATACATATAAATATTTATTATCTTTGCACGTATAATTATATTTAAATTATTTGTCTTTCATTGATGTTTTAAATAAAATTCATTGATGTTGAATCAGCGCTGTCTGAAAATCAACTTATTACGATCGGTGGAGGAAAAAAAAATACCCCAATGCCAGTCTTTTTTCAAATCTCTGAATATAGCCTTATCTTAAAAATGAAAATCACTGGAATATATCACAGCACAAACTTGCATAGTTGCCTTCGAATCAAGCCGAATGAATATTTTTTTGTGATGGATAATTTGTTTGGGTTTGATTGTAAGGATGCGTCTCATACATTAAGAGTCTCTGGCAAGGACCGTATTCATCAGCCCATTTTATTGTCTTCGATCCAAGAAGAGCCATAATACACACCCAGGCTGCTCTCGGGCATTAGGGAAATACACCATTATCTAAAATAAGGTCGTACGTTAGGGCGACGGAGGACCCGCACAAATGATGTCACACCTTGTGGCCCGGGCCTAACAAGTTGTGACAGGGACGGAGACAAAAGAAGAGTGTGAAAGATCCAAAGATTAGAAAATTATACTCGAAGGAGTTTGTCCTGAAGACGGACTTGTTAATTTGAGGCGTATTTTTCAAAAATAGACTTTTAAACGAAGGTTAGTTTAAAGTATTCACGTTTATAAAAATGCAGTACAATCTTACCGATTTTTTCTAGAAAATAAAATAAAATGATCATATTCATGATATTTTCCCTTATTTATAAATAATGGCACATTGCAATGTGAGACACAGTTTTCAGACATTAAAAACGATTGACGTGGTTTGTAAAAATCTGGCGTCATCGTCTTGGTAAGTTTCTTGATTAATTAAACCAATATTTTATTTTCAGCTAAAATTAATCAACACATTTATATTTCAAATAGCATTGTAAACACCGCCTACGTAAGCACACAAAATACATCAACGGAGAATAGAAATCGTTAATAAAATATTTGATTTGATTTACTTTTATAGTTGATGATTAATTTTTTTTTTGACAATTAAAAAAAAATCAGCAGAGAATAAGCTGTGATTTTTTTGTTTAAGTTTTTTCTCTAAATATTATTAACGTTTCGGGGTACTAATTTTATCAGTGAATTTTTCGGCACAACGCAGTATTTAAAAGTTTATACCAATATGTGCAAATGTTTTAAGTTATTTTGAGTTTTGAGACTACTTTTTCACTTGATTTTGAATAAATTTGACAATTTATTTTGTTTAAGTTGATCAGCCAATCCAATCATTTCTAGTATCTATATTTTTCATAGACGTAAATAATTAAACACAGAAGCCGCTAGTACCGAATCTTTGTAAATTTTATTTATTATAGTTACTTTGCTAAGAATTTTGAATGTTTGATACTTTAAAGTGTACATTTAATTTTTATTGAATAGTGTATAGGATTATTATTTTCATATAAATTTTATATCGAAACTTTATGTTTCATAGTCAATACAGAAAACAAATTCCTATATGTTACGATGTTTAAAAGATGGTCATATATATATTTTTTTTTTTTATTACGTGTTTATTTATACACAAGTGTAGCTTTTGAACATCATAATGTAGCGAAGAAAAAAATATATGGGGCTCGTGCGTGCGATAAAACATGCTTTCATGTTGTGTAATGGCTATTTTTACCGTGCTTTTACATTTGATGACAAAACATTATTGTATTTTATTATAAGTCTGCAGGATTTATAAATTAAGCTGCTAAAAGGTGGAACAAACTTTTTAATTACAGACAAAATTAAAATTTATTCAGCCGTCAATTTCTTTAGCTTGACTGCAATCTCAAAGCAAACAATGAAATTTGAATCGGTATTTTGACACGAGTCATATCAAACTCGTTATACTAGTAAAAAAAAATATTTCCATAACATATTAATGATATAAATTAGTGTTTATGAATAATATATTAATTTTATTATTGTTATTACTACTTGAATGAATTTCATGAACTCAGTCTGAGGTTTTACATAGATAACAATATTTAAAAATATGGCTTACAGATTTTAAAAACCATTGAAGTCAATGTAATCAAACGACCCACAATGAGTATAACGCAAGTAATTTTTAGAGTAATCAAATTTGATATATTTTTTAACATTAACTACTTAGTGAAAGGTGATCTTTCGCAGTTGAATTTTCTGACATGGATTAGATAGACCTTCCAAGTCATAACTTGGGCTGAATGAAAACGAGTTTTGGGGTCCAGTATCAAAATGAGTTTCATTAACGAGCAGACTTCATTCATGCTCTCCGTTCATTCACTTACTAAATCCTGGTCCACCAATCAGAGTCCGCTCGGGCAGGGTCGAACCAGACACGGATTAATTTACTAATTGTGATTTAAATTTATTTTTAATTACCATCACATTAATGTTTATGATCTCGCAATTCTCGGCCCGTTAATTGCATGATCTGCATAATGAGAAAGATTTAAACACAAAACCACTCTTTAATTCCAGACTCTCACTTATCTTTTAAATCATGAAAATAATTAATTTTATTGAACTGGATTTTTTTGTATCTACGCAACTATATTCGTATTTATACACTTCATTATAACACTCAACAGCAAACGTGATGTCTGCTGAAGTTACATTAGCACACCGAATCTCATTCTTAATTTTATTACTAGCGCATATACAAGATGATGTGAGTTTTTTTTTTAAATTTTGTGCGTATAGAAAATGTAGAAATGTTTTTCTTTATATAATTTTGATTAATCGCAGTGGCGTCAAAAACGAAATGACGATTTGCGTTTTCTGCTGTCGTCGGCGTTGCACGGTGTTTGGGACGGCGAAGTAAAACGCACCGACTGCCTAATTAATCCCGTGAAGATTCCAGGCTCAGACCCTCCCGGCTGTCGCCCGTCAGGTGCGCGGGGGTGAGGGCTCGTCTGTTACCTGCGCGGCGGATGCGCGGGGACCGCGATGCGATCTGGCCCATTTGTCACTGTCGCCGAGGTGGCGATAGCTCGCACGCCCGCCGCCCAGGGACGGCTAACTCACTCCCCGCGGCCTCCGTCCCGAGGGGTCTCGCCTCTATTCCGCGCAGGCACTGTCGATTCATCTCAGGCCCTCTCCGAATCGTAGGCTCATTACGGTGTCCCAAAATTAACGCAAGATTTGAATTTGTCGCCATTTTTGCAGCAAAGTTTTGGGAACACTTGAAAAAAAAACAATTTGACAGCTGACAGTGAATTTGAATTATAGAACAATATTTAAAAAATAATGAAAGCTTGGCAGCCGCAGTTCGAAAATTTCATACAAAATATGGTCGGAATAGTGTTTTAACTTCGTCAACTGTGAAGAGATTAATTGAAAAATTCAGGGAGACTGGATTCGTTGGAGACGCTAAACACACTGGTCGTCCAAAAACAAGCCGTTCAAATGTCAATATCGAAGCAGTGCGTAAGTGCGTCGGTGACAATCCAGGAACCTCAATTCAAGACTTGCAAATTTCAAGAAGCTCTCTTGCAATTACTAAAAAAAAAATATCATTATTATTATTAAATACCGTTATTCTTTATAAAAAAAAAATGTTTATAACTAAAAAAAGTTGTATTCCTTCTAATAAATAGTACTGCCACGTAATCTAATATTACGAGTAATGAAAACCAACATGAATTATTTTGTCATTTCAAAAAGTTAAATTTCGGTTCATTTTAAAGCTTCTGGCCAGCAAAGGTGTCTGGGTGAATAAAACCGGTATCATTCTCATTTGCGCGTCTGTTTATTTTTTCTGCCGAAAAAACCTCCTGCTTGGAGACCAGGTCCTCCCCGGGCCGGGTGCATTCCGGACCAGCTCCGGAGGCAGAGCGTCTTCTAAGAACTTCTGGGCAACCTCTTCTCAGATTCGTCTCCACTTTTCTGGGAACTATTTATAAACATCAACGGGATTTCACGGGATGACATTCAAAAAAACTTATTTTATTGGCTCTTTTGTTAGAATACTTTTTGACTGCCACTAGAATAACCAAATTATGCATGAAGCTCTTATTATCCTAATTTAATTTTTATGTATCAAGTGACTCGTGTTTCGGTATTATATTACTTCACCAGTACTAATGAATCTCGATTTTTTTGTTCTTTAAAAATAGTAAATTCATAATGAAAAAGTTAAGCTAAAGCAACTGTTGTAAACCTAAAATAAGTTAGAGATTATTTTCCCTCAATCTTTATTACAAAACTGCCTTAAAAATTATTCTACGTTCTACCTATAAAAGTAGGGAGGCAATAGTTGATAAAACACGGCCCATCATATATTTGTGTAATATTTAGCCATTAATCATTACACTTGTTACTTTTAAACGCACAAAAGTTATGATGCTGAAACTTAATATTAACAAAATAATAAATTTTATAATTTAATTAAATAAAATAAACAATCACAGTTTTTGGTCGTTAATGTGAAAGAATGTGTATATCTTAAGTGCAAAAAGAATCTATAATAATAAGGCTCTTATAACCGTCATTGGAGAGCCGTTGTATATTTTCCCATAAAAATTCTTCTCAGATTTGTGTCTCCGTTTCCGAGAATCGGTCAGAAATGTACAAAAACAAAATTTTGAAATGACAATAGCCGGCCGCCTTCCTTCCCGGGTGACTCACATTCGCACACTCTGCCACTAAGCAAACACTTCGTGACATTTTGTGTGAATTTAGTTACACGGCAACATGTAAATAACGTGTTGTAATTTATTACAAGCGTCGCAACTCATTTTTTACTATCACACCCTTTGTTGAATTATTTTAGATTAATGTTAAAAAATATTAATGCAAGCATTATAAAATAGGCTTTAGTGTGTTTTATTAAATATTCTTTTAATTCATACTCACCTTAAGTTGCTAAAACAGACTTTTGATCGTAAACATAGCTTACAATCTAAGCGTATGAAATGTGGCTTTATACGAGGATCTATGGGTTGACTGCGTCTTGCACAGAATGCAAGATATCTTAATTTGACTACATTTTTTAAAATAATTTCAAAGAAAAAAGCCAGTGGCTGGAAGTTGGGAGAGCAATCGAATTAGTAAGACTGGCTCAGGATGTAGTTATGTTCTGTGAAATGATCACCAACCTCCTCTAATGAAAATAAGAAAACGTGCAGTATATAACTTGAAACTAAGCGCAGTTAGCCAATTAGACTTTACACGTGGATGTATCAGAAGGCAGAGGATATAGATTTATACCCTCGATTTCAGTTAGGAGAGTGGGCGGGACGGGGTATGGTACAGGTGCTCGCCGCCACGACCCTCGAGCCGTAATAAATCGGACAACAACTTAGGAAATGCTAATATAAGATATCTTAAGACGATGTAAATGTCCCTGCGACCCGCCGGTCGTCTAACCAGAGGTGTATTCAAATTAATTCTTTATAAAATTGTTGTTTCGGTTTTATGTTTAAACGCAATACTAACAAACAAAAAAACGATTAAAACTTTACCTGGCCAGCGACTATTAGATATTAGAAAAAATAATACCTTTTAATAATGTATTCTACTCTCTATTGATTCTATCGCGTAACTTTAGGTATTAAAAAAATATATCTAAATAAAATTAAACATCCGTACATCACACCCCCTCATTTTTATATATGTTTAATTAAATATAGATAGAT
Source organism: Atopsyche davidsoni (assembly GCA_022113835.1). Taxonomy (NCBI): domain Eukaryota; kingdom Metazoa; phylum Arthropoda; class Insecta; order Trichoptera; family Hydrobiosidae; genus Atopsyche; species Atopsyche davidsoni. Next base: position 2,901,022 of record JAILWY010000019.1, on the reverse strand, counting down.
ACATAAATTAATATAGATGGATAATAAATTATTTGTTCTAACCATGATATGACCATGACACATTCCTGTTTTTTAAATTTAAAATTGAAAAAATATTTTTTTTGTAATTTTAAATGTGTGCAAAAGCCCAAAATAGAAATGATAAAATCGGTTGCAGCGAGCCTAATCCCCGTCTCGTTATTGTTTCAGATTGACAGCAGGACGAGCTCCTGGCGATCTATCCTGGACCATAGAGCGGCGCATCGCCGAGGAGCCGACCAGCCGACCTCCGTCGTGGAACTCTAAAGAGATGTTTAGCTAATAAGTTAAATTTGACAATTTATCTCCTATGTGTTATAAAATAGATGATATGTGCAATTCATCGTTGATAGAAATATATATATATTAAATCCTGATTTGTAGATTCCAGCATTCACAGTTCTTTTATGGTATTGACGATCACAGAAATTAAATGAATGATTTGAACAAGTCGTTTATCACCGAATGCTTATAGTTCTTAGAGATATACTACGATTGTAAAAAGGTTTAGGCGACGGCCGCGGCCCGAGCGGTCGAACGCCAGAATGATTTGACGTAAAGAATTAAGTAATCTTATTCAAAGTTTTATGTTTAGATTAAATTATATTTTATAAAACTATGAAGATATAATTAAAACAATACGTAAATCGGCTGTTAGGTTTCATATTGCCGAACGTGAAGTGATTTTATGGGATAATTTATGTAGTTAATTGAACCCTAATGTGTTACATAAGGATGGGGAGGTGCTCTGGGCCCCGCGGTATAAATTCAAAAAGCACAGAAATAGTGAAGTATAATCTAAGTTAGCTATAATACTAGATAAGCACTGTACTTACTTTCAAACATATAGCTATCTACAACAAACTACACGTATATGTGAATCTAAAAATGTACAATATATTTTGTTTTGAATTTGAATCAGTTTGACATAAAAAAGTTGAATCCTATTTCATTAAATTGAATACTGCTAGAAATTAAATGAGGTTTCTGAAATGGTAAACTAAAATACGATTAAATAGCACTATTGGTTTAATACAAAGTATTACTCAGTAAGGAATTCATTAAAGTAATAAGTATTTATTATTTATATAAAATACATCTTCAAAATATACGGTACCTTTTGTACATTATTAAATAATAGATACGTTGGCATCCTTTAATATTATCCTGATTGTCAGATGTTGCTGGTTGGAGGGTTGAGCGGTTGGCTTGATGCAGGAGTAAAGTAATCATTAAAACTTGTCAAATCGATCGTTACTTACAATTTAGTAAAAATAATTAAAAACAAAATTCAAAATTCTCATTTGATAGTGAGGATGTCCTATTCAAACTGATATCATTCCTATGTATAATATTAATACGTGTTTGGATTTGTATGACATGTAATTAAGTAACGTTGTAAGAACAGTTCCTGAATTAATATTTCAGAAACTCTATTAGGAGAATAAAAACAAAGAAATACTATTTGAAACATAAATAAAAAAGACGCTAGCATTCAACATAATGTTCAGTTATGATTTAGTGTTCATATTAAACACCTACATCTTTTATATCCTGAAAATTAATTATGTACAAGTGTTTAAACCTAATGATGTATATTGAGAACTACATTATTAAAAAAAAATCAAATGTGGCAATATGCAACCTTCAACATATTTTTTTTGTATCTTTCAAAGTTATAAAAAAATAATCGTTGATTTTTTTCAAATATAAAACCATATAATCGTTCATAATTGTCATAGCCTGTATTAATACCGATATCCAAACAATTTTTCAAAATGACTTTTAGAGTTCGCCATTGAAAAGTATCAAGTTAATATTATAACCTTTTAAATGCCTTTAAATTAAAAAAAATATGTACTGAAATTTGGGGTAATGCAATGACTTGTTTTTGTTTAATATGTATTTAACAATGACAAATGCCATATATATATTGGTTGGGTCGTGGTATGAGATTAAATTGGAACCGAAATTTGGTTTTATAATTCCTTGAACAATAATGAATCGGTCGAGATATGAAAATAAAACCATATAGTCTAATACTTCAAAAGAACATATGTTCAATACAAATAAAAAAACCGATATATACATACTTATCTATAATATATGAAACTTTAATATCTATTTCTTGATTATGGAGAAAGTGATCAACTGTAATATTAAATATATAATAATTTCTTCATATTCAAACCTTCTTAATTTTAATGAATGCCGTACAATGACTAAAAAATAAAGGAAAACTGTTTTTAATCGTATTATTCTGATGTATTTTAAATAAAATTCAAAAACATTTCAGATTGTAAACTTTATTTTCTTGGAGTTATATGAATAAGGAAATGTTTTCTTTATTTCTAAATTAATTAAGTATTATTTGAAATTAAATAAGCCGTGTATTTTGTTTAACTGTCGAGTCGTCTCACCACTTTGTTTACGTCCATGTATAAAGGTTATATATAAAGTATACTTAGGGTAAGCCACAGTGTTTTAGAGCGACATGATGTATCTACGTTTTCTTGGAGGCCGTTATGTATTTATAGAATATCACAAACATTATAATTAAATACTATTATTTCTCGTTAATTGTTTTATTTTTGTTTTATTTTATTTAACAACTATAACATCTAAATTAAATGATGAACAATTGAATATAATTTATTTCTATGGATATCATGATTTTTCACAACTTTTCATAATATATTAAAGGTTATATATATTTACATAGATAATTATTTAATATATATTTTTTTTATTATTTAGATTTTTTATATAATTTTAGATCAATTTCAAATTTAACTAATTAAAACAGATTATTTTTTGTTAAAATTTTAAGTATTTGAAATAGTAAAATAGTTTTCATATGAAAATACAAAAACATTGGCAATTATTTTAAGACAATATTCACGCCTTATATCCAATGGGAGCTTCCACAAACCAAGTACAAGATCTTTCCAAGTACATAATGTAAACAGATACCTATATGTACGGTTAGATGAGTATATAGGCGGGGGAAGTCAGAGAGGGCTTTCGCCTGGGGAGCGCGAAGCATAAGGGTTGAATTGGAGGAGATTCCTTAAAGGGAGGAACACGTTATAAAATACAGCTTCATACCCTTCCGGCTACATTAAGGTTTGTATGTTTCATAAAAATTATTACAAAATAACGTAAGTAAAATTACTTTAAGATTATAAAAAAAATACTCTACATAGTATGCACATGGGGTCTCAATTCTATGTATTAGAAATTTTATTGCATTAAAACTGAAACAATTTCAAATCTTCAGTGATGACCATATATGAAAGATTTAATTTAATAACTTTAATACCATTAACAGTTTATGATAAAACAAACAAAATATCACCAATGTCCAAATAAGTTTTAACTAACAATCTGTGTTTGATTTAAATTTTATACTAAAAGATAAAACTGGTTTCTTAATATTTTCGTGCATCTTTCTCAGCACAGCGCTCAAAGTATTGAAATATTTATCATCGAGAAAGTGGAAATAACCAAAACGATAACTGGGAATGAAAATGTTTCTAAGAAAGTCTACCGTTACACACAATGCTACTACAGTTTCTCAGTAAGGGATATTGCCATTTAGCTAGATATGTTAAGACGAAGGATTAGCATGAGGCCTATTTAAAAGGAATATATTTAATTCCTAAATACCTTAATTGAATATTGAGCGCTATAAGTATTGCTCAAGTAACGCACAAATTTATTTAAGTATTTTTGAATACATGGAATAATCACAAATATATTATATTTCTTAATAGTTTATATTGGCATAAATTTTCAAATTTTCATTGAATATTATTATATTTGTGAATTCGTATGGCAGGCGTACCGTGGGTTTTCGCGTGGAGAGCCGCAAGGCCCCCAGCGGCCGCAGGTCTCGCACAACTGTAATAATGCATTATGGAATCAATTCCCCTGAACAATGGACTGCAACAACTACGGACACAAATTACGGCCGCACCAATGGAACTAGATACATCAGGGGCTACCAATGCCGGCACCCAATTAATTATTTGTTTGATCAAAATTATTATCAGCAGGGGCGCTGATTTGGACTGAACTTATTGTAAACTCAGCATCTTTGTCTCTGATGTAATCTGTTTGTTTGGATTAAATTTGTATTCGATTCAAAAACCTTGCAAAAGAAAGACCGTCATGCCGCAGATTTTGTGCTCTATGTGAGATAGTGGAAACATGGACAAAAAAAGGTTAAGAAATTGTTGATTAATAAATTTAAAAAAGCACATCTGTGGAGTATTAGTAGAGTTTGAGTAAAAATATTCTACAGCAGGACGTTATGTTAAATATTATGGCAGAGATGTCATAAATCAGTCAATTATTTTGAGGTGTAAATTTAAAAAAAATATATAACAGCATTTACAGTATTTTTGTATCTTATTAACTGAAAGTATTTGAATAAAATACAATTTTTAATATTTGAACACTATCAACAGCTGTTTGTAATCACTCACATGTGCAAATGAGTATTGACTAATAGAACTCATGTGAACGACTATACGGTATTCCTCCAAACACCCGGACCCTCACCAGTTGATGTGCTCATTAAGGCCTATCATAATCATGTCATATAATCTTTGTTGCTTGTGCCTACGGTGTGAATGAAATATAACCAGGAGTTTTTCCAATCGATGAGGTGACTATTATTGCGAATATCTAAAAGTTAAATGTTCAGTCCAGCCTTCAGTTTGGTAGGTGTTCAGTTTCAGTCGTTTCTCAACCCTGATCGCCGCATGCGCAGCTGGCACAGGGCGGTCGCGGCGGAGCCTCTCTAGGTTTTAGAAGTCGTCCACGACCGCTCGGCGAGCCCCGTCCCCCAGCATTCTGTCCTCTGCCAGGCCTGAGCCTTGGATTTTCCGCCATATCCGGGACAGTCTACGATTCCGCGGGATCTCGTAAATGCGCTATGTGCCGATTGATACAACCTCTAGAAAGTACTTGCGTTGCTTTGAAATATTCTCGCAGTTCTCCATTTTATATTCACAAAAAAATTTCAATATTAAGTAAATAAAAATTCAACATGCAAATGCATTGAAATTGCGTAATTTGTATGTAGTGTAAGTTGCTTTAAAAAAATAGGATTAATAATATTCATCGCCGTTAGGGTATCACCACGAGATATTTGGATTTCACGGTATGTTAGGTTTAACAAGTGATGTACCCATTTTTCATTTTATGAAGCGACTATTTACCTTACAAGCCTATTATTTACCGTACAATAATATTGTATAGTCTGCATCATCTTATGAACATTCTGTGATCATCGCCTTTTAATGGTAGGTATAAATAACAACACTACCGAAAAATAATAATTTTATTACATAAAATTAATATTTTTCATGATGATAGTGCAATTGATTCGAAATGACTACGACAAACAAAACATTGACGTAATAACTAGTATTGCTTGTGTAGTATTCATCGATACATCCTTGGACTTCATGCATCTTTGTAACGATGAGTGGACAAAATTCTAAGTATGTGTCCATAAACAAACATCGGTGGTTAGTACTGAATATATTGTTCCCCAGGTAGCAGTTATAATGACTCTCAACATGTATTATAGAAGATGATGTGCTTGTTCTATTGTAATATTTAAGAAGTAAATCTCACATGAATATCGTTTTAAGCGTATAAATAATAATATTTTAAATGTATACGAATAAGTTTTTGAGAGAATCGATTCTTATCATGATGATATGAACATTCGGCTATTTCGACATTTTTATTTTGAATTTTTTGCTATTTGCTAAATGTATTTTTTTTTTGGAAATGGTTTAAAAATGTACATGCCATGACAAACCAATAAAAATTCATAGACTAAGTTCCAAAAATGTTCAATATCTTCACCCCGTAGTTTGTCCTAACCGGTAAAGCAGGCGTGAAGTTTCCTCCGTTGTACTTTTCATAGTGAAGTTCCGTAAAAATTTGAAATTGCTTGATAGCAGTGCCTGAAGTATTACAAATATTTCCCGTATTTTCTAGCTTGAATTGATTTTTCATGTTTGAACTATTATTAGTACTGTGAGAATGCGATTATGGAGTACACGCTCGGAGTCGAGCGGGTGTCTTACCGACAGCCGTACAAAAGAGGCTCTCCGAATTAGTCTCCATTAATGGATCCGCTCATTGGACGGTATTTTGTTGCTGTAAACCGCATTAGCATAGTGGCGTGAGGGGGGAAGGTTCGACTCTCGGCTGGCCCTACAAGTCGCTGATTTGCGTACAATGGTCCCGCCGGGCGCCACGGCAGCGGCGCGACCAAAGCTGGAGAATGTACCCTGTATAGCGTCCACGAAAGGTAAGCTTGTCTGGATAGTAAGGCGCGAATTTCGATTGAATAAATACCATATTTTGTTACTAAGAAATAAAGCACCAATCTTATATACATCGACAAGTAACTTACTATTATAAAAAAATGCACTTTGCATATCAGGTAAACTTAGCATTTCTTAACTTTCGTAAAAAGCAAAAAAAAGCACAATTCGTACGAGTATCTCATTTTTTATTGCCTTTCGACGACTGCTAGCCGAAGAGTTCCAACCGATCCTGGTTTTGATCTGATCAAACTAAACGAAGAAGACTACATCTGTTCCCTCAATTTTCCGTCGTCGTCGTGCGTTAGAGCTCAGAATCGAAGTTTTTTTTATTCTTAATGTTAAAAATAATATTAATCGTTTTGATAGAAAAACTTGACTTAATATGTTAGCATAAATACTTTTCTTCAAAGAAAAGTTCAACTTTGTAGTATTTCATTAACTATAGTAAATTTATTTTAACGCTAAACATCCGTTTCATGTAGTTATTTATCTTAGATGTTATAATTTGCTTCTTTATTAGTTATTTTAAATTATGTATCCTGTGTATTTATACTGAACGAAATTCTTTGGAGATATTAAAGAAATCATCACATCAAAGGATTCCCGTTTATTATATGACGAGAAATACTTTCCGTTGTATACATTCAGTGAAAATACGTTTTTTTTTATTCAAATATATTAGGAAATAAATATTTTCATAAAAATATAGTGATAACACTCAATGTATAAAATAATTTAATGGTATTTAAATTTGGTTTCTTTGATGTATTTGGTCTGTTAATTTATTTTATAATATAAGAACTTAATAATTTAATATTCTTTAAATAACTAAATAATGATATTTATAAAATCCTATAAATAAATTTCTACTACTATTTCAGCTCATACTTAAAAATGCAATATTTATCTCAAATGAACTGAAAGGATAGTTGACCGAGGTCTGACATCGGTCGAAGACTATATCCTGCCGGTGTATATTAATTAGTTGAGCTCTCCAAATACACACAAATTCATGAACATAATTAGTGAGATGCAGTTGGAAAAAACAAAAGTCTTTTGGTTTGGAGGCGGTTGAGATTTGGTCAATTTAGTAAATTATAAATTAAAAGATATTAGTATCATAATTAATTAATTAATTAAGTACCGTACGTCCATCGCACAGAGCAGTAATGGCATCTAGAATGCTTCCGCTTTACAATTACTCGACCCCGATGGACCATACAAGACCACGTCTTGCATTTGTAAAAGTGGATATTTAATGTAGATACAAAAATACATTTTTTAAGCTTGAAGTAGAAATATATAAATTGAATCAAAACATTCGGGTTTTGGGTTGCAACGATTTGAATAGTACAATTTATAAAAAAGCATTACTTTTGAAACTAAATCTCATCACCCATGCCTAACATCCTGAGCGACGCGTCGGTCGTGATTCACCATAGTAGGAACGCTGGGGTAATAGCAACACTTTTTGGGTGGTTATGTGGAGCTATCATTGTTGGGGTTGTATTTTGGCGGTGAGGGAGATTTCCTAAGTATGCTGAGGTCGGCTGGGTCAGCGCAAATCCTTCCATCCGTCAGCTCGTCACGCGCCAGGGCCGGGGCGCCGCGGGGGCCCGCCGCCGGGCGCCAGGGCCGGCGGGGAATGCGCCGGGCGAGGGCGCCCAGTCTCCAGGACCCTCCCTGCACAAAATCCATAACGTTTTTCAATTCACAGGACGTGCAAAGTTACGTTATTTAGTTATTTAAATTCACACACACACATACATGCAATGCTATACACACTATCTCGTATAAGTAAATTTATTCAAAAGAAGGAAATTTTAAAGTGTCGTTTCTATACTATGCTTGATAAAGAATTAAAAAATATATAAAATTATCACTATTATCAAAATCATCTTCTTTAAATATTGAATGATTTCCAAATCTTGCAACCAAACACACTCAAATCCACCTGTGAGTTACAAGAAGCCTAGTATTCGCTGGGTGCAGTGCGCCGGACCGCACATTCGTATAGGAAACAAATGGCATTCCTGCCGGGGCGTCACAGATAAATCTCCGCTGGCAGCCGCGGGGGGTGCACGAGCGCCCGGGGCGGCGGGGCGGGGGGCGCCGCGCCAAACAAAAACACTTTTCGGATCCACCCTGCACTTCACGGGACCGCGAATGTCTTGAATCACGACCGGCGATTCGTCCGGCGAACAGCTGACGCAGGCCTTGCCAAATACGCCTGAAATTATTTCCACACACACAGCAACTGGACTCGGCATTATTATTTAGATTTTTTGCTCAATACTAATAATCGGGTACTAGTACCCGTTTTGCGGACTGCTGTCTAAAAGCGGGGCGCGTATTAATAATACCTTTTTGAATGTGTTCACTCTAAAAGCGGCAGAAGGTCATTTTACGCTTTGGGTTTACAGCTCGTAATGTTTGTTTAGACTCGTCAACGGTACTTCTACTCAAATTCTGAACAAAGTGACAATGAAGAAATGGAGTGGTCAGATAATGATAATCCTCCAATTATTGAACAATTTTTAGGACAAAGTGGTGTTGTTGTGATGCCAAGTAATGCGCAAAGTGTATATGAAGTGGTTCAACTTTTTATAGGAAACGATTTATTTGACTACATGCAAATTAAAGAGTGTATAGACTAGATTTCACACGTGCAATTTTACGCGAATTTTGTCCGCTTCGCACATCAGTTTAGTCAATTTGGTTACCCGCTTAACGTGTGTTTTAATAAACAACTTATACTTAAAACTAAAATAATAAAAAAAAGAAAAACTGCATACGTTTGTAGTAGAACTCCCAAACATTCAACAAAAAATAAAAAAATACAACGAACGAATTGCAGTTGATACAACTTATTGAATTATTCCATGCGATGAATGCACTTAGAACTGGTAAACTATATAAATAAATCAAATTTAAATAATCTGTATTTGTTCAAGTGAACGCCCGACAGCCCCACCTTCCCTCGGGTAACAATGCACGTGAAACGACTTTTGAAACAATGGCCCGTCCGCGCATGCCTCGAAAAAACTCCAACACTCTACCCGCTGTGGCATAATAGCCCAATGTTTTTTTACAGAATGCCCAGAAACATGACACATCGCAAATTAAAAGGGACACAATCAACTGAAAATTACATGAATTCAATCATGTTATAAAGTGTTTCCTTGCTTTAAAAATTGGAGCTATGGTAAGATTCGCTATATTAGCTCTTGACATCAAAGGCGTGAAAGAAAGTCGATAATTTAGAGTGCAGTAAATATTTGGTTTTATTTGTGATATGTGAAATGTATATGAAAATAAATTCTACCCATTTTTTTTACAAAAGTAAAAGTAAAAAATATTCGGAGCAGATTTTGAACCAACCATCTATTTTATACAATTTAATGCATTGTCTGAATACATATAAGGAAAACAACAAAGTTCTTGGAAAAGACTCAAGTTGTATGTGTGTAAGGATATTGTTGTGTTAAATATAAAGTTAATTTTTCTATTATATTTTTACTATACTATATATATTTTTGGTTATATTTTTTTAAAATCAATCAGAACTTTGTAATACATCGGTCACATCACTAAGCAATGAAACCGTTTTTACGTCATAATACTTCCAGACACCACCCGACTAATATAAACCACTCGCGCATTGGAAAAACATCATAAAATATAGCAAAAGTAGCTAGATTGCAACGAAGAAATATCGTGGCTAGTAATGCACTGAGAGCCCAGTTGGTAAACAAACTCATTCATATTTACAAGCTAGGGAAACCTCACAGGTGAAAAGAAGTTATAGATCTAGTAGAAGACAAATTAAATTTAGCTCGAATATTTTGATGTGTTCTTTAATTTATCAATAAGAGTTACAATTGAAGTCTTCATCAATTATTGCTGAAATTATTTTAGCGATACAAAACATTTATATTTATTATACGAACAATACATTTAAATTTTAGTTTAGTATTAACAAGTTTGAAAAATATGCGCATATAACAAATTTGATTAAAATGAAATTTAAAACATGTTCTACCGATTAAGCATTATTTATTATTCGTGATTGTTTTCTTGTTATTTATAAAATGTATCGTTACGGTTAGTGCTCCCGTCAAAACCCATACATTAAAGTGCAAATTTACATTTTCCGATTTATCGCTTTCCGGTAGATGCCGATAATAATGCAACATTTAACGTAAAGCCGCACTTTATACCACGTGTATTTATAATTGAGTATTTATTGAAATTTTCTCAAAACATCAATATGGTAGACTCTTATTTCTTTAAATTCGATGAGTTCTTATCAAATAAAAATAATCTTTAAAAATATAGCGTATTGACATGTAACGCGCGCAAGCACGCTGCTTGAAAAGTAACACTTGCAATTTTTTTGCCGCCCCATTACCAATCAATATTTAAGATCTGAGTGTGTTATATCATTCGGTACATTAAATGAAGATTTACCACCTGGTTTAGATCTTCTTGTAGTACGAAACAAACCAGCGTTTTCTGCAAGCCCATCAAACAAACGGTCGACTTTTTTATTTTTTTACTGTGAATTATTTTTGTATATGACAAAATAGCTAAACTTCTCGATATATTAGTGAGTTTTTAATTATGTAATTGTAATTATGTTTATCATATACCTAAATTAACCTCCCCACTCTCCCAATTCTGTTGCTTGAGCATGGCTGCCATTCTGTACCCTGAGCGTGTGTAAAGGATTGGTAATAGAGTAGTGGACTTGGAATGATTGTAGAGGGATGTACTCTGGAAGTACCTTGTCGAGATGAGGGCTCTTGCTATTGTTTCTGTAGCTTGTTGCAGGTGTATCAGATCTAAACGCCAGAGCTTTGTAAGGAAAGGATTATTGTGGAGCAGCAATACGCAAACTTCTCCTTCCAATATAAAACTGTGGTGTTGAAAGACACTATTTTCTCTGGCTCAACATGCGTATATGCTCAGTGAAAAGATCGCCAACCTACTCTGAGGAGAGGCACTCGACGAAGAAGATATATGTATATAAAAATCGAACTTTATTAAAATGTGTTTTCTGATGCCTACATATGCTTACTGATGACAACACTCTGTTATATAATACACATAAAATAAAAATAAATTATTTAAAATAATAAATATCAGTGTATATAATTTATGATCGATAAAATGAAAAAACTCATAGTCTCACAACAAATATTCACACGAGGAGGCATTTTTCAAATTTAAGAAATCCAAATAACCCAGTGGCTCCTCATCGCGGTCGGGCAGGGTCGCCCGAACCGCGGCTCGGGGGCCCGGGCAGCGTGCCGCGGGGGGTTGTGTTTGTTTTGCCCCCCCCCGCCCACGCGGGTCAACCGGACCCCCGCGGGCTTCCTTCCTCCGCCTCCAGTGCAGGGTCAGATCGATGCACGACTTGCGGCCGTTTCACCCTCGATGCTCAAATTTTTGAATAATCTTGTTTTATTCGTATTTCGTATTTAATTTATAATAAAAGCATCCAATATTTTTTAATGAAATTTCAAATTTTTTTACTAAATAAATTAACTGATAATAAAAGTTCTGAGAATTTGGTTTAAGTACTGTAAATAATTAGAAAAGGTTTAAAATATTTTTTTAGACCCGATGTATAAAATATGTATAATCAGTGATGACTCGTTGTTACTAGAAGTTTATGTAATAACACAATTTTTCAAATAACTTATTGACAGAGAGTATTTTATGGTTATTTTGATATTTTTTATTAAAATTTAAGAAATATTTTTGTTGGTTTTTTCAATCAGAGATTATTTGAAAATGTCAACAATAAAAATCGATGAAATAAGCCACAAAATTAAAGCTTCTATTTTAGTAAAAAATATCAACATTTAGTATATATATATATATATATATATATTGGTAAATAATACGCATTTTTTCATTAACAAATAATGCAGTGGCGTATCCAAACCCGAGAACCGCTCGTTGATGTACGGGGAGAACGACAAAAGCAGACAATATTATTTTAGATTTTTATTTCATTATTCCTGCATGATTAAGTGGCGAGCCAGGAACAGTGGGGGTCACTTAGGCCCGCGGTCTCCAGCGGGTCCAGCAGGCACAGGAATCCCTGGATGAATTCCTATGCAGCCCCGTGGACCTGAAACGGTGACCGTCGTCGCAATATGTAAATAATACATTATTTTGTGTAAAGACATATCTACTAAATATTAAGAAAATTTCAGAATAGCTTTAAATATTGCATTCAGTGCTCAATACGCAAATCCCAACTTCCGATGTTTTATTTTTATATTTAAAGACATAAAAAATTGTTTACACTGAATATTTGTGTTCGATGATGATAGTGAAAAATTTTTTTTTTTACTATATCACGTGTTTTACCACTTAACATCGAAACTTCATTATTGTTTTATATTTTCAAAAACTTCCTGAAGATCAAATTCGCATATATAAGAAACCTTTAGAAGTTTCCAAATTGTTACCAAAAGATTTTATATTATTATTTAAGTATTATTGCAAATTTTATATCCATTGCTTTAATGAGAAAAATACCCAGTAATGATATCAATGGCGCAACGCATTTGAATAAATAATTAGACAATCAGACAAATCTGGAATGCATGATATACGATTATGAATAGCCTTTTCAATGTGTTAAGTTTTCCAGCGCTCCTAATAGCCAACAAAAAAACAATGGGTTATAACAAATATTTACAAACATAAAGTAAGAATGCCTGAATAGGCTCGGCAATGGCCGGATCGATCGCGTGCTGTTCTATCCTCTATCCGGCGGATGCGGTCGACTCGTGCCCGTGTCTCGTATCCCGCTGAGTGCTCTACGTCGTACACATGTAAGTACAGATCGAAGTATGCCGATAGGAAATATGAGCCAAATGTAAATATCATAAATAAAAAGCTATCAGAATGTGGCGATGTGTAGGAACACGTCTCTGGTATGCGAGCCAACAAATGGAGGGACACGGAAAGAAGCGGGTAAGACCCTGCATCTGTAACTTACGGTCTTACCAGTGTTTTGGGTATTTGATTCAAAAGTTGAAGTAATTACATGTATTACTATGCAATATATGAAAACCCAGAATCAATAAAAGAAAATAATTTAAAAGGATACAGTTATAGATAATTCCTTTTGATGCAATTTTTTAATAAATATCTTTCGGTGGTTTTTTTTATTAACGGTTATATTATATTTATTCAAAATGTACTACTAATATTTAAAAAAGGTTTTATAAAAATCTTCCAACATCAAATTGAGGCAAATTTGTCATCGCTATTAGTGCTTCAAATGATGTAGATCTTGAAAATGATACAGGTATATTCTTTATTTTATTAGTGTGTGCATATAAATAAATCCTGAATCATCATTATTTGTGGAATCTACAAAATTTAGCAATTATTTGTTCCCGGTTTATGAAGATTCAATTTACAAAAGAAACTTTATGATTTACTTATTTGTTTTATGGTTAATCGTATAATTTTATTTAACATGTAATATAATACTATTTATTCGCGATTATAATATTATTTAAACGAAATCAAAATATTTTAATGCAGTTCGAAGAAATAAGAACTTGACAAATATCCGATGAATAAGAACTTCGATGAAGATTTCAGACCTTGATTGATAGAAGAAATTAAAACGACAAATTTATTGGCGAAAAAAACTGAACATTGTAATGTGTGGGAATATGGTAAGTCATTCCGAAATCCTGCAGGACCAGACTCTGCGGGTGTCCTGTCCAAGGTTCAAGTTAAGTATTCAGGGAATCGGATAATTATTTACTATATGTCTATCAGTAAAATACAAGAAGAGATTATTCGATAGTCAGATTTTAAAATAAATAATTTTAATAAACATTGGCAGTAAAGCGTAAATATGTAACGAAAACATTCTAATATGTGAAAAAAATATTAGAATATGCATAAAACTATATTGAAAACAATGTCATAATTAAAAAAAAAATATATATATATATTATCCGGGATATAAAATATATATGATAGTTTTAATAATAATTGGATCATAAGGATTTAATAAATATGTCAATTTGAGTTTGATTTGATTAAACTTACTCTTTTTAATAAAACGTTATTAATCAATCAATTATAAAAAAATATATTTTAAAATTACCCTTTTTTAATCGCTCAACAATATTAGTAAAGAAATAGAACAAATTTTTTTTTTCTTTGTTTAATGTGAAATATGTACTGTAAAACCAATATAAATCATTATTTGTTTTATAAATATGTTAAAAGTAACTTTGTATTCTGTCTTCACTTTGAGTTTATTATATTTTTTGCATGACTAGTTTTGACCAAATAGACTAGGTCATCATCAGATGCATAACTAAACTTTTAGTTTAGTTTAGTTATGCATCTGATGATGACCTAGTCTATTTGGTCGAAACTAGTCATGCAAAAAAAATATAATAAACTCAAAGTGAAGACAGAATACAAAGTTACTTTTATCATTATAATAATGGATCTTCACCAAGCAAATGTCTTGTCCCTCAACAAGATTATAAATATGTGTTAAATTTCATTGATAAGTTAAGAAATAACAAATAAATTCAAATTTTAGAGAAAAAGTGACATAACATCTATCGAGCTTTTCCTTTTTTTTAATTACTCATTTTTGAGAAAACACAATAATAATTTATAATTCTGATACTTTTGGGCCTGACCGTGTAGCAATAAATCCCATCGCGAGAAACCGTAAACTCCATCTCGGGCCATTCATAATGTCATATCACGCAAAATACATCCATACAAAATTAATTGATTTCTATAATCGCACATTAAAAGGCCGTTTATCGTTTGTTTTAAAACTCTATGATACTTAACGCCACTCCCCCATTGATCATATTATAAATTCGATGATCATATTTTAAACGCAATAAAAAAATCGAGAATTGTATATTTTATTTCGAAACGTTGAAAAAATATCTTCGCAGATGTCTAATAACTCTGTCATCGCGGGGTTTGATAAATAGACGACAAGCTTGGAAATGTGTAGTGTAGAATAAATAACACGAGCGAGCAGACATCGCCTCGACTCGGAAAAAGAAACCTGCCGAGAGAACGCCGCGACGGGCTGCCCGAAGACTATGGATCCATAATTTATTTATCTGATTCCCAATTAAGGACACTAACATATTTGCATTGTTAATGAGCTCTCGACACTATGGGATTCAATTAAAATATGCGAATGGACGGCAAGAGGTGTAGACCGCTTTATTTGTTTTTCTTTGTGGTTTTCATCTCAACATCTCAAATAAAAATGATTAAAAGCTTTACGTCTCATAAGTTGAATAACATATATATTTTTTTATATGCATGTTACAAATATATAAACGTAATACGAATATTTTTTTAACACCATAAAGTTCAAATATATTTTAAAATAAGCTATTTTTTAAAAGAATACATAAACTATAAATGATAAGGGACAAACAATTTAATTACCCGTTGTAATTAATTATTACATTCACATTTCAATTGGATTTATAACAATTCTAAAAATGTAGATAACTGCTTAACAAGTAAACGAAGGAAACGATTTGCAGCCTTTCAATATCTTCCAAAGTGCACAATCATGTGCGGCCAACCATTCAAGAGCCCTCCTTGTTTTTTTCCTCTCCAAATAGTACTCGCGAGTATTACATCGAACAGTTGCTTCAGAATTTTATTCTATGGCAAAATTTAGTTTTTTTGTTTCATTTACTTTTTTTTAAATACCATCTCTATCGTATTTTATCTTATACCAAATTTTAGTAGACACGGTCCTCAATTTTACTTACCATTTTAATTTGATTTAAATAAGTTTAATTATACTTTATATGTATTATTTTACTCCATATGTTTTTGCTAAAAAATAATAATTATCCTACTTTCGTGATTGTCAGCAAACTTATTTAAGGACGATATTGTCTTTATTTTTTACTATTATGTTGATATTAGGTTCAAAGATAAAATTAACACCAATCAGTGTACACGCATAGTCTCTGAAGTGAATACAAATGTGTAAATATAGGAAGATCTGCTTCACACGAGCCCCCTCCGTGCCAGGCGATCTGAACATATTTTTTATGTTAGAGGATTACACAAGAAAAGAATTATTAATGTTATTTTAACAAAAAAGGGTCTTCAGTTGCCACTAAACAGCGTTGCGACAAAAAAACACTACAAAAAGTCATTTTCATGATTTATACTAGTAATTTTATTAAGTCCACCTGTGCAGCAATATATCTACCTATTTAGTATTTATGTACTCATATTTATTTAAAATAAACTTTAAAAAAATGAATGCATGAATTATGATAAAAAATATTTAATTTATACTTCAAATGTTATATACATTCTATCAAATGTATAAACATGACATTATAAAAATATATAAAAAATAAACTATTGAAAAAAAATCATACGCTGAACAACAACAATCGCGTATTATCTTATACTTATCAAGCTCTATATCAAAATTTACTATCTTTACTCCAGTTCATTAGAATCGTGCACTATGTTTAGTTACTAAAACACGATTGAACACACTGAATGAATGTCAAAAGCTTAAAGATAAAATTAAATTAAAAGGCAACTAAAATATTAAGTACTTTTTTGTTAATAGAACCGAACAATTTACATTACAAGTTTATTATTTCATGCAATTACTCAATCGAGAGTTGTAAGCGCTTCATGTATTCTGAATGAACAGGTCTCTCCGAGGTCTGAAGTATTATGTGGCACTGAATGCATTTAAGGTCCAGTCTCCACATCTCAATTATGCAATCTCTCGTATTTTTAACTCTTTTAAAGTGACTAGGACCCCTATTTTCTCTAAGTTATGCGCATCGTTTAATATGGTCATTTTGGGATTTTTTATAGCCAACGTTCAATGAAAATATTTACTCAATGCATGTACTTACCTGCTTAGTTAAAAATGTCTAATGTTCACAGCTATTCGAACACCATTGTTTATTTCCCACATAAAAAGTTATCATTGTAATCGTATTTAAAATAATCTGATTTATCAATTAGCTAATGTAATTTGAAGGAACAACATTTTAACAATATAATACCTACGATAAAAAGAAACGAAACCAAAACATTTCTCAGAACAGTGTTTATTGATTCGACGACTTACGATTCACATTACCGCCGGCAGAATAAAGATATTAATAGGTACTTAATACTGGACCTCTAAAGGCAATGTAAAATTACCGTTCTGAAAAAACGCCGTACGAAAATTTTTAAACAAAAAAAAAAACACCCAATACTTGAACAAAAAGTATTTATAATTATTGTCACTATTATTCAAATATTTTTGAGTAGACCAAAATACGGGCGTAGCATTTTTAATGTTTGATTATTTTTTTCTTTTAAATAGTCAAATAAAAACATGTGACTTATGTAAAAAAATTGTCAACTTCAAGTGGAACTAAGAATAATAACATAACTATAAGGCGTTGCCCATAATAATCTATATAAATGTTAATATATCTAAAGCAGTGTTTGTTTCAACTCCAAGTCATAATCGACAGAAATATAGTAAAAACCTAACTTACCTTGAAAATAGAGAACCTATCGGATTCAAATCAATAAAAGCATAAGTTACTTTTTGTTTGTCATTTTAAATCAGGTCGTTTTATTTAGTCTACAAATGTTGCGCAAAATGTTTTAAAAGTATTAATTTGTGATTTGTAGCCTAAAGAAATATGTATAAATTGTGTTGAAGAAAATAGTTTAAATACAATGAGACTGAAAAAGCCATGAAAAAATTGGAGTATATATTTCATATATGAAAATTATGCCAGGAGTATGACATTGTGTTACTAAAAAATTAGGAAAACCCAAGCATACCGACCATTTGCGATTTGAAGCATTGCGTATTCTGTAAAATCTGCCACTCTAACATTTAATTTCACACAATTTTATTAATATTTCGAGTGCCTCTTCTTAGAGGAAGTTGGAGACTATATCATTGAGCATATATTTATAATGAGCCAGTGTTCATGGATTCCTTAAGGAAAGTAGTGTAGTGGGTGCCCGGGTCCTTTTATACTGCAGTTTTATAAAAGAAAACGGTCTGCGTATTGCTGTTGTCCAATATAATATAAAGTTCTGACGTTTAGATCTGATACCTCCTTCAATAGAGGAGCTCCCCCTCCTCGATATGGTATTTCCAGAGCACATCCCTCCACAACCATTCCAAGTCCATTACTCCATTACCGATCTTTTACACACTCACAGGGTACAGAATAGCAGTCATCCACAAGCAATATAACAGGGAGAGCAGAAATTTTATTAATTTGTTTTAAAACCTATTAAGTAAGCAATGCTCAATCATTTCCCGGGGCTGTCACTTTGATTTAGTCCCTTACGATGTTGGAGCGTTAGTCCCTTACTCTAATACACTGTGATAGAAGCTGCTAACAATAATTTAAAAAAAATACATATATATATATATTGAACTATAGGTTTAGCGGGTTTTGGTCCAACACAGTTGCGGACAGGGTCACCCAGAACGCGCAGGGCCCGGCGGCGGGGCGCGGGCGGGGGCGGCCGAACATGCCGGGGTATAAACGTATAGAGGATGATAACCCGCCCGATCATTTTATTGCTTTATCGCCAGCAAGAGCCTCTCAAGCTCGAATAACTGCCTATTTCAATTTATTATAATTAAACTTTATTAAGGTACGGCCTAAAACACCCCGCTAAAGAGCTTGTTTGTGAATGACGCCGTCTTAATGAATGGTGCTGTTTTTATCCTCCTCGACCACACTGAGTAACGTTTTAACAATATTCATCCAACATCGATGGTCTTCTATAAGTTTACATTACATCATTTTATATTTTATTTGTATGTGTCAGCTACGAATAGATAAAACTGTTATTGGAAAAATTATTGTAAATCTTAATGTTTTTTTTTAAAGGAAAAGCTCTGTTTTGTTGTAATATTGTTGAACTGTACAAAGCCTGAAAATGTTAACTTGTTAAAAAACATCAAATATTACAAGAAATGTTTCAAATCTTCAGAATTAGAGTTGATGGTAAACAAATGTGTTAGCAAGTAATATCCACGCTATGATAAAGTCCTTACTCTTTTGTAAACCTTTAAATAGCACAAAAAGCGAAAAAAAAAATCTGTTAGTAAATGAATATCCAATTGAAAAACAACGCTTATCAGTTTTTTCTTATTTTCCGGCTTGTTTCTAAAAAAAAATTTGTTATGCGATTTTTGAATTTTCACTTATCTAAACATTGAAAGGTAGTACAATAATTATTGATATTACTACGGTTGACTGTAGTAAAATATGTTGATTTATTATTTACAAGTCAGCTCAATTAAGCTCAACCTGTTTTGTTTAGACATAAAAAGGATTTGCACTGGTATTAGAATTATAAATATGATTACTGAACAAAGTAAATAAAAATATACTTTAAATTTAAAATATTTAAATAATATTTTAAACAGAGTACGTTTAAATATAAATATATTTAACGTGACTACTTTGATTTAGGTGTATCGTAAAATTACAGCACATTTTTAAATAAAGTCGCAATATGATGGAGTATCCAATATATTTTGTTTCAACCGATCTCGGATCACTTCGGACATAACACAATGCAAATTAGGGTTTCCAAAATTTAAAACACGAATACGTCTCACCTGGCGACACTTTAAAAGACCATAACGCATATAAAGACATCAACAAATAAACCAAAAATTATTTATTTAAATACTTATGCGAAAATTTTAGAAAATACTCATACAAATTGGGTTAGCTTCGCAGACACAAGAATAATGACAGTCTCTGCAATAAGCAAATATATTAGAATATCAAATACTATCAAATGCCCCCTGAAGCGAGTGTCGCTTAGTCTCATAAATCGATGTTTGATATTTTTTTATAGGCGAGACGACGTCCGTTGGCGGACATCAGTATTAGACCAATCCGCTCGGAGTTTCTTTGTTCGACTCGCGCTTTGGGCAGAGTTGAATCAGGACCAGCAAGTGATATAGTAACATATGAATGGCATAGTAAGTTTATATCTACGCTGATGGAAAAAGTTTTGATATTAAATTTCAATCGATTGACATTAAAATAGTTATTTTACCATTTTGATATATTTATAGTATAAAATCTACTATAATATTATCCATTGTGTGTGGGTGTGTGTGTATGTTTCATTTTTTGGCTCTCTATAGAATATCTTAAAAGATACAACGCTGATTTTTTGCACGTAAGTTCAGTAAGTTTTTCCGCAGTTATGTGCCGAATTTCAAGACGATAGAATAAACTAATTGAATAAAACTATAAAATATGCTTTAGCGAGTTTCAATATGTACGAATTATATGATTCTGTTGTTCACCGCAAGAATTTCAAATTTAGAACTTTTAAAAATAAAAACAAATTTTGATGCTTCTTAGAAATTTCCCGTTTATGTCAGCTTGACACTACCATCTTTATTTTTTTTATCGAAATTGCGTTAGAAATTATTAATCACATCACAAATAACTCAAAATGCCTCCTAAAAAAATAGCACCGTCTACGTAATTGTGGAATTCAAAAAGAATTGCACAATTTAACGTGATAAAGACTGCATCAAATAAAGAACAGAAAGTGATGCGTTTTTTGTGACACGAAATGTGACACAAATGTCAAGCAATGGATTTGAAGAAAAGCGTGAGCAGCGTCTTCTTCGAATTCGAGTATTCAGCCAAACACTATTGCATCGTTCATCGAATACGTCATTCTGTGACGGGCTGCATTTCTAGTATAAAAATAACAACTAAGTTGTACATTTTTTTTATAGTCCCGTAAATTTTTTATTAAAAGATTCCTAACAAGGTAACATCAGCAATTTGGTGTAATTTCGTGTTTATATTGACCATTGAATTTAAAATGTTGCAAAAGGCAGAACACTTGTTTTTTATGCGCTTGAGCTTTAAACACGCTGCAAGCCCAAGGAAAGGTGGTTGTACTTAAGAATTCAAATCGCAGGTGCAGGCCACGAGCGGCTCTGTTATAATAGTCGCCAATAAAACAAAAGGTCGGCAACGGCTCGTCTTCCTACCCTCGCTGGCCGAGCGCTGCGTCCGGTGTCTCCCGGAGAATAATCCAATACTTTGTCTTGTCGGGCGCTGGAGACGAGCGGAGCGGCCGACCTCCGTGGAGACGGTACCAATTTCGGCTGAACTCTGGTCTCTGCGCCTTTAGCATCTCATTGTGGAGCCGGCCGGATCACGAGGGCCGGGCTTGACGAAGTCACGGAACAATGTGATTTCATTTTCAATGGCTTAATCGATGTGGTCTGTTTTGTGTTGCTCTTTTGTTGGTCGTTGCTGCGGATTTGTCACAGAGGGCTTATTTATGTTATCGATGTTGCCTGGAGGGCCATGTTTGTCCCAATTATGTTTACATTATGCATGCGGACGAACATTGAAGAAATCGATATGAATAACTTTGTTTTGCTGGTACTTATCGTGTAGGTAACAAAAATAAACTTGAAAACACTTATGTTAAACGCCGTAAGATTACTTATGTTGGGTAGATTCAATCGTAAAAGTCAAGTAACTGTATTAGAATTCCGTTATCAGTTAAAAAATCCCTTGAAAATAACTTTCATGTTATTTTATATATATTTAACACAGGACTTATCCTCAGTTGTGGTGTTTAGAACTTGAAAAACATACGTGCCTATGTCCGTTTAATTTCCAATAATTTTTGTCTTTTTCATTATTATAAGAATGCATAAATATATTAATTATTATTTCATCTTTTCTCATTAATTTAAACTACAATTCAATAATTTAGAAATAAAAAATATACATATGAATTATTTTTTATGTTTTTATTTTTAATAACTGAAAGATTAACATTTTACCCTTCTTACCGTAAATACTACGTGCCTAAGGTAAACTACGTACATATGTAATATAATGTTAAGGTGTGTTCTTTTCATTATTATTGGGATTCGGCTGGTGATAACACTGAGCATTGAATTGATTTCTATTAACTATGGCCGATTCGATCTGCGCCCATATTTTTTTATATTGAAGATCAACTTTCTGTTCAGTGTCAGGTATTTTGAAAACTGTAAATAAACAGAGGCCTCCGTGCGGTTATCTGGTACAATACCAGCAGTGTTACAATGCGAAGGAAACAATAGCGCAGGTTGCTGCGTCTATCGAAGTGATTAAGGGTGTCCTTAGGGGAATCGTATGCGTCAGTGTCCTTTATGCAAGCTGCCTACCGGGAACCGAGACCATCGCTCGCCATGGGGCACATGTCGGGATCGGGACATCGGGGCACCGGACCCGGCTCGGCTGGCTGGCCACACAAGTTACACAATAGCAACCATAAAAACACCTTTAGGATGGAATCTCACAAACTTATTCACACGATTATGTAAAGAAAAGTTATTTAATGTCTTTGTATTAAGCCTGCAGTTTACACATATCATTATAGTATGTTTACTCCAAAACAAAAATAAGTAAAATTCTTGTCAATTAATTGTATGGAAAGATCGACATTTATGATAAACTTAACATTAAAGTTATCAATTAATCCAAATTTGTATTGCCACAAACAAAATGAAACACAATTTTAAACAAAACAGACAAACCCTTTGAAATGATTCTCTTAAGTGTCATATAATGTCTTGAAAGAGATTATTATGCCATAATAATATATGAATGTTACCATGAAGATATAATTTAATAAGATATTCATTTCAAAATTTAAAAATGTAAAGAGACTTTACGTTGCGTTAACAATAAAATATTTGACCGGATTTCACTGGGATACTGACTTTATATCATTGTATCGAATTGGCTTTGTGTTTTTATGATAGGAAATGGTAGAATGTGCTTTTGTTTACCTTTTCACTAACACCAGATGTCTTTTTCGCTATTGTAACCGAAGGTGAGTAGATCTAGAGCACAAAGCTTGTTTGACAGGAGCTATTGACTTTATTGATACGAAATTTAAGAATGAGATTATTCTATTGAGCTTTATGTGTTTATTAAAAGAAATTGTATTACATGCGTATTTCTTACTTAACAAAACATAGGCTTATCTTGTTCAAAATAATGCAAGTCAAAATATGTCATACTGGGCAAACTCAATGAGAATATATCCAGAGTATAGTGACCCAAGTTAAGTGTTTGTTTGGGAGGTAAAAAATGGTTTTGTACTTTTCACATAAAAACCTAGAATTCCTGGATACCGTTTACCTCAATCATATTTTGTATCATTGAAAATACGAGATATATGTATAATATTTAACTCAAAATAAAAGCACTGATTAAAACCAATAAATAGAAATTTATTGCATTCACTGAAATCTATGCGAAAAATTATGGAAGCGTTCTACAGGTGCTTTCTAAGTAAATTTTTTGTACATTTTGTTTTTTAAATTGTCTAGTTATTTATTGTTAATAAAATACTTGCACAATGTTGACAATTGAATAAAATATTTGACTATCAATAATTATTAAAAAAATATTAGTTTAATGTTAAATGATGATTCGCAGTTTTAAAAAATGAACTAGGTATAAGAGATTTTAAAAAATATATTTTTATTTTTAAAAATAATTTTCTGACTGATCTCATTCCTAGGCAAATTTGAAAACAAAGCAAGCAACACAAGTATTTGGCACATGTTTTCGCTGTTAGTCCAAACTAAATGGACTTATCCTCCAGGGATGTGTCATCCTTTTGAGAATAGACAAGAAGAGAACCCAATTCATCATTGTCACATTAGCGAAGAGTTGCTAGTGTTGTTAAATTTCATTTACGTACAACCAGCTTGTTTAAGGGTGGTAAACGAGATATGTTTTTATGGCAATACACCTAGTAACAAAAAATATCAATAATGCCACATTAAAGAATAATAAATTTTATATATATAATATTCACATATACATACTTCTAATTAAATAAATATATAAATTTGAATAATTAATTCTGTTAAGATAATTCAAATTATTTCCTGTTAAGCTGTTTTGAATATTTCTCAAATATTTGACTTAGTTAAAAAAAGGTTCTTAAGTTCTTTGAAATTTTGACAACAGACAATAATTTTGTTTTTTTACACACTAATTTATCTTGATTCATGAAACAGTTGTTAGTTAACAAATGTAAAAACTAAAGTAAAAATGAATATATCCTTAAATATTATAACAAACTCAATGGTCACCAAATGAGCAACCTGGTATGATACAATCCAAATTACGGTTGACGTTATCGTGTTGACAATGGACGTTATTAGCCCGACAAAAAATATTTAGGAATTCATATGTCGCATAGCTATATATCCTTGTACGCCATTATGCCAAATTCCAGAAAGCCACCCCACGTGAAGTGGTGTAGTCTGGTGGTGTCTTCATTTCATGGAATTCCGGTAGAGAAGGCGTTCGGTGGCCAAACCCCCATTGTTCTGACCTGCCTAGGCTCAACATTTTTCCATTGTAAATCGCAATGCCCGGTAATTCATCATACTAGAAAATGACTTTTGCACCCCACAACATTCGGAGTGCCATCCCCTAAGAAATAAAATTAGGGGATGCAGCACTAAGCGTTCAGAGTATATGTTTTAAAATTAATAAACTTTTATTTTGACAATTTTAATAATATATTTATACATTGTCAAGCATATTGAATGACACTCCTATTAATATAATATTCGGTTAATTTTTGTATTTATGTAAATATATAAATATATTTATGTACACATACATGGTACATATGAAATTATTTTTATGTGCTTTGATACATTATATCTCAAATTTACATAAGATAGTTGACTTTAATACTTTGACAAAAACATTAAATCGTAAAATAAGTATACCGTCCATAATAAAATAAATTTAAAAAAACATTAAACGCGATCCAATGCAAGATAGATTTTACAACTACATTAATTGTTCTACTTTTTGCTTCCAAGTCAGCGGTGTAAATTTGACAATGACCACTAAAATTGAAAAGCAGTAATGCAGATATTTCTGGTGAGTATTTCATTTAGGTTGACGGATACGTACAAGGATCTAAATAGCTCGGCTCAAGCGCTGCGTAGGCAGAGTAAAACAAGTTGTCAAACACGCTTTGTTAAAAACGGTCCACAATTTTTAATAATGAACGAGAGCAGGCTTTTTTGCCCCGGCTTTGTGTCGCGAACACTGGCCCGAGAATGGCTGCCATTGTCGCGAATGTGTAACAGATTTTGACAAACACACCACCCAAGAACGGTCGCTACCCGGATCGGGTTGATTTATGTTACCGGTGTGGTGGCGACCGTGCAGAGCAGGGCTGAAATATTGTGTCAACTACTAGAGACTTACTTCAATGGATTAATTTGAGCCCATGGTTAAGTCAACATTTGAGCTTTCTTCACAATACGATATTAAATTATTTAATATATATATATGTACATGAAATTCAATATTTTTGACAGAGAGTACTTGGTGGAATTCCATTTCAATATTTTTGAGTAAAACACATTTTCCACATATTCATGTGGAAAATGTGTTCTAGAACATGTGGAAAATCACTCAAGTATTTTACTCAAAAATATATATGTATACATATTTTTATACTATTCATATATTATTCTAACAGAAGTATTAAGTTAAAGTATGTGTCATTCGTTTTCGATTTTTTTAAACATTGAAGGTACGTGATGTCGGCAATGAGATTTGAAGACTCAGTAATAAACAAAAATTAAAAGAATTATTAAATGCATAGCTCGTAGGTGAAAGAGATGGCGTCTAAAGTTTTCTTATCTTAACGAGACCATCGAAGAAGAAAAAAAAAGCTAGTGGACTTCTCATCCTTCATCCAAAATTGGATGTATTCCACTGATGATATATTTGTGAGCTGATACAACAAGCAGATCGTCCATAATGAACGCGCGTCTAAATAATTCCTGAACACAATATCCCCGTTGAAAAGTCTTCAATCACAACAAGCATAGGACTGCCTTCAAAATGCGAGCGCGCGTCGACCGAACCCAAAACAAAAAATAAACAACTATTAATCCACGGAGCCGTCGGAGTCATCGCTGGAGTTATTAATCAAAATTCGCAAACAACGTCCGCCGGATTCTTGGGGTGACCAAAGCTTTATCTTGAAGAGGAACGACACCCAGCGTACTTTGATTGAGTCTCAAAATGATTTCTTCCTGACATCTATATTTGAATAAAAGTTTTTAAATTTATTTTTCCCACTTTTACTTCATACCATTACAGTAACTTCTATTAGGAACAAAGCAATATGTGAAAAATATTCATGGCCGACAAAACATATTAAACAACAAAAAAAAATTGGATGCTTGAATTAATATAAAATGCACAAACGAAAAATAAAAATTAGAAATGATTTGAAAGAATTAAAATATCCATGCTTGATTAATGCCAATAGAATATCAGTCGAAAGTCCCAAGATTTCATGCAAATCAGTGATCCTAAAATATAGATTTGTCACACGAAAAGTGACACAGGATTATAAAGATGCTAAAAATAATGAGTTTTGTGTTATTATTTGTAACAAAGAGGGACTGTCAAAATATTATAAAATACTTTGTTCATTCGTGAGATTTTGAAAATTTGATTGAATGTAAACGATAATATGTATTTTTATTAATCTATAGATTTGAATATAAATGAAATGATCAAGTAGCTAGACTTTCGTGCTGAACTTTAAGCATTGCGCTTTAACTTGTGTATTATATAAATAGCGTTCTTGTTCCCACACGCTTTGAAATGCCAAGTCATCTGAGTGTTGCCTGACGTACGCGGGACGGGCACGCGCGGCTCGTGATGAATAGTCGAAGCAGACCTAATTGATCTATGCGAGGAGCCGGGCATAATTATTCAGTAGGTGACGCGAGATGACGCAGCCCGACGCGGGGTGGAGCAGGGTGGCTCGGGTGGCTCGGGTGGCGCAAGACCGTGCAAATGACGCAAGATGACGAGAGATAGCCCCGGTGCTGTGTAACAAGAGTCACAGACTTGCTGCGTATATACTCGGTGCTTTATGACAAGTAATAGTAAATGGAGTTCGATGCTAACTTAACATGATGGTGACAGAATGTGTAGTGATATATCGTTACATTGTGGCAACAATAAACCTTGTATATATGTCAATTAAAATATTCCATTTTTGCTAATACTAAGATGTATCGATAACTCTACAGACTCAGCAAATATGCATATCATTAATATGTCCACTGCTATATTTTATGCATTAACATTTTTAGTACTATACACTTATTTAAAAATATTTTTTGTAATAAAAACATAATTAAATAATTATAAAACCATCTCGTAATCCAGTTATCAGCTTACTGATCTCGAGTTCTTGAGTTCGCATCCGCACAGTATCATTCCATAAAAAGCAAATTATGCATATTCTTTCAAACTTCCAGTAAAATATTTTTTTTCCTTTGTTATACTTACACATATGCTTAAATCTAAATGCAATTAATCCAATGGACTTCTCATTTACCTCCTAAATGTGTAAGGTGAGATTACAAATCTTACATATCATGTCTACGAACGTCATGCCACCGTGAGTAAATGGAGACTACTATTTAGAGAATTTAAAAAATATATAGAGAGTAATTTATTGAGTTTTATTTCCAAAAATATATATTTTCAAACGCTGTTAAAATCTTAAAATCGCTTATCTATATTTTTTTGACAATTGTAAAATGGATAATAAAATTTATTTTTTAAATAAATTAGAGTTATTTAACTTTTATAACAATTTCATCGTATTTAAAAAATAAATAAAATATCTTTATTAGATTTAACAAGAACATTTAAAATGAGTTGAAAACTCCGAAACCATAACTGACATTATTTTTCCCCACTCAATTAACCCTGTGACGAATGATAAATTGATATTTAATGCGCTTTATACTAAGAATAATTTCGTCCGCCTCGCTGGAGGGTTATATTTTACGTAATTATTTAATTAACAGGGTGTCGCGACATTCTTACCCTTAGCCTCTTTTGAAATATATTCTCCTTACAAAAGCGAAAAGTTTGTGTTTTGTAATAAATATTAAACTTTTATGCTTACGGAATAAATTAGGAAAATTGGGCCACAACAGAAGAAAGTGAAATAAATAACGCAATTTTTTATTATTTATCTAAGCATTTTCGCAGAAAATTAAACTATCAGAATATTTTTTGAATAAAACCAAACAGCAGAATAAAAACGATTATGAATTATGATTACTATTGAGTAGTAAGTATCAACAAAGTTGCAAAAGCTTTTATTCAGAATTGATCATGATCAGTAATGGGATAGCATAAAAATTTTATACATCTTTGAAAGAACGTACTAAAGTATTTAGAATTACCAGCTATTCTGTCTGGTTCCATGAAAAGTTAAAGCCAATATCTTCGAGACCTACAAAATCAGGAGGCACACTTTGACAATTAATATAAAATTCTAGTTTCAACATAAAACATGTCATCAATAATTATTTTTAGATTAATTTTTCAACTGAAAAAACATACTCTCAAGTAATTTTTTTGCCATTTTGAATTTCTGTAATATTTTCTATTTTGGTACACTGTAAATTAGTGTAGATTTAAAAAAAGTGTCTTATAATTTAAGAAAAGTTAAAATTAACTTTACTTAAAGCTAATTGACAAAATGCGTCCGGGTTATCCGTTTATATATCATAGGAACCATCAAAACTTAATGCCTGTTAAAGACGAGTTATTCGTTTCCGGCGTGGCACCTCGATCAGTCATCGAGTCGTCACCGCGCTGTCCCGCATCAGATAATAGCCCAACTGATGTTATTCTTATCCAATGTTTATTCTACAATCAATTTCTTGAGATCCAGTTTAATCTGCCTTTCATTAAAACGAGAAGAACGCCTTTACAACGCACGTTTACGAGGCTTTAAGGCTTTTTTTCCACTTATTTGACTGGATTTATATTTATTGCAGGACGAGGCGAGTCCTCCGGCACAGAGCAGCTGTGCATCCAAACCTTTCTACCTGAGCACCCTCAAACAATAACACGGTCATCCAAACAATGAAAAATGAAAATATTTTGACTCTTGGAGTAAGATAAAATATTTTTTTACATATTTCCTGCAACAATAAAAATAAAACTGCTTTGTATCCATCCAACTGCTTTATTTACATTCACACCTGTTTTTGGACACGCCTAGCACAAAACAACTTTTTTTTAATACGGCTAACAATAATAAATATAAGATAATCAGAAATGTTAATTCAAATATAAATCAACCGGATACTAAAACGAATAAAGGGTTACTTATTTATTCTTTAACTTAACTCTTTTATTCGTCTACATTAAGTTATAACGTCATCTGCATATATTAAGATTTATGAAAAACGTATGTCTACAATTACAAAAAAAATATGTATTCAGGAAGCATCCGCTCAACGGTGACTTTTGAGCAAAGCTCCGACGCATTCAGAATATGAACTGAAAAAAAAGTTATCTAGAGCTTAAAAAATACGTGCTACGACTGAGGTTTATGTTTATAATTTGACATAGTTTTTTTTATAAAATATTTAAAATGATTTCGGCTAATATGTAATAATTTCTAATATGCGATTGATCTGTGCAAAGTATCGTTTTTGAGCCAGTAAAATACCTGATTCTCGAAATCGGCAGTTTTTAATGTGACCTTTTTTAAAACAAGTCCTTAATTAAAATCAACAAGTATTGGTGCGCGACTCATAATTTTAACGACTATTTTTCGAGGCGCTAATAAATCACTTATCTCGGCCTTTGTCACCGACGAGAAATAAGTAAGATTTTTATCGAAGCGTCCGGAGATATGGCGCGAGGAGCCGACCGGACGTTCCTGGTTTCTGTTACGACCCGTCCTTGTACCTGCCCGAGCCACCTTCGCCCGGAGCAGCTACCGCTAAAGGATGAATGAAAAACCTTCTCATAAACACTATAGTGGTTGCACACTTGACAATAAATTCCACATTTTATAAAAAAATAAAAACATATAAAAAAATCCCTTATAGATTTACCTGCATATTATTTCATTTGTATATGTATACATACATATTTGAAAATCCATTGGAAAAGATAGTTATGATTAACGCAGAATTTGCGACAGTACCTGTAAGAGTACAGCCAAACTAATAAAACAGCCCCAAGATAGAGATATCCAGTGAGAGGCACCCGAAGAAGATGTGAATAATAAATTATTATTCTTATTAAAAAAAAAAAAATCTTGAATGTTGTAAGTACCAGAAATTTTAATAAATATCCGGTATTCTACGGGTAATTGCGTCTATTTCTCAAAGCCTAGTCCCGTTGATTGTGTTAAGATTCATTCACGTCTAAAACGCACTGGGTCCCTTATTCCTAAATGATGTGTTTTTTTTTCTTCAGTTTAATTCTAACATGGTTTAGCCATTAAAGACCGCCGGCTATCTCCGGGCAGATCAGCTGATGCGGCGGAGACTCTGTCATCGGGATTTTAAGGACGTTTGATCTTATGATACGGAAAGAGGCTGATAAAACACATTGTTTCTTTTATTAATTGATTTATCCATTGACGTAAAAATGTTTAAGTAAACGGAGTCTAGGAAATATTTACAAATTGGCGCCAGGTTTTTTAGATAACAAAAATAATTAATCAAAAATCAATGGTTCATGTATTGTATTACAATGAAGTTTTCATGTTTGTTGATACTCACAAAAAAAATTGAATGTCATAAATTAAATTTTTGATTTCAATCACACTTTTAAAGCGTCAATAAATAAGTAAAGTCTTTTTAAGTACAGATAAAATTGTTTTATTTTATTATTATGTAAGATAAGTGATTTTTTTAAATAAACCATGTTAAGTCAATTAACGGTCACTCTTACCTGTAATTAATCATATCACAAAGATTTGTTCTATTATTTTTTAACGCGATAATATGTCGTTGATACTGGAAAGTCTTTAATCAAAGCTTACAATATTATGAATACCAGACATCATGCATCTTTGATACAGCAACTTTTTTCAATAAATTAATGGAAGTAAACAAATCCATATAATAGTGATTTTATGTCTTTCGATAATAATATGGATTTATCTAGAAATGTACTCAAAATATGTAGCTGAAAATATATTATTGATACCAATTAATTATAAGGCTATTAATGTTATCAATTTATTTTTACTTAGCACATTCATCTTGCATTATGCCATTATATATATATATATATATATATATATATATATATATATATATATATATATATATATCCTCCATTTTATTTTTTCTTCTGGCGATGGTGCTAAAACCCCAATGTTTTGATAATATTTAATTTTAAAGTCATTGGTTTAAAATAATACAAATTATTTTATTGCACTTCAAAAAATCATGGTATAACTTTCTAATTACCTTACTGGTTCTGACAACCCTCCGTCATTTAAAATGTTTACTTAGTATAACCAACCGTATGTTTTCTGGTCTTTAATACCCTTCACCTTGACACATAACTTCAAATGAAGATAGTAATCAGCACGCGGTTAATATATATATATACATATATATGTTATCATTAAAACCTAATAGCTTTTATTTTAACTGTATATTAATAAATAAAAGGCAGAATATACTCGTATTTATCATAGCTCATAGCAAACCTAACAATCAAGTAAAAATGATATTTAATAGATAATATTGAAACAAGTTTATAAAGTTAATAGTAGATAGTCGATAGAAGTCTTTTCGTAAATATTTTTCAGATTTTAGAAATATAACTATTCTGGATATTTTACTTAATTTTCACAGTACACTTCTACGCCTAGCTTTGTTTTTTGAATAAATTTTACGCAATGGCTTAATCGTAGTGCCGCTAAAGAATAATTTAGTAGTTATTCACAAATGTCCAGAGCTAAATCACTATCACTCGCGTCGTTATCGCCAATCTTATGGAGCTACAAATGTAAAACAAAGCTTACAAATGTAACGACTCGCAATGAAATTCTGTGAGTATCTTCGGTGGGGATCAGTCCGGCCCGGCGAGACATGTGGCGAGAGATAGCGCTTCGTCGATAGCCCTGCAGAGTAAAACACCCGAAATGGAAAACATCCCCGCGGCGTAGAAACCACCCCAGTGGCGCGCACGAGGGTGATTACTAGTTTACACGTTATACACTGAATAAACATGGAAATTAAAAATGGAGTATACCTAACGTTATTTTATATTTTGTCTTTTAGTATTTTTAAAATAATATATATTCTTATTATATTTACCAGTGTACGCCAGAGACTGAACGAAATGATAATTTGATATATTTTTTATTTATTTTTAAATATTTATACTGCGCGAGTTTAACGTTTGGCCCTGGAAATGGGATGTCTATAATTACGTACAACACTGTCTAATAGATAACACCCCAAAGGTTACAAAAAAAAACACAAAAGAACATGGCGATTAAGGGCTATGCTAGCAGATTGTTCAAAAGGCTGTTTAGGGCACCAGTCGGGATGGGACCGAGTCACGTGGCGCGCACCGCAGGGGCTCGCTGGGCTTCATCCCGCGCGCACGTGAGAAGCCTCCATCCCTCAGCCGACCTGTTAAGATATCAGGATGTGATTTCGGACACTGCTATCTATACTGTGTACAGCAATTGAGCTCAACAAAAACACAATCTTTTACATGTTTTTTTTGTTCATTGTTCCTGCATAAAAGAAAAAATCCCAGAGTGTTTTATACATTTTATTTTATTGAGTATATACTTTATATATAGATAAGTGAATATTGGTAATAAACTAAATCTTTTGTTTTACTTTGAATGTTTTTCTAGTTCATTTCATTAATTTTTGTTTAAATATTAATAATGGTTTCATTCGTTATATTCAAAATATAAAAGGGAGCAACAATTAACTTTTACCAATACCCGAATCTAGAAATTCCACCTGATCTACTTTGTAAGGTATGATATATATTTATAACACATTGATTTCTTATATAAAAATAAAACAAAACACAACAAAACATCTTGTATATTTGTCTTACCCCATACGGGGTGGGTATGTAAAAACACAACTTACGATATTTTTTTACTGCTCAATTTATAGCGATCTTTTAAAGATTAATTCATCTATGGTCGGTGCCCCAGGAATTCGTAAAATTAACATGAGTCAAGTATTTTTATTGCCGGATGACTAAGTCTCGTAGACAATAATATTCGATACCTTCCCTTGATTAATGGAAATACAGAAATATTTGGTGTAGCGATCCACGGGAGGCGACGTGCATTCTTTATTTTCATCAGCGGCGCGCTGCCCAGACAATAAAAACAACATACGAAACTTCGTCCATTCAATAAGATACCAAAAATTTAAATAGTACAAGATGGATGCTGTTGATTCAGCCGATTTGTATTAACTGCTGGACGGTACCCACCCCACACCTTTAGACACGAGAATTGTAACCAATAACTTTCTATACATGCAAGGCGGCTTAGTTGAATAAATTTAGGGAAAAAAGCGTTTGCGTTTATAGTAAAAAAAAAAATTTCAAAATTAGACCCATAGTCACAATAAGTCTATACCGAAAATAGGCTCCCCTTAAAGGTTATTTTTATATATATTTGATGTTTTTTATTTCATCCGGATTCAAATTTATTGTCAATAAGTAGCCACATGCACCACGATGTGTAGAAATTATTATGATGATGATTGCTTATCGCAATCCTTTTGAGGGTTTGGTACTATTGTGGGTACTTTTTGTGTTTTAGTACAAATTGAAAATACCGTTGATTCAATCTTATGACCTTAATTTTTCGCAAATTTATTGGCATATCCCCCATTTTTATTCTTCTGGCGATGGTGTTAAAACTCCAATGTTTTGAAAATATTGAATTTTAAAGTCATTGGTTTAAAATAATACAAATTATTTTATTGCACTTCAAAAAATCATGGTATAACTTTCTAATTACCGTACTGGTTCTGACAACCCTCCGTCATTTAAAATGTTTACCTAGTAAAACCAACCGTATGTTTTCTGGTCTTTAATACCCTTCACATTGACACATATAACTTCAAATGAAGATAGTAATCAGCACGCAGTTAATTTGACAATGTCTTTTGAAAAGAAGGGAGCATTTTATCAAAACGGCTAATGTGGTAGACAACCTCACGATAACGATTAATAAAGCATTTACATAATAATTTATAATATTAATTTTTGAACGCTTACATTACAAATATTATATACAATATCATGATGCATTACCAATAACTGAACGTCAAATTGCTTATAACAAAATTAAATAATATTTTGAGTAATATATATAAACCCTTTAACTTAATGAATAATAATTTCTAATACGACATCAATTTGACTATTATGATAAACAATATATATATATATATATATATTTTTAGAAAATAAAACAAGCTTATTTAACTTTTTTTACACAATTAATGGAATTCAAAACCTCAACATTTTTCAATACACAGCATATCTAACCAAATATAAAGCCATGGGTCTTTTTTCAAAACGACTAGGGTTGTGTGTACATAGTTTAAAAAAAATTATATACTAATAACGATGTGAAAACACTCACATTGTATTTTGTAATAAGGACACGTGTATTTCCTTTTGTTCGACCCCTCATTACTGCAGTGTAGGAGTGTGGTGCGATCGAACACATAATTAATGAAGCCCTTAATGATACAATCACTTATTGTGATGGACGCCAAGTTTTTATGGAATCTAATAATTGTTCGTACATCAAAACCCACTAGTATTTTCTACTACATTATAATGAACTAAATTACTAAACTAAACTTACTAAAGCTTACACGATTTTTATATTTTGCGATAAAGCCTTATTATGCATTGGCAACACTTTTGTACTTTTCGCACGAAAACCAATGATTTCTTCGCTCGAAAGACACCACATATCTGCTGCGATCACAGGTTGAGAGCGACCAACTTCCGGTTGTTTTTCTAAATAATGTGTGTTTGTCAAAATATCTTGTCAACCCTCTGATGCCATCTACGTGGCTTTTTATATTTACCGTAATTAACGACTTTGTATCAAGTGACTGCACTCTAATCTGCGATTGAAACGGTTTGTTTTTTTAAAGAAGGTTGTGGAGTACTCTATTTATTGAGGTTTGTTTTACAGAAAAATTAGGAGCGGTATACCAAAAATAGCTACTATTAAAACGCATCTAATTTTGCATTTCAACACAGTGTATAAAATAAATCATTTTAAAAATTAATTTAAAATACGAAATATACCCAACCCAAGGTTTTATTATGTGAAAATTAAAGAGGAAAACTTAATAAAATCACATTTTAAACTAAGCAGTTTTTTTACAAAATAGATTTGGCTACCAACAAGGTTTATAACAGCTTTTAACTGCCGTCTCCTAAAAAAAAATGCACATTTGTCTATTTAATCTGTTTTTTTAGAAGTGTATCAATTGCGAGATGCGTTTGAGTTATCATGCTCTGTAATATGATAAATAAAAAATTAAATGCGACCATTCAAAACAGTTTTTTTTATATCTTTAATTATATTTAATAATAATATTATATTTAGATCATTCGTGTGGATCTTGATCTTTGAATATTATCTGGGAAACCAGCGGAAACAAGCAACGACACACATTGCCGTGGTAAACCTAAAACAATCAGTGAAACAGTTGTCATATAATATAAATTTATCAATGGTAATTTGCAATATATTTATGTTCATTATCTCCGAGTTTAAAAAGAAAAATAAATTTATATATAAAGAAAGGATCAAAAATAAATCCATTGCACTCTGAATCGCTGCGAAACGGCCGAGTTGAGTAGATTTGTTCCCGGTCAGGCAGTGTGTCTTGCACCAGCAATTCAATTTATTTCTCGTACAGGGAGATCATTAAATTTATTACTAGCTCAAATACCATAAACATTAAACAATCGCAAACCAATTTAGCACATTGCGCCAGGCACAATAATATAATTACGTGTATATTCAATTTATTACTTATTCTAATTACTTCTCCACACATAATGCACTCTGAGTTATACTTCACATTTGAATTCATTACTCGTCAATATTTTCACAATTATAAAATTAAATAAAATATACCATATTAACAAATTCCCTGCAGCCGGTGTTAATCAGCGATTAAATAGTGAAATTATCCCGGTTAAAAGGTTAAAAAATTTGAATGTCTTGTCCCAGTTGGATTGAGAGTAGCTTACACCCTTGACACCCTTGAGATGTGAAAAGACTACAAAAACTATAACTTACAAAATCAGAGACTTTGGAGAAAAAAAAGAATACTATTCACAGTTAAATCACACATTTAAAAAAATATATTATAAAGTTAACTTGGACCTAGGGTGTGTTTATGCCCGTTCTAGACTAAGTGCAAAATATGTAGTTTTGTGAACGATTAGAGTACTTTAACATTCAGTCTTCTACTGGTGTACTCGCGCATAGTTAACTACTGCAACCACGAGTTCACCCTTTTGAAAGACACCCAGGAGAGAACTAGGTAATTAGGTAAGAATAATTAACGTTTTTTCTATAATTTGAGCATACGGAGCAAAATATAATCGAAACATTAAAAACGACTCTTATGTGAAAAAAAATATTTTGTTAGTTTTAATTTTTAAATATTCTAGATAAACATCACATGAAATTCTAGTAAACAGTTTATAATAAATGTAAAATACTATATTTTATTATGCATCATTATAAAGGCTAAATTGTTACATAAACTTAAATATTTAAAAATAAAGAGTAATACAATATAAAACAGTCAAAGTAAAGTGGTATGTACACTTTAGCAATGCTAGAAAGACTTCACCATGACTAATGCAAGAATAGTTTTGTATGTGAAGAAAAACATTGAAACCTTATACCTAATGCTTTTATTTTATTTTCGTTTTAGTTGGTGCCGACAAGAAGGACACTAACGGAGCCTGCCTATCGAATTTCATAGCTAAGGCCGGAAAGGGTTCAAATTGAACTTTGGAAGAGACGTTATCATTTATTTTATTGTAGATTTTTTTGTTTACTTTTGTTTGCAACGTTACTTCAATTTTTTTCCCGAAATAAATATATCGATGGACATAAAACTTTCCCTGCTATCATTACAGATGTTTAATTCAAAACTATTCATTAGACCAACAATTTTATCTAAATTAACACTCATTTGTATAAAGTCTTCATTTTACTCATACATAATAAAAAAAACACGTCTCACTGCGATTTTAAAAAAAAATTAATAAAATAACTGAGACGAAAAAATGCGTTGTTTTTCGAAACTTTTTCTAATTTTATTCTACATGTGTGTACTCTGCAATGATTTGAAAAAGTAGACATATATAAAAAACAACATCTTGACAAGTCAAGATAAACCATCATTCAAGAATGATGGTTTATTTAAATTTCAAACAGTTCATAGTTGCATGTGCTGAAAACCAAACATTTCAAGGAGGCAATAAAAATACACGAAAAACCGTATTAATTATTTAAAAAATTTGAGATGTTTGATTGTTTTTTTTTTTTAGTTTTTATTATATTGTGAAGCTTATTGTTTGAATCATACTTATAATATAAAGTTCGACGGCGTTCTAAGCGAGATATTTTATTACGTGCAGATGTATTTATAACCAATAGTGTATTTTTTTCACTACGTATAAGGTGAGTTCGTTACTCATACAATGTGCATTTTTGTTGATCGACCCTGTCGCATCCACAAACGCCTTGTAAATTATAAGCTGCCGTTTACAAAGAGTCCCTATATGTGTGTACATTAAAGCAGTATTCGCTTGATTCTAGCATCTTATATACTTTGCTTATATTCAAACTTACGCTCGATAACAATAGACTGCTCCAATGTAGTGAAACTACCGTGGGGGAGTATTTCATGCTTATTCAGAACGCGAATCTGTTCAAACAAAACTTAATATTTCCTTACAATCGGAAGTTCGCGGTTCGAAGTAAACTTCTAATTCAACCGGCTAATGGTATGCAAGCAGCAGTATAGGGAGGGATACGATCTGCATGTTACACACTCAGCTGTTTCTGAAGCAGGGAAGACAGCCAAGGTGGCTCAGGGTACGCGGGAAGGTGGAAGGTTCCCATCACAACTGCGCTTGCCAGAATTTACATAAGTACTCGGGAACTGGCATTCAGACTGAGCAATAAAGACGCAGTAAAACCCTATGCAAATGGGTTAATTTCTTTATATATACATATCAGGGATATTAAGTCGATGTTGCAATGACCTCTTGAAGCTCAGGTGTTTGCAAAGAAACTTTCTTTTTAAATAACGACTTACATAGAAAACTGTAGACATATATGTTGATATGCTTACTTTCACGTTCTTAGGTTTACTTTACAATAATTTGTAATCCCTTAGTGATTTACTTGCATTATCTTTTATATATAATTAATTCAACAAATATATTTTTTTATTTCAATAGCAATATTAATATTCTAATCGATAAGTTTAAAATTAAGTTTTCCGACATTTGGCTTCAGTACCTGGATCAAAGTACAAGTGCAATATTTAAGAACGAATTTTTAATTAGGCGTAAAAGTCCATCACATAATTTTATACAAAATTCAACAATGCAATTAAGTATTTAATAATCCTTAGCTGTAGAACGTTTTATCAGTAAAATATAAAACATGTTGAATTATCTGTAGTTATTTACTGAAATATTTAAGATATCGATATTCAAAGAGTATTTACTTTAAATATTATATAATTCTACTACTTAGAAAAGTGTTAATTTACATCAAATCAAATATGCTCCAATGCTAAATTTTATTATTATATTTTGTTAATACTTTTGATCCCCTTTTGTATGAAACCTTGATTTTTTTGTTTATTTTTAATTAAAAATGTTTTTTATCTTACATTTAAAGAAATCAATATATAACTGTTTGTTTGTTTCTACTACATTAAAAAAATATTAAAAAGGAATCAATTGTAATGATCGCGGAACTGTAAAAATACCTCCCTGCTCTTTTTAACACACTGAACACGCATACGCCTATTATTGTTCATTTTATTTGTTTATTCGTTTATTCGCCGCCATAAACTGCACGTGGAAGAGAACCATCCACAGTCATTCGAATATTATTGTTGGAGAAACAACAAAGGCCGAGTATTGCAAATAATAATTAGAAATTTATTGTGGTGCCTTATACTACCCGCCATGTTTTTGAATAAATTTAGTGCTTGCGAACTACAAGAATTGGATAAAATACATAGCATTTTTTATGGCCGAGACAGGCCAAAGTGGCGGTCGAGGATAAAAAACAATTTGCGTGGGTGGTGTAAATTTATAGCGTTTTTTTACTAAGGTTTTTTCTTCGCCTATTTACGATATTTAAATTTGAAATATTGTGAGAAAAAAGTGTTGACAGGTTTGAAGTGAGCATAGGTTAGGAATGATGTGGCATTATCAATATCTGCCCGGTCTCGTTTGGCTATAGAAAACTTAGAAAGAGAATAATAGTCTTGCGTCTCTTTTAAAATGTTAAGGACTATGTGAAATATATTACAATTTAATGCTGATAAATTACGTGCAAAATGTAAGCCATGCTTTATAGCATGGATAAATAGAATCAGTGTACTTGAAAATCAAATGGTATTTCAAAACGATTTTGCAAATACCTATTAATTTTTATTATTATGCCTGTACTTCATATGACAAACTGTTTGTGTTTTTACTGTAGTAATTTATTATTAAGCTATTATTTTCATTTATAAATATATAGATCGTGGAATGGAAAATTGATTACTTATATTATATTCTTATTGAACTTAACCGCAAACTTAGTTTTGAAGTTTTCTGCAAACAAATGAAAATTCATTAATACGTTGGTTTATTAATTTATTTTATAATCATTAATTCTAAATGTATAATTTGTCTTAAAGTAATTTTTAAAGAAAGTGGTCTTCAAAATAACTTACTTATTGACTAGATTTCGATGTCTACGCATATTTGTTAAAATGGAAAAAAATGCTTACGATAGCATAAGCAACCCGCATGACTTAAATCACTGTCGCATACTTTGGTATAACTATAAATGAAAGTATTGCGCCTATAGTGCTGTGGATTTTTTTGAATTATATTTAAAATTAAACTGATAATAAATCATAATTCTAACAAGGATATATTGTACATATCGAGAAACACCGCTTGATCTTCAAGTAGAACATAGGAATTATATAGACGAATACCCTAGCAAGGCTCGTAGTTTCTTCAAGCGTCAAGCGTCCGCCGGCCATCTTTGTTTTCGTGGCGACAATAATCTCCAGGATTTATTTACCTCCCCATCACTACAGGGTGATAATTAATGCGGGCAGTAGGATTACGCACGTTTTTACCCGTTCGCCGGCACAGGCACCAAGGCCCGGTAGTGCACGGTAAGTAATCACACAGGGTGGGTGGAAACTAACAGGCGTGACGGGTGACGCGCTCATTTTTTTCCGAACCGAGTGGATTTATTGCTCGATGACAGGGCGTGAGGGGACCTCTGGGCTGGGCTGCAGTCCTGCATTGGTAGATTCTGATCTACATTCACTATTTCGGCGCTATCTTGCTGTTTAAATTCGACAACAAACATTAGTACGTTTCAGGTATTTTCGAAGTCGAACCAATAAAAACGTTTCTTATCACACTAAAGGCGGGGCGGGTACTAGTACCCGTTTCGCGGACTGCTGTCTAAAAGCGAGGCGCGTATTAATAATACCTTTTTGAATGCGTTCACTCTAAAAGCGGCAGAAGGTCATTTTACGCTTTAGGTTTACAGCTCGTAATGTTTGTTTAGACTCGTCAACGGTACTTCTACTCAAATTCTGAACAAAGTGACAATGAAGAAGTGGAGTGGTCAGAGAATGATAATCCTCCAATTATTGAACAATTTTTAGGACAAAGTGGTGTTGTTGTGATGCCAAGTAATCCGCAAAGTGTGTATGAAGTGGTTCAACTTTTTATAGGAAACGATTTATTTGACTACATGCAAATTAAAGAGTGTATAGACTAGATTTCACACGTGCAATTTTACGCGAATTTTGTCCGCTTCGCACATCAGTTTAGTCAATTTGGTTACCCGCTTAAAATATAAGCTATTGTGTTACAATAACATTTAATTTATTAACAAAAATCTCATAATGAACTCGGAGTAGCTTAACGGAAGAAAAAAAATCAAAAATTTGCAAATCAAAGAGTGTAAAGACTAGATTTCACACGTGCAATTTTACGCGAATTTTATCCGCTTCGCACATCAGTTTAGTCAATTTGGTTACCCGCTTAAAGTGTGTTATTATGTATTTTTTAGGATATTTACTGATGAAATATAAGAAAAACAAAAAAAATTAATCTAATTTTATTTAAACTTATCGAAGATCATGCTCTTTTTATTATCAATGTCAAAAATTGTATTGAAATTTTATGAAAGAAATCAAAATATTAAAGAAAAAAATGCAATTTCTGCAACTTTCTTAACTGATCAGACATTCAACAGTATTTTTTTACTGCTATAGAATTTAATTGTATTTGATATTGTGGTTCAAGTAAGTGATTGATATTTATACATAAATGAAAGTAGTTCCTAGGAATTGGTTAATAAAACTACCCAATATAAATAAAAAATACACATTTTAATTATACACTGTCATACAAACACTATAATATTATTATTATTAAATACTGTACCAATTCTAAGATATAAATAAAATATCATTTTATTTTGTGTTTTAAGTCATTTATTATCGGTATTTCTTGTTATTAGTAATAGTAAAAA
This sequence comes from Atopsyche davidsoni, assembly GCA_022113835.1. Lineage (NCBI taxonomy): Eukaryota > Metazoa > Arthropoda > Insecta > Trichoptera > Hydrobiosidae > Atopsyche > Atopsyche davidsoni. The sequence continues at coordinate 2,858,822 of JAILWY010000019.1, read as the reverse complement.
TTACTTCCTTAAATACATATTTGATAATTAACTGATACTGTAACATATTTCATGTGTTATTCTATCCGACCTAATAATGTGTTCATTGAGTGTAAATCCCGTGTACATCGAGTGTTCTGTGTAATAATATTGTGTAATGTTCGTAGGCCGCGACACGTGGTCGTAGCGGTCTAATAAAAATCTGAAACGTATACAAGAGTGACACACCCCCTCCTTTTGTAATTCCCTTGTCCAACCGCATGTATTAGTGTTTACATAGTTGACTCGGTTTTTAACTATCAACCTTAGGGTTGCGCCAAAAACTACTAACATATTCAAAATAACCGAAGTATAGGTTATTACATACTTTGTTACATTTTAAATTTATAATAATAACATATCTTACAAAAAAGTCACAAACCGAGGAATTTAGATTTTTCAAACATATTTTTTTATTTGATAATGTTTGAGTATACAAGGGTATTTTTGAATTAAATTTTGCAACTTAAAAATGCATTTAATGATTTTATTTATAAAGAAGTATTAGATGCTTGGTAAAAATACAATAGTTTTTATGTTGAATATATTTGCCTACACACGCTGTGACACAATAGAGTTCTCTTTAACGTTGTTTCCTTATGGACGTATTCCAGCTGAAATTGTAAAAAGTGGTTTTGTACATACATTTGGTGTGGATTCGCTGATCATTGCTACTGCGCGACCAATATTAAACCTGAATCGATTATATTACACGCTTTATCGAACAAGACATGGGCTTGTGGATATGGCGATACAAATTTATGAACCCCTGAGTAAACTTCTACAGAGAATGCATAAAGTGGTTGGGTATTTTAGTGCGTTTCCCTCCCCAGTTGGCAGTGTCAATAAACACGTAAGGATATTCAAATCGACTAGATCGACAGCATAAAATAATAGGAAATATAGTTTTTTTGATATTATATAAAAATAGCTCTTTGCTAGTTTTTATATATGGTTAATTTATTAATTCGATATAATTAATAAACCTTCAACGGTAAAAATAAAAAAAAACCGTTTCATTTGTCTTACAATGTTCAATTTCAATAAATTTACATTTGTTTATAATTTTAAACACGAAGTTTTCATCTAGTGAGAATTGCGTTTTTCTTATAAAAATTTGCCTATCTTGAAAACATATTTCTAAAAAACTTTTGATAAAAGTATAAAAACGTTGATTGCCAGGTAGCAACTGGTGCACGGTTTTTAAAGAATAATAGTCGCTACGTGTCACAAAATTAATGTTTCATTAAGATTTTTTATGGAATTTCACCTCGTGCCAGGTATTTAGTAACAGTAAGCGTAATGACTATCGAACATTAATTAGATAATACTCAAAATAGATATTCGTTCGCTTGATAGAGACGATTAAGTCGAGCGTTAATTAAAAACACGTATTTCATAGAGCCGCCGTTTCTATGGGGAGAGCGACTCAAAGTCAACAAATCTTACGCAATCTTACCCACTCAAACCACCCTAACAAAGATTACTTACCGTGAGGGTAGTTTATCATCCCCTCTGGGTCGGGCGAGTCCACTTGGCGCGTATCCGATATCCGATATAACCAAACTTATGGGCCACTTCCGTATCGTGAGACATCATCTCCGCACATAAACAAAGGGACCAATTTCGGGACCCCCGCGCCTAAGTTCCCCCCTACTTGTAACGCTTTTTAAATGTGACATTAAGTTAGCTTATTTATTTGTTACATTTTTGGTTATGCGCACGTTGGTTTCTATACAACACCACGATTTGTAACACTCAAATGGTATTGAAATTCAAATCCAAAAGTATGGACGCATGTTGTAAAATGTTTCAAAAGTCGATAATATAATGTACAAAGATCATTTTTTGTTTGAAATAAAAATATCATTAGATATGTCCATTTGAATTTCCATATATGTAAATATGTATATATGTGTGTTTGTGTGTGTATTATTAAACTGAAAACGAATAAATGTTAGTTAAACACTTGTTGTTTATATTTTCGAGTTTAGAGTTTGCCTCAAAATAAGATTGTTTGAAAATATATGAGGCCCCATGGCATAAAATAAGCCAGCCACGCAGACGGATTAAACCGACATAAAACCAAATCCTACGAAATAATAAAAGATTTAAAGAGACTTGACTGCAATAAATATTGTTATTTTCCTATATAAATAAATAAATATTGTTAAGCAGATATACATAAAAGAGTGTATTTAACATGAGAACAAAGGTATTGAGTATCATTATGTGTACTTGATAACGTGTTATTTCTTTCAGATATATTTTTAAGAAAACGATGAATTTAAATATTAAACATTGATTGATTTATATTTAATTTGTTTTCATACGTAAAATAATGCATTTATTGGTAGATATCTATGTATTTAATGTAGCTTATTTCTTCAAATACATCAACTCCTATTTACACGTTGAAAGTTTTATAACAATCAATATAATCCTATGAACAAAGCTAAAGCCAATTAAAATATTTTGTGACCGATTAGAAATAAAATAGGTTGGCATTTAAGAATAACGATTGTACCTAACTCATTTAATTCAATATAATTGCTGTACTTACTTTTATATTATTGGAAACATTAAAATAACGAAGAAACAGAAAAAAACCGAATTATTGACGCAATATTTAGTTTTAACCCCTGTAAAAATAATTCATACTGAAATAATACATAGTTACGCATAGCTTTAAATACAATCAAATGAAATTACATAAATTTATTTTTATCATATATTTAAAAATAAAAGGATATAATTTTTGAATCACTCTAGCAGAATTAAGCTTCTACTAGATATCAATGCAAAGTACCAACTGCTCTTTGAATTAATGAAAAGCTAACGAGTATGACTTTTTTCTTCAGCTTAAACCGTTCCAATGCCGAATAATTATATTCATTGTCTACTGACTATGATATCCTGAATTCTAATTAAGGATATCCCATTGCTCTTAGACAATTGGTTTAAAGGAGTTTTTCTCTAATAAAGGGTTGTTTAAGATTTTCCTACTACTGCTTTATATTCCTGGTTAAAAATAATGTTTTTAATTGTTGAGTTGATTTTGTTATCAGATAAGTATATTAACCTTAGTAGGACATTTAAATGTCTTGAAATAAATAAACTAGTAAAAGTTTTTATTGTAATATTTATTTAAAAATATGCTTTTTTCATAACAATTGATAAGGTAACTTTGCCGAAGCAATTCAAAGCTTTTTGCCTGGATGTGCTTTTCCGGTAATTACTATGCAAAAATTTCTGAAACGATCAACATACACGATACAACTAAAATGTCGATATATTATTTCCATGCGTATATAGCTGAATTGTTGCAGGTTGGCGTTTATCAGCGTCGCCACATAGCCACCGATTGAAAAGAAAAACTTTGAAAATATTTATATATTTACTATAGATAAATAAATAGTAGTATACGAGTGTGCATTTATGTTACGTACGGCTATTTTCCGGTCCGGTTTTTTCTCGGAGCAAAGCCTGAGCTCGGAGGTCGAGGCTGGGCGGGAATGCGCGTCGAGACGGCGGCCTCTGATTGGCCGAGAGGGGCCCTCCCCCGAGGCGCGCGCGCAGGCTTCGCGCATGGATCACGGATCATTGATCATTTCAGTATCCGGACCACAAACACGCCGGCTTGCTCAGCTACAACCTCATAAATATATCAATATGTAAAGTTTATACTTGTGCAAGATCATTCTAGCTTAGATCGTAAATGATTCGCTCGCTACGATGAGTATTTTAATCTTGTTAATTGTGAAACTAAAATAGCTCGAATCTCTTTGCCGTCGTCTATAAGACCGAATCTATTTGGAATATAAAAAAAAACATTACTCGAAAGATCATCTAGATCTAGAGAATAAATTTCTATATTTAGTTGAAATTTGCTAGTCGAGATAAATAATTTTATCTCACACCAGAACCAGGAATGATTTTCTACAAACGCATATAACTTTTTTTTGTTAAAATTATCTTATGTGAGTGGTTCATATGAATAAATGATAGTAGAATAAAAATTTACTGTTGGGTTAAACAAAACAAAGAGTCGCTTTTCGCATCGTCTCCAAAAACACTTTAAACAGCGCATTTTAAAACTTGAAGCAAACAATGCAGCCATAAACATGAATCAAGTCATAGTTTTGCCGCGGATGTGGTCTCTGAACTCCGGCTCTGAGCATCCGCCCACGCGTCGCCCACTCCCGGCCCGGCCTCTCCAGGGGCGGCGCAGGCGGGCCCATCAAATAAACTTAATTTGGTTGTACTCGAAACCCGATACTGTGCAGTGCCGCTCGATTTATACCAACAGCCGGGGACTCGATCCTGGACCGATATCGATAGATCGATACGATGCTTAACGAAGAGGTTGTTTATTTTGGTTACCTGAAAGTTGCCTCAATGTTATATCCTGTTTCCTGTTGTTTGTTTTGTCAAAGATCGTCCTTGTTGAAAATTATAATGATAAATTATAATTATGTAAAAAAAAAAACATGAGTTACGAAATGCCAAGATTTTTTCGTCTTTTAAGTCGATATCAGTTTATATATTAGCTATCAAGGGCATAATTGCTACAACATAAGATCTGAATCAAAAGAAAAAATAATCAATATCAATACTTTTAATGTGGTGCCACCGATAACCCTACCATATCAGGGAATTCACAAATTACACGCCTATATGCATAAATAACTTAGGCATATTCAGTTGTTGGTAATGTGAAGTGGTAAGACTGAAACCTGGGGCTGAAATTTAAAAGCCCTTGACCCTCTACTAAAAATAAAAAGTTTAGTTTATAGCCGAAAATATATTTTACATAAAAGAAAAAATATTAGAATTCAGTTTTCTTATTAAGTACCTAATCCCTATCATTTTATATTGCTCTTAAGTATAGTAAAATTTTAAATTAACCTTAGGTTCACCATTAGTTGTATTGTTTTTTCTTCATAAACAAAACATACATTAAATATTATTGACAATTTTGTTTTTGAATAAAATAAAATTAAAAATGTGGGTAATTGTATTTTATGATATTTATTGTGTAGATCTCTTGAAATAACATGTATTCAGTTTAAAATGTAAATAAAAGAGTATGAATAATTAATGAAGTATTTGCTATTTGCAGGGTCAGAATTTTTCTTTTAAATTGGCACGAGTTAATGCGTGAGTATTATTATGGATCCTTTACTGGATGAGATATTCCAATCTCAACTACGCCGCATCGTCTGAAGGTAAAATAGACAAGCTATGTCGGTAGACTAGTAAACGTTCTGAGTAATGTAAAATAGCCAAAAGGATATCATAAATTAAGAAAGGATTAACAGTACAGTGTACTTCAATATGTAATTAAATTGATGGCTCTGAACAGTTTGAATGTATTTCAATTCAATCCACAATAAAAAAAACCGCTGACACTAATTATATTTATAAAAAAAAACTGTGATTAATGTTTACATGTCTTGTATAAAAATATCGTTTTAGACATCTTACTGTATTTAAATGTCGATTAATTGAAATGTCTTTAGTATTTTGTATGTAAATATTTGAAAATTTATCGATGAGTGTTGATTTTAAAATTTAATATAATTTTGGTTTTGCAACGTATTAAAAAAATAAAAGAGCAAAATAGTACTCATTGTATTAACATATAATAGTATCTAAATATTAAATAAACATGCTCACCGATGTTCATGCTATGACAACTACTTTTTTCTTAAAAGTACTTAGTACTTCATTTGAAAGCGTACGTTTTAATTAAGGTGGAAAGTATTCGTTCGTTTACATTGTTGATTATTACATTGTAACCTAAGTATTCAAGAACTGTGTTTGCATATTGTAAAAGGAAGTGTAAAAATTGAAACAATAACGATGATTAGGGAATATACAGTATGGTTACCAAGCGCCTACTGCCTAGCAATACACACGTCACCTATGAACTCACCAACACCGCTGCTGGTAGACAATAACACCATTTCCTTACAAAACGTTTCATACTATTTAAGCAAATTATAAAGGCCTTTATTAAGAACCACACAACACACTGTTGATTAGTAAAAATGACTGTCAATTGGCTTATTTGGTAGTACTATATGTTTGAAATAAATTGTTACTGCATGAAATAATTATTTTAATAATATCACACAGATAATTCATTTTCAGGTTGTTAACTATCAAGTATAGCAAATCACGAAATTTTACAATGATTTTCAGAAACAAATAAATATATGATTTATTTTTTAAGTACCGAAAAAAAATTGTCGATTTTTATTTTGAAAATAAAATAGAAAGATTGAATTTTTTTTTTAATCAGTTTTTATTTGTAATGAGTATATATTTTTTTAATTTGTCACACTATGCTTTCATGCAGTAATTTTTTGATATTGAGGCAATTTTTTTTAATGTTTGGTACAGCTGATTTTTTGCGCTTCTATAAGTATACAAATATTATCTTGACGCGTCTAATTAATAACACACTGCTTAGTTATGGTTAAAGTTGGCTCAGTTACTCGGGAGTTGAGACTGCCTAGGGAGGTTTGGCCCTCTAGCAACTCTAAGCTCTAACTTGATTTCCAACGAATGTATCAAATTAGATACGCAGTGCAGTATTGCTAAATCCGATTTTATTAAATATGACTTTGATAATGATTTAAAAAATAATAGAAATAAAATTAATATACATATACACATTTCATAATATGGAGATTAATACGTACAAGCTTTAACATAGTATTCAAAATATTAAAATAACATTTCCAAAAGCTTTGTCACAAAAAATAAATGTTCTTCATCAAAAGGTTTGTCTATCTTCTTACGATGGAAATAAAGTTTTATGAAGTAGGTTTGTAAATTTCTGGATATTACAAGAACGTCAACTAATGGTTGTTCTTATGACATGCAAATTTATTTTCGTGTTTTGATCGGCTTTATTGTTTGGGTGTTCTAATTATTGATACAGCAAGGTCCGTCCGCTTTGCCCCATGTCACCTTGAATAAATTTCCCAAATTCAGTACAGTTAACCAATTGGAGCTGCCAATGAATATGGGCGAACATCAGCCAGGGCACACCAAGTAGGGCGCATGAATAACCATGGACGGTGTATCTAATTTGATTTACATGAAATATGTAAATAAAACACCTGTTGGTACCTGGCCTGCATGTATCCATAACAAAAAAGCATCATTGTGTCAGGTACTTAGCTGCACTTTGTATGGCTATAATATGCTTTCTTTGTAATATTCATAATGCAAAGAAGAATATAACTTACCAATCATAATAAAAATAATATCAACGATCATAACGATCGATGTTTTTAATTATTATATCAAATTACCCTTTTTTTCTAAAAAGAGAGTCTTCGCTATTGTAGTTTTGAACTCAAATAATTTAAATATTCTTAGCTGTTTGTCAATCGCTGTGTGAAAACTTTTTTGTATTGAATTTATATCTTTTGTTCAATATAACAAATCACTTAAATTTTATTACTTATATAATAGAGATAATTTTTCAATTACCATCAATATTTTTAATGTTTTCAATAGAATCATATTCTTCTGAACTTATCTTTCTTGCTTCTAAAAATGTGTCTTAAAAGAACTTTATAAGGACTATTATCATCTTCAATTTGTGTAGTGCATATATTTTATTTGCATTAAATTTCAATTCATTTATTATGATTCTACATTGATCGTTAGACAAGTGGCATGCTGCTCTAGATAGAATCACACTTAATATATTCTGGTTACATATTGTGTTTATTGCTCTGTATAATTTAATATTAAATATAAAATAGTCTGTATTGAAAACCACTTTTAATTAATTTAATAATAGCTAACTAGCTATTTTTTATAAGTACACAAAAAAATTGATCGATCGGACTCGAGGTTCCCATGAGAGATGATGCAGAATCATTGAGTTAGTTTGATAAAAACGAGAAGGCTTCCACATTCACTCAACTGAAGTGAAATTCCTACACTGGTTATAAGGATTTGCGCATATATATCCGATTTACACCAGTAAGCATAAATCAATGATTTGAATTCATGATAATACTGATAACTGAAAATGGTACCTTTGATCTTGGGTTTTACTAATTTTCAAGTTTATTTTAATTGATAAAAAAGAAAGACCCTTTTTAAAGCTTTGTGAGATTAAAAATACTCAAAAAAAATAAATAGAGATTTTTAATTTATTTCTATTAATTTCATCGTTAAGTTAAGTACGGTAACACTATCACTGATTGATACGCAAATAATAAAATTAAAATTTCCATTATTCATGTATAAATCTGTAACATTAAACGGTATTAACAAGTGGTAAAGAGAGTTGGTAAACTACCGCGATGAGTGTCCCTGGTCACCGGGCGCATTCAAGTTAAATGAATATTCAATCGGTGAATTAGTTAAGTTTATGAATAATAATCAGAGCCAAAAGGTAATCGAGCCATACACACGCAGCGTAACTGCTTGGGCGACAGTATTCTCGAGTGATCAATATTTATTTATTTCCTCTGGTGCTACCAGACCGCCGTATTGTTCCATTCATTGTTTTATTGATACCGACATTCATCAATATCCATCATCAGGTTGAAGAGATTTGTGAATAGTCCTTGATATTCGGAAGCAGTTGGGCAAATGATTTATTTTAAATCACTTAAAATAGATATATAGCTTTCTCATCAATAAATATTTTATATACAGACATACTCAAAAAAGGCTGAATGATTCATTTCATTGAGTTATAGATATTTTAGTATAATTATTAATCATGAAATAAAAAGTTGATCATGACGTCTTAAAAATATGTACTGAAACTTGATTTAACAAATAGCTCGAAGTTATTGGCCCAAATGTTGAGTAAAATTTGGAATATTTACTATTACAAAAAATACACTCAACATTTATAAAAGTTATTTGCCATAATTGATTTTGCTGACCAACGCTTAAAGATGTCTAAGTCTGATTTTATTTTATAGTTGCGTAACCTAAAATAATCCTAATAACCCAATAAAAATACGGTAAGTCAATGATGTTTATAAATCACGATACACATTGACAAGTTTCACTGGCCTGTTGGTAAAATTAAATTCAGCTATTTGATTAATTTTTAAACGTACATTATTCTTAATGTAAATTATTCAGGTAGTACAACACAATGATAAACCAATTCATATGTGGGAAAAAGTTCTAAACATTGATAATAAATAAAATAATTGTACTTAGATTAAGTGTTAAATAAATAAAAATACTGAGTAACAGTAAGCTGTGTGTAGACCATAATTTATCGGAAGGAATATACAGTAATACCCAGTTTTACGCGAGGGATACGTTCCGGAAAAAATCGCGTTAAGTGAAATTCGCGTATATCGGGGTTTACGATTAAACATACATACATAGTCAAAACTTGATACAAAAAAATACGAATCATTTGAATCAATCGCTCTAATTCTAAGAACACTTTACATGTTATTTTTACTGAAAAATACATCTACTGTCTTTTGGGTAACGTTTCTTTTACGTTCTTGTAAAATACGTTCATAACACCCAACGCTGTTTTTAATTGTAAAGAGAATTCAACGACTACATTTTGTTCATACACATTCTTAAAAATAAGAAATTCCGCGAAATTTGAAATTCGCGTTATAGTAAAAACCGCGCATAACGGGGTCGCGTAAAGCGGGGTGTATTCCTGTATTTGTAAAAATAATTAAAGTGATTCAAAAAAAATGTTGTAAAATCTTGAATAAAAATAAAACTACACCACGTATAGGAGAAAATGAAATATCGTATTTATTTGTAACAAAAAATAACACAATACAAATAATAACGCTTTGAAAGTGTATATGTAAATACTGGAATTCGTGAACGCATCAGCTGTGCCGCACAGTGGGGCGGGAGTGTCGCTTAATTTGCAAAGCGGCGCACAGTGCGGCTGCTCCCCTCCGGCACCGGCCGGGCCCGGGGGACCTTCATCCCCCTCCCCGATCTATATCCAAACAGCCCCTAAGTAACGCGCCCTTAACAGCCAGCCTGAGACTTCTTACTGGCAAAAGTAGCTGACAATTTTAAGTGCACTCACCCACCCCTACGTGTGTTGCCGAACAGCAGATACTGTCTTTGTTTTGTCGCGGGGTTCGTTTAAATCTATATTGAAATATTATTTTGCTTATAATAATTTTTTTTATTATATGAAAAATAATTTATTGCAAATGAAACTGCTTTTTTTTAGGTTTAATCAGTGGCAGTACAGTTACAGTTTTGACTTTACATAACTTTATTGTTTATGGTTTTCTCTCGTTTATGTTTACCGAAGACGCCAAAATTAGAAGATACTAAATATGTTGGAAAATTTTATCATAAACATTGCTTAAATAATGGTAAAGTAACTATACAAAGATTTATCAATCTTCATAAAGTAACCAATGTATATTATATATTATGTATATCTTACAAAACACACTTTTTTATTACATTACACATTAAATTAAAACTAAATTATTGTTATAAAAGAAGAAAAAGGAATTTGTTTTCCCAACGTTTTTTGCACTTAATAAAATATAACAAAATTTATTATTGGGAAGTAATTTTAGATATGCTTTAATGTTGCATGCCATTTTTGTACATATAAACTAATATACACCTCATTGTTTTGTGAAACCATTAAAATTATAATAACCTTTGATTGATATTGAAATATATAAGTAAATACCTAAAAAAAAATTTTTTTTTTTTTTGTTAATGAAACATAGAATAAAATAATAATCCTAAAACATTAACGTATTTTTTAATATATTTATTAAGAGGTACAATTTTCCTCGGAGTAAAATAAAAATGGAGTATGTAATTTCCAATGGCTGGCGCGCTCTGTCCGATCCGCGGTGAACTAAATCCATGCCGTGACGTATTAAGTACCTTTTAATATGATCCTCCGGCGGTAGTGCCGTCCCTCTCGCAGCTGTTTAAATATGACCCTCCGGCCATAGTTCCATCCCGCTTGCACTCACGGCCCGTGAATAAAAATTTCCACCGCGAAAACAAACGGCTCGCGGCCGGAACGAATTGCTCATAAACTGCACAGTTAATAGATTTCAAAAAAATATATAAACAATTTATTGAATACAGTTTGATTTGTTTATAATAAAATTAGTCAATCACATTGATAATTTGTTTTTGTTTGAAAATGTTAAGAAATTCAATATTTTTGACAGGGAGTACTTGGTGGAATTCCATTTTAATATTTTTGAATAAAATACTTGAGTGATTTTCCACATTTTTGTTTTTATTAGTGACCGTTTTGGCATTATCAAACACACTCTGTTTGATAATGCCAACGTGAAAGGTTGGCGAAACCGGTCACTAATAAAAACAAAAATGTGGAAAATCACTCAAGTATTTTATTCAAAAATATGAAAATGTTAAATTAAGATTTTACTTTGACCTGGAGGCTTTTAAGACAAAAAGCATATTGTTGAGTTGATCTGTTTTATTTAAAAGTAAAGTTTTACTTTATGTAGTTGCATTCCTATTGAGGATTTAAATATCAAATAAAAAAAAAACATTATAAACATTGATGTCTTATTTTAAAAAAAAAATTTGTTTGATTATCATTCAACTTCAAGTTTTATAGCACAGCAAATATTTTCAAGAAATCACTAAAAGTTATTATAACGTGTCAAATATACCTAATATATATATATTTATTTTTAGGTGCTTTTTGCAAATAAGCATCCGCGATCGAGTTCACTCCAGCTGCCGCAATCGCTGATTTTTTCCAAAACTTACGCCATCAATTTGATATAATCTATCAGAAATTCATTGATTTACAGTTGTCATATAAATATTGATATGAACGTAGCAATATTTATGCAAAAAAAAAAAAACGTCCAATCAATCAAATCAGGTGTTTTATTTTGCCGTACGTTGTGCGCTTTACGAAGGAACCTCGCAAGCCACAGCTGCCAGAACGCGACGTGAAAATAACGTTATTTGTCTCTTTCCATCTTGCCAGCGTTTATAAATCGCTTTGTATAGCTCGACCGCCTCGAGCTGGCGACTGTCGCGACAGTTCCACACAAACCAGGCGAGCCTAATGAATCGAGCACGCGAGTAATTTTTTTGATCGCGCGCCAACTTAGCTCGGCGCGACTATAAAGCTGGAGGTCTATAGCCGTCCCTGTCGCACGCGCGCTAAAGCGCATGCGTGGTCACGTTTTTTGTCTCGGCCTATAGTAATTTAAGAGAACGTTTATCGGCGTGCACTATCTCTTTTATATCGTAGTTATTCAGGGCCTTAAAACGAAACGAAAACGAAAATGATTTCCTGAAACGAAACGTTTTTTTTAAAAGTTTATTCTAAAGTTTCTTGAGTGAATTAACTTTCTCTAAATGAAAAAAAAAATGCGCTGAGTAAATTGGTGGTAAAGCATACCGTATTGATTGTAAAGCGTAAATCATTCCAGCTTTGGTAAATACACCGTAACACCTTTACCAATGAATGATTATTAAAAAACCAACTTATTTTAAGTAAGATTAGTAGACAGACCAACATAGCTTTATGCTACTAACATAAAATTATCATACTGTGCCATGTATAATTGTTGAAAACATTAAATAATCTATGTTTTATTCACCGGAGAAGACGAAATATCACTCTATGACAAAAATGACACAGAAAATGTTTTTTTGGGATTCATATAGTTTTTAATACAATAATTCAATAAGTTAATCTGTTCGTCATCAAGTGTCTCACTTAATTGGTTCTTAAAATAAACTGCGCGGTTTTTTTTATACTATTGAACGACTGAAAAAGGCATGTTTAATATATAATACAGATGTTGGTGATCTAATCAAAAAATATACTTTTGATTTCAAAGCACGGGATGAACGAAAATTCGCTTTCTCTTAATAATTTACTGACCTTGTTACAATTGTATTGATTGACTGATCTTGTCGTTTTAAATATCTGTTAACATTGCACGATACAAAAAAATCTGAAAGAACTTTGACTGCTGAACTGCTCTATACATTTTTATTCAAGTAAACAAATAAATATTTTAACATAATTTTTAGTTTAAACCATAACTAATGATGTACTGCGCATTACAAACAAATATTCAAAAGAACACAATAACGTAAATAAAGAAATACATGTACAATTTACCTTAAGAAAAATAAAGAACCATAAACATTTTTTTTTGTAAACGCTATTGATATATGCTTCTGAAAACAACATTAATAACTTCTTAATGACATTAAGAAATTAAAAGGTAGAAAAAACCAAAAAAAAGTTTCGTTATCGCAACACGTTAAACGAAACAAAGAAAAAATGGTGAGCGCCCTGGCAGAGCCGTATACAGGATGGCTCGGTGAACAGTGTTTAAAGCACTCGACTTTAACTCGAGCCGAGGTATAGTAACGAATAATGTTCATTTCCGCAGCGCAGAGGTGTAGCTACAGCGTGTCCGTGTACTCACAGGACATAAATAAATGGACTCGCATCGCATGAGCCCTAGCCCGCTGGCCACGTTGTATATTCACAATAATTGGGCAAAGCTTAAATTGCCGATAAACCTGTTATTCTTATTTACTGGTTTTATTTAAATTACTCAATTTTACTCGTAGTTTTAATTTTTGTTTTTGTATGAATCTATATTCAGTTTTACATCCATGCTATTATTTCAAACCCAGGTACGATTTTATTTAATAAATATATAATAAATTTTATTGGTATTATCATAAAATTAGCTATATTATGAATATCATATCAAATGTATTTATACTTAGCCATTTTTATTTTTAATGTTCATAGTTTTAATTTATTACTAAAAAAAATATATTTTAGTATTCAGACAATAATAAAACTGAATAAATGAGACAATAAAGATTAAGGCGGTCTCTGTGCAAGTCTCACGGCAAAGGTTTCACTTGTAGGTATATATATTTATATTTCACGTGCTAGTAAATAAGTTTGTGTGGCATTACAAAATTTATGTATATATTAATAGAATTTAACGTAGTACAAAGAAGCACGAGTATTTAAATGCCTATGCATGATGTTTTTAGAATAAGCTTATCATATATTTTACGAAAATACCGTAAATTGCGTGTTCCATAAAAATTAAAACATAAAACCCATAAAGTAAGTGAAATTTAACTTCTTCCCCATCTCCCCGGCTGTATAACAACTGTTTCCGCTTTATTTGCATCCTAAATATATTTAGGGGTTGTTTATTGTTACTTACGGAAATAAAAAAAGGAAATATGTCAACCGGAATAGCAAAAAAACGCCGTTCAATAAGCTGTCTCTAATTTTTTACGTCGCTGATTGTTATAAATTATTTCCCTGCTTCGGCGTTTTGCCGAGAGATGGCGTTGCTGTCGCTATTCTTCAAATAGTTTCAGACCAAATAAATAATAATAATAAACAAAAAAATACGTCAATTTACGCATACTTAAAAAACATCAATTGATTAGAACTCTTTTTATTTTGTAATGACGTAAATACGAAATTTTTCTAATTTTTCCCTTCATTATAGGTTCTGCCTATAAATTAAAAGTTTTATCGTAGAATAGCATATGCAGATGCTTTTGTGTATGTTAAATTGAAGATGTTTTTAAAGTGCGTTAATTGTACACACTCACAATAAAAAAACCTTCGCACATAAAAACATTCGTGTTAAAAACTAAATAATAAAAAATTGACACACCTAGGCTTTTCATACAACTGTGCGCCTAGTGATAAAGTAGATTACTCACCTTCAACCTGTCATTGGCTGAAGGTATTTTTATAAATATATAAATATAACGCGTTTTTTAATACATTACGTCATAATTAATATCAACTGATTTTATGATAATAAAGTGTGACTAAGGAAAAATCTTCTTTTAGGGTCTTTTTGTATTTAACAAAATAATAAATAATTGTACTGTTGATATTAATGTAAAAATGTTACTGGCTTAAGCACAAATAAATTTACAACGTGAAACTTACCTCTTTGGAACATAATTATATATGCTATATCAATTTAACAATGATGAAAATGTGTGTTATCCAAATAAAACAGGTCGTTAATATATTTGATTATAGACCAATAATATTTAATATATATACTCATGACATCTGCTTATATATTTATTTGTGTATAATTATTTATACTATTTTCTTGATACTTATTATTTACATTATATCTTTAAAAAATAAGTTCTGCCTCTGTTTTTGGTAGCAGAAGTACTTACACCTTTTAAACGTAATCACTTTTATTTCTTTACTTACTATTTACATGGTAGGAATTGTTAAAAAAGAATTGCATACTTAGTTTTGGATATTTTTTAATCTTCAGTATTATTTCCGTAGTCTCTCTTGTTAAAAAAAATATTTTGAAATATGGACAGCAGAAAATTATAACATATTCGTTAATATATTATGTATGTATAGATAGATATATTTAAAAACTTTTATTTGTTTTCATAACTTTCACAAAATATACTAATAACAATTAATGTGGTCACAAATGTAGGTTTAAGATGGTTTACTATAGCCAAGCCAATCTAAATTTCTAGATTTAAATGCCTCATTAGCAGTATTTACCATATTTCGTTAGATAAAGATAATTTATACTCCAAACAAGATATTTAATGGTAAAGTGTATTTAGCTAAGTTTAAGTATACTTACAATCTATTAATATGCATTTGATTTTAATTTATCAACACAATAAAAAATAAACATATTTTTATATTAAATCTAAAACATGATATTAACCATGTTCAATTGTGTTGATGTTCTTATTTTACGGTAAGGGGTATTTTCTAGAAACTATCGGAATAAGCGCATCATAATTCATGGCATATTTTCATTTAAAACACTACATACGTTAAGAAAAAAGCTTGCACTTGGATCCACCCCTTAAAACTAAAAACAAAATTGGTTAACATGACCAGAATACTTGAAAGTAGTAACGTACACCACTAACAACAACGGACACAATAAGGAAAAATTCACTCCGGTACCCAATAGTATTTTCAGTGCTCGCAATGAATGTAAACAATAACAATGAAAACGCCAGCAGATAGCGTGGAAATGTGTGGAATATTGATCTGAGGGAAGTGACCGCATGAGGCATCTCGGAGAGCAGATCCTTCCTCGGCTAAAGCGCATCGTGGAATGAGCTCTGGCGGCTCACGTGCGCGCGGTGGGGCGCAGGGCGAGGAGGGGGACGCCGCGCGGATTGGCCGGCGGCGCGGGGGCGGGGCCAGCCGGGGGAGGGGGCCGCGCGGCCGAAAAACAATCGGCATTTTTACATGCACCGGGATCAATCGCGCGCGGTTTTTTATCCCGCTCTCTTCGGCGGCGGGCGAGGGAGAGGGAAGCGGCCGCCCCACCCCCCCGCCGCCCCGCCCCCCGCCCGGCCGCGAGCGAGCGCCTTTTTTCTGTTTTCTCGGTCTGTTTTACAAACGGGCCGCGACGTCGGCGCCGATAGGTTTGCCACTTACTCAATTTGTTACCGCGTTACTCGCCGCACGGCGGCACCGCGCGCGCTCCGGCCCGGGAGATCTGCAAAAATACGGCGATCCGAGGAGTCGGAAAAAAACGCGAAAATATTTTCCGGGATATTTTTCGATCGGGGATTTTTTCGCTCGGGCGTCGATCGGCGGGGCGGGAGGGGAGAGGAGAGCGCGGGCACAGCCGGCGGGCCGCCCCCTCCGTTTTTTGCCCCCACCGCGCGGCTGGCCCCCCACCAGGCGGCCGGTCGCAAAAATCGGAGTGCGGTCGTCGCGATCAGAGGTGCCAATTACTAGCACCTGGTCGGCGCTACCGCGTTACACTCGCCACCGACACGGCGGGACTCGAACCGGCCCACGTGCCGCAAGCGACCGGCACCGACCGCCGCAGCCCCGAGCGCCGATCGGCCGGCAGTGTTCAGCATTTCGCATCTGTCATTTTGTGATTTTGCTTTTTTTGTGTTTGTGAATTGACTCTCCGGTGTTGTCGCGAGGCTGCGACTGTGAGCTCGCGGGTTTCTGTGATAGACAAAGGGGGACTCTGAGTTCTGAGCGGCGATGCATCGTGAATGACAGTGAACTGAGAACGACCGACTCTCCACAAACATGACGTGTCTTGTGAACCATTAGTGTCGTCCTCTCCCCGAAGAAGCTGGAAGACATAAGAATGACGTCACAATTCGCTTTTAGGGCATCTCCCCCGAATCAGGTAAGTTTTTTTATAAAATATATTCACCGCACGCAAAAGGTGTATAATTTTTTTTTCATCAAATTTAAAAATATGATGAAAATTTGAACACTTTCAATGACTATATCTGATTTTATTCTATAAAATTAAAATTGAAATGAACAGTGTGAAAATAATATTTGAAAAATATTTTTATTTTAGGAACTATTGACTAAAAAAAATTGTTGTGCATTTGAACTGTCATAATGTTTAGCCCCACATTAATCACTTCCCATAGCTATTCACTGCCATATTTTATTGATATTTTCCTTCTTGTGATTGATTCATTAGTTTGTGACAGTTCTCTATTGTATAAATTCTCAACATTGAAATAAATAAGAACTTTTAATTTTTGAAATGTGTCATTTTTGCTGCGATATTCCAAATCAAAATATACTTTGAATACCTAATAATAAATTATTTTACAGTAGGTAGGTATTTATTAAAGTGAATATTAATGCAGTTTATATAATAGCCAATTTTTTCAAAATATTTTGCATACTCTATGTGTGATATCCTATGAATTTTAAGCATTATGTTCTTTTACATTTTTTATTATTGTTTGTATTTATTTAAAAAATATATTTTTAGTTTATTTTGACATACTCTTGAATTTGCAAAACATATTTTTAAAACCATGTATTACATGACACCCATTTACACAAAACACATCGTACAATTAAAACAAATATTTTTTAAAATATGAAAATTCATGTAATACAACTAATTAATATTGAAATAATAAAATGATTTTTTTTTGTTAATATTTTCAATTAAACAATTGCATAAATATACAGTGATCGGATGAACATTTTACTAGAATGTTGTTTGACAGGATTTAGTACTTTAGGCTAAGTAATAAATAAATATAAAGATATGTAGTGTAAAACATGGTAAACCACGATGGTTAATAGATTATTAAAAAAACAATGTAACATAATTATTACACGTGTAATATAAAATATATGTGGCAATAAAAATTCTAATAACCCAAATCACTGTTAATTAATTGCCGATAATCTATGTTTTTTTTTAGAAAAATATTACGAGTTTTATCTTGAAGCTATAAAAGTGGCGTTATGATGCATGATTGTTATAAAAATTTCGAATATAATAATTCAAATAAATATTTAAAAAAATTATATCCATGCATATGAAAATAAAAATCATTTAATACTAATGTATCATTAGAATCGTGTAAAATATCTTGTAATAATATCTAAAGACGAATCTAATAATAAATTCAAAACATGTTTAAAACGGGAAGGTCTTTAAATTTACAATGCTAAGAGCGTACAAAATATTTATTAGATATTATACCATGAGAAGGTAACAAGAGCAACGCTTATGTCTTATACTAAATAAATTTAACAAAATCTAATAAACATTTAATACTAGAGTACTCGAACGTCTATGTGGATTTTGATTTTACAAAATCACACCTCACGATGCTCAATCGATTGGCCCGAAGGAACATATCTGACATATTGCTTATAATCATTAATTCATTGTTTTGGTAATTAAACACTCGCAATATTATATCGATTCTATTAGAAAGGTTATCACTTAAAATATCTTTAAAACTAAATATATTATTATAAGCTTAATATTATTACAATAAAGAAGTGTGAAATTAACGTGGGGTCTAAGTACTTGTTTTCGTTTATTTTTAATCAATAACAAAGATCGGTAAGGTAATTTATTTTATTGTCCTTGCAGCATGTAAATCACCTTTAAATTAATGTTAATTATGTGCGATTGAATCTGTTGGATTTTTTGTTTTGTTTTAATGACAGTAAAAGTTATAGATATTTATTGATTCTGGCAACCTTCCACCTCTGATAACATCATCGAATTTTTTGAGTAGCAAGCAACATCCGGTAAAAAAATGAACACATTTTTCATTATTCTTCAAAAAAGCACAATTAAGAATTATTAAAATTCGGACCGAAATAGGCTTTTGACCGTCCATGGAAAAAAATCATTACCGAAAAAACGTTTTGAATGAATATACTCGAACCTAATTAAAATATGTTTTCGATTGTTGTAATTCTTGTTGTCTTTACGATTACTTTGATATTAAGGTATTCACACAATGCTATTTGGTAGCCATTGTTTCTTTTCGACACCATTTTTAGTAAATATTCGAAACCATTGCATACAAAAACAGAATGCATTTCTCAATATTTCCTGTCTAAAAGTGTACTGATTTTTAGTATCCAATGTTAGATTTCTTTTTCATAATTTAGATACTTTCATTTTTTTTTATTTGTCACCATTATTATTATTATTAAGATGCGTTTTGAGTGAATCAATAAAAAAAAATCGTTCGAAAGTCAATGGAAGCATTCGGATTTACGTCCGTACAGTACTTACCCATCAGTATGCCCGACGGTACACAAAAATCGTATAACTCATTAAAGTTATTCAAATCACGATATAACTTATTCTCTCCGGCAATTATAAATACATAACCCCACTAAAATATACAAACTAAATATAAAATAAGTTTTAATGACAAACTTAACTAGTTACCAGTGTTGCCCAAAGCGGTGACTACTGCGTACGCCGGTAGTAATGAGTGCAGTTTGGGTGTTTCTCGTAATAAATAACAATAAAGTTATTTTGATAATCTGATGTTAATTGGCGGCGTCTTTTGCTCACCAACTCGGCGTGGAGTCGTTCATGGTCCGGTAGTCCATCCTGCTCTCCTGAGCGCCGGCACTGGAGGCTCTATGCATGGTGATGCTCGGATGAACCCTTTGATGATACACCCGAAAAAGCCAGTGGCGTACCACTTACAGAATTCTAAAAAATAAATAGCTCTTTTCATGGGTAATTTTATTTCCACATACCTGCAGTTATAGTTTTGATAAATATTACACAACCATGGACTGTTTGATTGTTCCTACTTTTTAGTAATTAGAACACAACAGATACTCAAATTAAATAATACGTGTAAAAAAAAATATTGAGGTCAGTATAATTCAAAGCTTTGGCACTGCTTTTTTAATGAATTATAACTGATATTTTTATAGCTACGTCTAAAAAAAATTACAAATCTTAAAAATAAATTTAAATAACTATCTTGACTGAGTTTTTGATTATTATTAAATATATAAATGCCGTGTTTCCGCGTTTGGTTTGAATCAAGTTATTTTACGCTAACACGAATAATTTTGTAAAATTATTAAGGCTTGAACTATTCGTTAAACTTTTAATGAGAAGTTTTTTTATTACAGAAATATCTAACGACTTATTTGAAATACTTTATTTTCTTTTGTTAACAATTTTACACAGCCATATAAGCTGAAGTTGTTATTAGTCTATGGAAGATGGTATGAAGTCGCATGGGAAATGCTTTTGGTTGAATTTCACATAAACACGTGGACTCAAGACAATGCTCAAATGTACGTGTACATCTAGAACGAATTAATAAGCTACAAAAGGAGATAGGGTTGTTTGATTATAAATTCATACGAAGTTTACTAAAATGTTATGTATTTTATTATTGAAAGGCATGAATATTTACTATAAAAATTCTGCGTTTTATAAGCAAAATTTATTTAGAACGTTCTAGTTGTCATAAAAGATACAGATGTGCGTTATTAAAATTGCAATGTTAACAAAAATGCACGCAAGAAATTACGTTCAAATTAAGTGTGGTATTTTCAAATACAGTATTCTTAAACGCGTTGTTTATCAAATATACTTTTGTTTAATTTGGACACATTGAATATAGACGTATTCATTATTCCGATAGGTCCCATGCTTCGTCTATTTTTTTTCTCTAGTTTTCGTAAAGTACACTTTTGGTGAAATCAGTGCTTCGCCATGCAGTGGAATCGTTTAAGCGGTGCGATGTGAGGCTTGTTGGTAATAGTGGCCCGATCGATATATCGAAGGCAGTCCCGGCAGGGCCGGACGAGCCTCCCCGCCGAGGGACCTCGGCCCAGGAGGCTGCGCTCTCTGTCGCCCCTCGCAGAGTGTTACTGATTATGATGTCTCGCCGCGGGACCGCCGCCCGCGCCGCTCCGCTGCTAATACTTTGCCTCGAATCTATTCAATTTATTTCTACCTAAATCCCACCCACTATTTCGGGTTTCGTATATACATCTCTTTGGTAGACATTTGTTCCGTTTCTAATAATAGAAAAAAAGTTATATTATAAACGAAACTATTGGCTCATCAGCATTCGTATTACTATGAAACTAGTCGTTAAAACATAAATATGTAATCATCGTATAATATGCACTCAACGCATAAAAAACAAAACAAGAGCCAGTATTCTACTGGAATTTGTCACTTACATTTTATTCTGTTGTCACCAATATTCACTTTGCTTGTAAGTGGAATAAAAATAAAGAATTCAATAATATTTTATTTATATGTTATTCAATGATTTATTGTGCTTACCGTTGACTCTATCTACGGAAGGTATTTTCAGTAGCTAAATGACGTTCATAAATAATGTTGAAATGAGATAAGACCAATTAATGAGACATACAAAAAAAAATCAGCAAAAAATTATTATTCAATTGTACTTTTCATTAATATTTTCCTATTTTTTATTATTTTCTCTCCAAGTATGTCAAAGTCAATAACAAACTCGTTAAAAGTTTTTCTGTCGAAAAAAGCCGTGTCTTGTATGTGTCCGTGAATATTTCACTATGGTGTTATTTCATGAATTTATTAAAAACATAATTGAAACAAAAACCAAATAATGACTACTAAAAGATAGAAATGCTTTTATAGCAGGTAATAAATTGGCCACAAAAGCAGGCTTCCGCCGTGTTCGATTGGAATCCATAATGCCCGAACACAATTATTTTCACCTCTCATAAGTCCTCCCGTGACATCGCCCGCTTTATGATCCCGAGTCATGGCGAATGAGCCTCGCGCCATGAAACGGCCATATAAACCCCATCGACACGTTTTGTTTTGGAAACGAACCCGCAAGCCTCAGACACAACGGCATTAAATTTATATCGGGCCTTTTGTGGATACACTATAAAACGATGTTTAGTATAACAATCACTGGACTACGGGCGGAAACTCCGGCTTGATGGTTAGCGAAGTGCCTGCTTCCCCACCTGCGAGCTTTATGCTTCTTCGCCGAGTAGGCAGCTCTGCTGGAAGCCGTAAAGAGCGGCGCGGCGGTGACTCCACCTTCCCGTTAAAACGGTTTAATTTATGAAATGTATTAATGCTGCTAAATTATGCAACCTAATTAAAACTTTCAACAGTTTCGTGCGACATGATATGGTTTCCCTATCGGCCATTTTATTTTGTGTAAACACAATTTTATTTCTCTTTAATTTTGTTATAGGTACTTATTTATGCGACGTGTTCCTAAATTTTAAAGTTTTACACGAAGAGAGTACCAATGACAGAATAAAGTTTTTCGTTTAGTGAATTTATTATTAACATACAAACAATCACGGGAAATAGTTTATTATTGTAAAAACAATAATCATAGTAAATAGTTGGCGCATGAAAACTAAAAATAATACTTTAAAGTATTTGTGTTCATAATACTGCTGAAACTAAAAGAGCGCAAAGCGAGTCCACTGTATAACAGCGTGTCCTGCTAGAAAATCAATATTCAGGGGATTCGCAGTGTAAGGAGCGCATATCTCCAAGTTTTGAGCAGGTGGTTCGGTATAAACAGCTAATTATACCGCAATTTACCTACCCAAGTTGCGGAAACTACACCGGGCACATTGTTTCGCTGTATGTGATTGTTTCAGTATGCAAAGCATTAGGTATTAATAACAGACAATCAGGGGAGGACTGCCGGAGCGGGCTGCTTTGAATGACGGCCGCCGGCACGCCGGGCCGGTGAATTTCCGACATGAGTAAATTTAAAATTGAATAAAACCTCACATTGTTTGTGGAATTTAATTCGTTACATCCTCGGTGTATCATTTCGAACAGATTAACGGAAGAAGCGAGCGGTGTGTGGAATAACGGGAACCGGGCGCGCGGGCGGCTCGCCTCGCCTGTCCGGTGGAAGAGTTCCATTGATACTGAGCGAAAACAAGACAGAGCATTCAAGCAACTATCAAATATAACACATCAAATCTTACTCACCTGCAATTATTGCTTAAGTTAAGAAAACAGTCTCGTTTGTTTGATTATTTTTGTGTAATTTTATGAATAGTAGAAGGTTCTGAAACCTACAACTTAATTAAAAGTAAATATTTATTTTTAAAAAAATTGAATACCTAAATAATTTTAATAACTTGATTCTTGTGCTTAGTCAAAGACTAATTATAAAATCGAATAATAAATACTAATTCCACCAAAAGCTAATCAACATCTATTATTATATAGCACATATCTCGATACATCGATAGAGCTTCTTATTGACGTTTTTTTTAATAGAATTGAGTACGATTTTATTACATTTATATGTAATATAATATTAAATCAATAACTGCGTAAGAAAAAAAACTCAACCCCGAAAAAAAGCGTCTTATGATTGAGTTATAATTAATTCAAAGGTACAATTGTTACCATTTAGTAAAACAATATTTTGATTTATCGTAGAATAAACAACAGTATTAGGTTTTAGCTGTGGGTATAAATAAATTTTTTACGAATGTCAATGAAACATGCGTTGATAAATTTTTAAATATGACTCAATATTTTCAATCAAGCAAATTTTAATTATTGAATTAAAAAAAAATGTTTATGACTGCCAAAAATTAAGGAAAGCTTGTTAGTTATACTTGCATCCTGTAAGTTTTTGGTGGTGTTGTTTTTTGCTGTGTTGCTCCAGAGGTTAGTGTTTTTTGTGCAGGACGCGATGGACGCTCTGGCACGAGCTCCCGCTTCATAGCATGCAAATAGAGACAAACGAGCCCTGGATTCACAACCATGTTGAGCACAAAAGTTGCATGTCACCGCCAGCGACATGCGAGCCATCGGGTATTTCACTAATTATGGCGATCGTATCGGACGCCAAGCTAGCGAGCCAGTCGCAACCGAAGACACCCGACTCAATTATTCACATTAATATATTTAATATTTTTAAACGTTTCCTCCACGAGCCTGAGACGTTCAAGCTTAAATAATCTAGAAGATGTGCCTGCACCACTGCCTTGTGAGAGTGGGGCAGTCGCAAGGCAAGAGGAAGGTAAGTGAAGAGAATGGGAAGCAATTGTCACCGTGTCAAGTTTACTACGTCTTTTGAATTTTTCTTTAATGATGCTTAAATATTTTCGTATTGCATGTATAAAAATAAGTTATTTTAGTCGTAGATAGTGTTTTGATATATAAAAAGCTGACGTATGGAAATCAATTTCTGTATTAGAAAAAATCAATAATATATAAACCTATACTTATATATTAAGTCTAATTATTTAAGTCATGTTTTATAAGTGTGCTTAAGTCATGTGTTTTTCATGGTGGAATTCCATTTTAATATTTTTGAGTAAAATACTTGGAATTATCAAATAGACTCTGTTTGATAATGCCAACGTGAAAGGTTGGCGAAACCGGCCACAAATAAAAACGAACATGTGGAAAATCACTCATGTTTTATAAAAAAAACCTAAAATATTTTAAAACTCTCTATCTAATTGAAAGTATGTATTCGTCCATGTAGTCTGATATCTACATTACTTGAGTACAAAAACTATTGAAAAAAAGTATTTAATGATTTTTATTAGAAAAACAGCCTACGAGGCAATTAAAAATCAATTTTCAAACGCACGCTCCAGTTAGACATTATGCAAATGTCTCTTGTTTCAATTTCCGAATCCGCCACTTACAGCAGAAGTGCCGGCCCGGGCAAAACGACCGAGTCTTCGAAACAATGATAAAAAAAAAATATGAGCAATTATCATTTCCGGGCCGGGGAACAATGACCTGGCGCGGCAGTGTATTGACGCACTCGGAGTGATGTGCGGACACGAGCGTGCGCCGAGCGGATGTCGCGGCCGCATCTTCCGTCCGCGAATAGAGCGTCCGCCGTACGCGTCCCCTCGCACGGGGCTCGCGGCACACGAGCAGCTATCGAGCCGAGGCCCCTACACACGTAGCAACACATCGCGCCACCAACTTGCAGCTAGCCTGGAGCGTCCTCGTTTTAGGCAAAACCACAACAACAAAAAAACACCTAAATATAAATATTATAATAAAATAAAACCAAGTGGTTTTGGAGAGTACGTATACGATATACGATAAACGTAGTCTCCAAAACCACTTGGTTTTATTTTATTATAATGAAATGGAGTATTACAAAATAAATACCAGTTCAATTGATTAAATATAAATAAATTAAAGGGACTGCACGTTGGTGGCGCGATTTGTTGCTCGGTGAAATTTCTTCCAAGGCGGTTTTTTTAAGTATGAGAAGTAATCTTGCTTAAATTTTGCTACTAATTGATTTCGCATTTATGTATGAAATGTGAAATCTTGCGATGTTACAGGTCAGTTGGGTTAATTAGATACTGTCTGTTTTGAAGTCGTTCATTGTCTTTTACCGTGTACGTTTAACAATATTTAATGAATTTGCAAAAAATAACAGTATTATGAACGCACTGAAAATATAATTATATAAAAAAATTGTTTTGATATGCTACTGGTAATTAAAAAATAAACTTAACCAAAACCATTGTAAATAAATTAACAAAATCGGTGAATTTCTGAGTATTTTGACATTTTCAGTATTTTTTCTGTAATACATTTAACAATTTATTTTAGTTATTATTTTGTATTCTTTTTGCATTGGTAGATAAAACATATACTTGAAGCGTTAAGCGTATTTTGATATGTGATTGAATTTTTATATTTAAAGGTAAGCCTCAACCTTAAAATATGTTTTATTGTATAAAATTATAAGAATAAAGTCTGATCCGTGTAATCTTCCGTTTAACGGAGCGGCAGCACAGTTAGACGAATTAAGTTATTATTCAAAAAACGTGATATTAGACATACCAGAGAGTATTATAGTTTTACACTCACATTTTATATACGATTTTAAATAGCCTCATTATTGATATTTGCAAAGCCATCCAAAGAAGAAGTTAATAACAGAATCGTATAATTATTGTATTGTTTGTTATAACTACGAGTTAACAAACTCGGCCTGCTAAGTGGGCTCCAATTATTCTAGCGCCCAGTCGTAATGTAGCTATCCACAATTTGGTGTAGCCCGTGTAAGAAGTACCTTCTTAGAAATAATTATATTAGTCGCTAGTTGAGCTCTTAATAAGATACTTGTACTTGCCCGCATTAATTTGATGATTTAATAAGCAATAAAATTAACTATCCATGCTTTCAAATCCTTTGAAGTTCCACTCCCGATTTCAACATATTCGGTAGCATTATGCTTACGGAATTCTTAAAAGAAAATCAATTTACAAAAGTTTACCGTTTAGATTTTTTTCAGCTCTCTGTTAATTTCGAACTCATTTTTTCAAAAACCAAATCTTTAAAAGGAAATAACTGTTATAGCATTTGATCATTTTGTTAACTTGCATATTTTATCAAGATTGTTCAATTTAATAAAATTATATGTGATACTAAATAATTTGACTGTGTCACATATTTTGAATACCTTATAATTCAATTTATTTTTTTATTTTAAAATAGATTTGGAGCTTTTTATGTCACGTATATAAAAATACAATTTTTTATTTTATTTTTCATAAAAAAATATTGAACTTCACGGCGCGTAAAATCTATAATATTTAAGTTAAAATATTGAATTTTCACTCAAACAACACTTTTTTTTTCAATTTTAGTACATGTCAACTTGTTGTTGTACTGTGCTCGCCTCTTACAATATGAATATACATTACGTTGATTACAACACCATCAATTTGATTTGTAAGTACGAATTGTAGATGAGGCCCAAAGACCTGCGCACCGACAGACTTTTATCGGCAGACCTCTCACGACTGTACATAGATCCGCGCGTGCCTTCCGGTTGTGTCAACACGCTACGCCATCCTGAAACATTTGGTCAAAGTTGCCTGGCCGTAATCCAAATGGCTTTGTTTCCGGCAGTGCCTTGATGCAAAATGTATATTAATTCGGTATTGTGTAATAAATAACTTGAGTACACGTGTTGATGGGCTAGGTACTGCTATCCATACAATACGCCTCATTTGTACCTAACTAGATTTTAACTATCTTAAAATGTAAATACTAAATTTTTTTGTATACCTATTTATTACAAGAGTAACTACCAAAGTGTCTACTAGATTATGAACGTGGTTTTTGTGTAACATGCTATCATTTTGAATATAGTATGTATATTTATTTACCTGAACCACCCTTTCCCCTTAGAGGTCCATCGTCATCCATTAGCATCCCTAGAATAATCTAGTTTAATTTTCAGCTAAAATTATACTCACAGCTTCAGTATCTTAGGTATTCTCATGTTATTTGTATACTGGGTTTATTTTAAACCATACTGGTGGAATATATTCTTCATGTAGAAAATTTGTATTTGAGAAGAATTGTTTTATCGATTTTTGATTTTTTGGCTGTGCACCAAACAGGAAATCGGTTCGTTATCTGCAGATTTGATATGAATAACGCAGTGGTCCTCGTGCAGGAAGCTGCCGGCCAGCTTGTCCAGGGGACGCCGCCGCGGTCAGTATTTTTCCGCAAAGTAGAAATCAGGACACGCGACGGACGCGATCAGAGCGAGCCACGCCGTCCGCCTGTTTACAAGCAGCGTTATGCCACCTAGACCTGGCCTAGCCCTCGAGCCTACTCGACACGTCATACTGACACATTAATCTTTCCATAAAATAACCGGGCTTAGGATACGAGCTCGAGTTTTTTCGTAATTAGGGCCTTTTAGTTATCTTCAATGCGCCGAACTGAAACGGAGAATATAAATTTTTAAATAACTTCTGTGAAACAATCAAATAATTTATCATGCTTGAATGAATAATAATTTTTGTAAACTTGAAATAGGTTTTTAAGAGATATATTAATTAACAGTAGACATAATGTAAATCTTAAAAATTAAAAAAATAAAAAAAAACAATCGCTTGTTTCTCTAAAATTATTGACTTCATCTAGGTTTATTATTGCATTATTTTCCCGATTATTCGCTATCGGCACTTGAATTGAAATACACATCAACTTTTGACTTTTGAGTACTGTATGTAGTTTGCTATTTTAATTTATCAGTAAAACGTCCATGCGTTAGAATATGCTCAGTACAAAAATATAAATTGCCTAACCAATTTAAACTTACATTGTGCTTTTTTAAAAATGACATTGAAAGATAAAGAAATTAAATTATAAAATTACAGCAATACTGTCAAATCAGCAAACTCTCCTGGTTGGTTTAGTTATTTTATGGGTGGACTATATCTACTCTTTTTATTTATTAACAACATTACATTTTATTTATTGATTTTGGACTATTGAAGCATCTTAAATATTATTTAAACTGTAAAATTAATTGGATGTACTCCTACCGAAAAAAAACGGTCCGAATATATGAAATTCTTAAAATTATATAATGTAACTTTCATATACTTTTCAGTAACATGATATGAATCGACACGCACCTACAGAGGAATGTTGTAAAGTCTTTATTTTCCTTCGTCAATTTTTGGTCGCCCTTTCGGCCAATCTACGATATCCCTTACTCACGTTACTGCGGTCACTTGCATTCGTATCACACGTGAGTTTTGCGGTTGAAGTGCTGCATACGACTTTGCAACCTTGTTACGATAAATTTTTACACCCGACGTCTGGTTACCGCAGTCCCTTCTTGTGAAATTTCAACTACTTATTTAATAAGCATTATTACAAACTGTCGAACATTATCGATGTTAATTGGAACATATGCAATCATAATATATTTATTATAATAAATACACCCAAGGAAAAAGAGGCATTGGAAGTAGAATCGCGCCAGTCGGGAGTAAAGCTGAATTAATAAGACTGCCACATGATAGACATATGTTCATTGAGATGGTCACCAACCTCCTGTGGAGAGGCACCTGATGAAGAAGATAATATATAATAATATAAATAGTATAATGGTTAAGTGGCGAGTTGTCAGGGCTTCAGACTTCACCGGAAAAGTCAGGGTCTGACTTTTCAAGTCTACGTGTCAATCAATTACCATTGATCGTGGTTTTAGTTTAGAAATGATTTTGAACATGAAATTGATAATATTTTTTTTTTGCGGATTGATTTTTAAATTTGTGATTTCCCCTGCGATAGCAATAAAGTCATTAAAAGTCTTTTAAATTATACAATACTAGTTTTTTTATGAAAGCGTTCATTTAAATTTATATATATATATATTTATATAAAATAATAAATTTGGTTTTTTTTACATTAACCAGAAATATTTTATTTTTATTAATATGTAATTATATTTTTGAATATTTATTAGTTACAATTAAGAAAAACATTTTACCATCAATATAAATAAATTTATTCCAGAATCATAGTTATCAGTTTTCTTCTCAAATCGATAAATAATATAACCCCGCTGCTTAGTATAAAGATTACGCAGTTAATTAATTAACCAGGTATTCAAATACTTACATTACGGTTATGGTTTTAAGTAAGAAGTAAATTGGTCTCACCTGTTAATTCGAGATTATCTTGTCATGTGATCTACTTATTTATCGCAACTGGTATGGGCCTTGCTCGCTTGGACCTGATGGATTTGCATTCGCCGGCGTTATCTCACCGATCGCTTTCCTAATTGAAGCGATTTCAAGCTCTAATGTGCCACCGATATAGAATGCAACCGTTCTAAATAATGGTGAGATATGCTGGGACTCATTGTATATCAATATTAATTTGTTCTAGCTACATTTATACAAAACTAAGGTAAGCACTTTAAATATACTGCATAAAACAATCATCTGATATCCTGAATTATCCATTTTTCCAGTAAACCATAGATAGTACCACATAGACAACTGTACCCTAAAATATACCTCATAAATACATGGACCAATAATCACTTGGGTTATAAAAATCTATTATTAGTATTTAAAGCAAAGGTCGCATACACTAAACTTGCTCAAAATAAATATTTAAAAGCAATAAAATATTTTTTTAGTGTTCAAAATATAAGTGTATTTTTGTATTTGTCATGTTTGTTGTTCTTTTTGTTATTAACTAAAGACATGCTTTTGAATTGACCGTGAGCGTGATTCTTACATGAAATCGGTCTCAGGTGAAAACCAGGTGGTTGATAAGTTATGAACCAGAACATGTTCATATCGACTACGCTAAAGCAAAGTAGTTGGCTAATACTGGTCTCGGAATGATGTTGCCGAGTAGTTTATATAAATAAACCATGATTTGCAAGATGGATCCAATGATCATTACGTTCAATTACTACCAAGAAAATGATAGCAATATTTTATTACAAATAAATTTCACGATTATTTTTACAAAACAATAATTCAGAAAAATTGTTTAAATGACATAGTGTACACTTACTGGTCTTTTTGTTAACTTTTTGTAAAGTTATTCAGGTAGTAAGTATCTTCTGTTAAAAGTATTTGCATCGCGAGGTATACGTCCTCCAGGCCTGCTCCGTCAAGCTAGTGGCGTGAGAGTTTTTACTGATATCTGAGATGAAATGATGACAGCATGTTTGCTATGGAGAACAAATAGACAGGCATATTTGAATCTCATCAAGGTGCATAGCTGTCGTCACGCAACACAATTATTTACAACAATAAACTTTCAGGAGCTCCCATCGTATTCTTCGTACTCACTAAGAGACTTTTTATTAGAGGTAAATGGAGGCAGATACACCAGCACTATCTTTCGCCATAGTGCTCTCCCCGACGCCACATCCTCAGTTATTCGGATAAACGCAACTCTTAATTAAATGCAAGCTTCTTACATTATCGGTGATGCGTTTTGAATGCCCGCTCTCTGCTGGCAGCGTAGTGCATTTTCTGACACCGATATCAGAAACAAGTTGCAGTATTCATTATTGCAATCGGAGTGATCGGAATTCCGAGAGAATGAGAAGTGCATAGCTTGTTTTTGTATCAATTTTTATTTATTTGTATAGGGCCGGCGCAGCGATGCTTTTAACGTATCGGCAATTCCGCCGAGTCATCGAGCCAGCACGCACATGCACGTAGTGCCGCTCGCAGAGGGGGCGAAGTGCAAAATTAGCCTATACAAAACTCACTAGCGATTGCACACCAGAGTATAACAAATAAAATTATAAATGTTAATAATTCACGATAAATTAATTTACTACTTGCACAGTATAACATTGAAGATATTCGAGTTTTTGAACATAAATGTTTAAAATATAAATATTCTAGGATTAGAATCACCAATGCAAAAGTTGTAATATTAAAAACGTCAACACTATCTCGATTAGTTTTTTATTTGTCCGAACGAAGAGATCTAAAATAAAACGACAATTTCGGCATTCTTCGTAAAAAGGACGGAAGTTGGCGTATCTCTTAGCATTCGTTAGGCCTCAAGACCCCGCAATAACTCAGACAAGAATGCATTTGAATTAATTAAAGATTCAGGTTTGTGTGTATATTAACATTGTATAAACATTCAATATGAATGGATTTTAGTCATAATTTGGCACTTTTAAATTGACTTTTATGAGAATGGTTTATTTATATATTATTACCTTTAATTATCCGAGCCGAGTAAGCGAGCAGACTTCAAACAGAACACCTGCCCAGGTGTAGATGACAATCCACGCTTAAAATGTTTGCAGTAATAATTTAATATAGCAATTATTTTTTAAGTGCTACAACATTCTTTTTTATTTATACAGATGATGTGATACCACTCCTGAATAGGTTATAATCATTAAAATTAGGAAAAAGATACTATGTAGATCTTTTCATGAGTAAGAACTATTTAATCAGAAAATTTATCAACTATCATGGCAAATTTGAATTATCCAACCAATGCCATGTCCTAAAGATAAATATCAAGAAATGTGGTTTATTTAGCGCTAAGAAAAAAATATCTTTGTTTTAGATTAAAATTATCACTATTTTGAAAAAAATTTAATTTAATGTTTTTTTGTTATGAAAATCTAATGTATTAAATTAAATATAGAAAGAGGAATAAATTGAAAAACATTTTTTATGAATTTATAGTTATATTCAGTAAAATTCAATTTATTTGTTTACTTCTTTGTCATTGTTTCAAAATGTCATCAAATGTTTTTATCAGCGAAAAAAAATGTAATTAGCTTTTATTTTATAAATATATAATAAAAAAATTAGAACCAAATCTAAAATAAACTTTTCAATAATATAATTATTTTATTATACGTGTTTTACAGAAATTGTCCCCTTTTTAAAATGTGCCGAGTTTCGCATCATTATTGACTTCAACACCTGCTCTACTTATGAGGTAATGAAAACGGTCGTAGCTTAATCAAACAATACAGGTATTTAAAAAAAAATACCAATTAATTATTTTCCTTAACAAGTTATTAATTACTCAGCTAAATTGATTTTTTCATTCTTTAAAACTACGTTTTATGATGAAATGCAAAATTTTATATTAGATTGATGATTTGACAAGTGTAGTTGCAAATAAAAAAATATTCGATTCATTAATATTGATGCTAAATCAGATGAAATTCTAGAATATTTTAAATTTCGCTTTGATGATGCCAATGAATTTAATTTAAAATTCATCCGATTCATGTGTCAATTGTTGTTGCAGACACGTTGAAAGCTGCTTCATTTGATTTTTTTTAACACATTAAATATCCCTGACTGCAACTTTTCAGTTCTATGATAGTACTCTCATAATTAAAATTACATTTTGTATTGAAATTTTAGAGATCAGCTCTGCAGGTGTCCTTTCTTCAACCGTCCCGCACACCTGGATCTTTTACTGCCTCCACTATATGTTCTGATGTGCTGATTTACATTTCATTCGATATTAAAATATCCCATCTGCAGTATTCTCGTTTTTGCTCTAAATATGACACTCTGGACGACAAGTTACATCTCATCACATTCATTCGCGTATTGGTTTGTTGGCGCGAGCCGCGAGTTGGACTTCGCCACAAATTTTTTCGCACTGCGCACCTTTGTGGAAGCCCACCTTTAATTAGTGACTGCGTGCTCTTCAAATTAATTGCATCCAATATAGCGATCCACGCAAGTTTAAAGAGAATATTACTTATAATTATCTCCGTCCGCCTTCAGTTTAACAAGTTATTTGACTTAGGTGCGTTCGGCAAAAAAATGCACGACATATTTATACTGGACATACTTGCGAGTAACGGTTAATGCTGTTTATTTTGCATTAATTATAAAATTCGATAAATATATATATACATAAGATTTATTCGATTGATGAGCTTCGTCATCATTACATTTTATTTAATAGATTTTATCTTGGAATACCAATTATATACAGAATATTTTGATGCGATAAATATACACTCTAATTATTTAGTATTTTATTTTAGTAAATTATATTGCTATAATATATGCGTTTTGTAAATTGAGCGATATTTTTGTTTGATAACACTTAGAGACGTAATTTTGCGCAATACTTTTAAACATAATATTCATAGTAGAATATCGGAAAAAAAAATTTAGGCTAGATTAAGTCTTTAATAGTGTAATATCGGTATAATTACTTTTGAACTTTTTTGGTTTTTGAAGGAATAGTAAACTATGGGGGACGTTTTAGCTATAATATCAATAATTTTACAAAATTTAATATATGAATATGAATTACGATTATCAGATTTAACGCGTCACCAGGCGGTCAAAAATAGCGGCATTTATAGTTGACCGAACAGGTTTACACTGACCTTATGGGTATAGTTTTTAATAATACGTCATTTATAATTATCATTAATGAACAAGCATGAACACCACCGTCTGATTAAATATTACTCAGTTTGACTAATTCTTACATTTATTTTAATATTATATAAAATGGTATTAGATCATTTGCAGGTAAGTCTGTATATCTGAATAATCGTATTTGTGATAACTTTAACTGAAAAACGAATGCGTTTAGTGATAATCTATGCGTACTCAGATATAAGTTCTGAGAAATAATTTTATTTTATCACTGAACTTATATTTTCAAGTACACTATGGCTAAAATGATGGTAGGTAGATAGAGTTTATGCTTATGCAACAGGTTGTTACTTCGATCCCATAGGAATGTGGGTCCATTATATGACCAATATACTTCTAACTAATTACAAAAACCTAGTTAATTAATTTCAGTGAATTTTTTCCAATAAATTTAACATTATAAGTAATTTAAAATATATATTTTTTAAATTTTATTTAAGTACTAACTCTTTAGTAATCATGCACGGAATAACATTACATTGAATTAATTATTTTGTTTATATAAAATGACACGTAAACCGTAAATTATAAAAATAAAATTAAACGTGTGGTGAGATAAGCTTTTAAATAGGTAAACAACAGTAAACAAATATTCTATAATAGACATTAATTGGGTATTATTTTATATTTAAGATGTGTGCGATATTAACCTCAAAGTGGTTTGTTTTCATAATTGTTTGCAACACAAATACCTCATATAATAAGAATAAAAAAAAAACACAACATGTTTTGATGACCCTACGAGTATAATGTTTATTTGCTAAAGATTTTTCAGTGGCGGTGCTACATGTTCAAAATCTTTTTTTTATTTTCTCAAACTGCGATTACTGTATTTAAATAAACACTAAATTATGTATTTAATATAAAAAATACCCGATACGAAAAAATAAACCAAAGTGATCAATAAAACTAAGCATTTAAGCTGAATGCGCAAGCTTGACTGTTCATTGAATCCGTGTCGTGCAATTGCTGGCTCGGTACCGAGTCGCCGTGTTGTGTGTATTTTTTTGTGGTTTTAGAAGTCCGCCGTCTTGTGGACTCGCAGATAGCGGCCCCGGGGGCTCGGCGAGATCAAATGCCCCCTGATAAGGAATCACACACAAGACTACATGAGATTTATAAATATGCTTGTTTACCTGGCGGTGATCGATCGGCGCTGGCGACGGAGCGGGATAGCTCGTCACCGCGTCGCCTTCTCTTTCGTTTTCTGCAAGTAAAGTATAGGGTGTGTCGCCTGTGAAGTTTTAAGTGACACACAATGAGAATTCCGCTTGAGCCGCACAGTGGGAAAGAAACCAAGCTATGAAACCACACAATAAAATACTCCTTTTTAAAATGGCGCCAGAAAAATATTTGATTTAAATATAGACTATTAAGTACAGTATCAATTAATGAAAGCTTTTATAGTAAGTTTTTATTTTTAACAAAATATTTTCTTGTTTTTCTTATGTTTTAGGAGATATTTAACTAAAGGTACATTAACATTCTTTTTTTATTAAGGTGCTAATTTAGTATGTTTTACTGAAAATGTTTTACATTCTTTTCAAAATTTAACGTTCTTTATAAAAAAAACCAACAAACTTATGTTTCTCAGTTAGGATAAACACAATTCCTTTTTTTTTATCCAGAAACACGATAAAAGCCTTCAAGACAAAAGCGTTGCTTTTTACATTAAATAAAAAATAATTTAAGGTATAAAACGACATCGTGATATATTTTTGAAAAAAAAATATCGTTTGACAATTTATTATTATGCAAATTATAATATGTTATTAAACATTTTAAAATCTAAATAAAATAAATCACAAAACATTTCACAGACAGTATGTGTGCTATCCGTCATAATATTTGTACGATCGTCCACTTGAGTTTCAAAAGAATTTCTTTAGTAAAGAGCACTAATGCATTGTGACAATAATAATATCTTCTTTTGGGTTTTTTAACCTACAACACCCCGCGGAATCCACCGCAGCTGTCGGCGCTCCAGTCGGAAAGGTGCACACCAGTTAACACAGCATAATGACGTAATCATGGGGTCTTAAATAAATATCGTCGAATTGAATACAAAAATATGTAAATATTGAGTAAAAAATACAAATCCTTTCAGAATAAATTTATATAGTTCCTCAAACGATACCAAATGACCTGACCGTTGCATAAGATATTTTAACAGAGATAATATTTGTTGAGTATAGAATAGAGTAAAGGACCGAAAAAGCTTGAAAATGCATAGTAGTAGTAATGCAATAGTTTGAAATTATTATAATACCCAAATGCCTAATATATAATACTCATATTGTTTATTTGAGTAATATTATTATGACCGCTCACTAGAAAAAATATATAAAGAACCAATACGGTATTTAAAATTTTTCTGTATCAAAATTTAAAAACAAATGTTCACTCAAATTAGATGGGCAGAAATATTTATTCAACTGCATAGACGAGAGGGGAAATTTATAACGAGGCGTTACCTATCCATGCTTATCTTGGTAAATCTCTCGGTAGGTAACTCGGGGACACTTAGCTAATAGCCATTAAAAAGCCGAGTTTATTCCAACGGCGATAATTATTGGATATATTCTTATCTTGGGCGGATATAATCTGTACTAACAACTTATTATCAACTAAGTATACACCGATTAAAAAGTAACTCTACCATCTTTAATGATGCATCGAATAGTGATTATGTAATTAAGCTTGCATAAATAAAGGGGCTATTAAAATGTATTGTATCAATGCGGAGAAACTAAATTTAATTATAACAAAGCTTGCATACTCACTATTTATGTTGGTTGAAGTTACTAAAAATCATTTATTTTTTAACTGTGAAGCCTCCTTTTTTTATTTGTACCATCTGATACTAATATTAAGATTTAATACAAACATATATACATAATATTGTCTGTATGTATTTTTAAAAGAGTCAATTGTCTGTATGAATATTTGAAAGCGTTTTATCAATACAATTTTATGTTATATTTTATGCTAAAATGCAAATTTCAAAAAGTTTCTCTACATGTTGTCCATTAGATAAATGGTTTTTTCATAGGATAAATTTGCGAGGTTTGCGATTGGATTTGTTTTTGTAAATATCGATCCTGGGAAGGAAATGGAAAGCGAAAGACAACGCAAGAATAACCTTACAAAAATAGATAAATTATAACTCTCTCTTGGCTCTTAACTAGATTTAAAATATTGTCTGATCATATAAATTATATATGAATAAACTCTGCTTAGGTCATCATATAAACATATTTAATTAAAAAAAACTTTTGGCTACTAAGTATAATAAATATGTATGTTGATATATGTTAATTAAATCGGTATGCAAATAATATTGTAATATGTGAATATATAATTTTTCTTAATATTTTGATAAAATATTTCAAAAATACTAACCTTTCAATATTACCAATACGTACCACTGTATGATACAAAACAGAACAAAAAAAAACCTATTAAACTATGGTAGGGGAGAATAATTGTCTTTTTATTGTTACCGTTGCATTTTGACAGACATGAGAACAGTGTTATCTCGAATATATGCTTTATAATATTGTTTAAGTGTTTCATACCAGTTCCCATATAGTTTGAATTAGTGCAAATTGCGGAGTTTTTGTGAAATTCTCTCGAGCTGTTTCCACTATCGTGCATAGTACTGGAATTCCAATGTTTAGAAGCATGCGCGTATTCATGCGATTAAAAACTGAAATTTATTAATTAGCTCATTTAGTAAACAGTTAAGTGATTCGAATTGCACTAAACAATGTTAACGAATAGCAGTAAAAATATGCACATAAATGTTTTGTAGGTACCTTATCTCATAAAGCGGTTGAAGATATTTAATCGCATGCCTTTCTTGCAGTGATCATAGAATAGGTACTAATTATAGAAAAAAAGCAGATGGTAAAAAAAATATATATATAATTATATTATTACTAATAAAAGAATTTGCTTAGAATTTTTATTTACATAAAATAGAATGTCATAAAATATCAATTTTAATAATGACGAAACATTTCAACAAAGTTATTGCATATATATTATAAATTCGTATTTCGATTATTTAATTGAAACGAATTATAAAATAAAATATACTCAGCCTATACAACGTCTGACGATAACTTGATTTTATCGTTGCGTACATTTTTATTTTTGAATGCTTTTAGGCAACAATAAAGCCAGTTTAAGGTTTCCGAGTTGGATGTTTTGCCTCTGAATCGAGAAGCCGCCAGCTCATGAGATGCTGTCGGCTGATAAGCCACTCTCCACACTTTTAATAATTAACGATCGCTTTTACCTTGGATATTACTTAACCCTTAGCGCCCTGGTCGACATAACGGATTGATTTTTTACGATAATTTAAAGCATTTAATGAAAAACGTACATTACACTTAAATTTTCTATTGAATACATTTTTTTATTTTTCCCACAAATATATTTTTAACTTTACTCATTATCAATAAATTCATTATTTTTACTTTATGTGATCCTAGCTAGTTATTTCTGTTTCGAGTGATGTTAATTTGAAATGGTGTGTAATTCATGCATAAAAATATTTTCTGGATATATTCAATGTCAAAATTCAAATTTAATTAGCAAATAAATGTTGTATTAATAAAGTATTACTTTGTTTTATATCGGGAATACAAAGAGTTAATACTGTTTTTTAATGACAGAAACTAAGTTGCATCTCGCAAATATGCCTCAAATCCATGCAATCACAGATCAAAAAACAATATTTTTTGCTTCGATTGGTTAAAGGGAGAAGAATAATTCAGAAAACACTTCAAATGGAAAAAAATCCTTTTATACTCGGGCCGACCTGAGACCGAGTACTCTGGTTGCGACCAAAATACTATTCAAAGTCTTATACATGGTATTGTATTTGCATATCTCTTCTGAAGATCGGAGTGAGATAACATATTATCTCGGAATTGAAGTGGTATTTTGATTCGAATGTGATCCATGTAGGAGCGCATTTTTAACCTCTGGAATCAGTCGTTAAATTTTCCGTATAGTTTTATACTGATGGAGTTTTAATTAGCAGTTTTTTTTGGAACGAATTTACATACAAACAGAAGCTATAACTAGTCATGTAATAATAAATATTTTATTGATGGATTTTCAAATATTTGAGTATTTTCATAAATTGATATAACTTAGCGTAGCTTCTATCCGTGTTTTTTTTATTATCTTAATATATTATTATGAATTCAGTATTTTTAATCAACATGAAAAAAATACACACTGAAAGCTAATTTTATAAGATTCTTATAAATAATTTATATAAAACCATGTTGATTCTATGTTTAAGTATCTATAAAAGTATAAAAAATTCTATTGCTGAGTGGTTTTAAAATTGTTTTGATTTATACATGAATTGATAACTTTATGAATAAAAATATATATCGGTATCTACTTAACAGTTGTTTAAATCGTAAATAAATATGACTTCATCAAATCTATATTACATATATATACAAGTTAGCAGTGTCGAAAATAATGGTAAAAAGAACGATATTTTTGTGAAAACTATAAAAGATAGCGTTCATAAGATACCTTATCGAAAGTTCTAGAAAGCATATTTCCATAATTGAAGCGGCATTCTCACAGAGCTGAAGGATGCCTATCGAAACATTTGTATCTGACTGAACTGGCGGTGATAAGAATACTTGAAATAATGCATGTTGTTTGATGTTATCATCAGCCATTTTATATATTTTACCGAGTAGTAACAGACTTCGTATGATGAGCGAACCCATCGACAACATCCAATTCAAAGGCGTGCGCTTAGCCCAATAGCACTTCATCGAGCCAGACTACTTGTGTTGACAAGATATTCGATCGTTTTTAGGTTATATAATGAGAGATCAGCATGGAAACAAGGTATTGAATATGACAAAAAGATACATCTTTGATAATCTTCCTCATTTGTTATCTTGAAAGATAAAAGTCAAAATGACTCACTAGAAAAATAGAAGCAACGAAACATTATTATATGTTTACTTACAATATATTCGCTAGTAACGAAATAATTTTATGTTCACAATAAACATCAAAAAATACTCAATAAATAATTGAATATTATTATCGTATAGGATTTTTACCAAAATATGCAGTATTAAAATTTAAAACATTTTTTTTAATGTAGGCATGTATTTAAAAAATGATCTAATGTCATTAACATATTGAAAGCTAAGTTTTCAATAAACACAATTTTGATTCGATTACCTTTTACCAATAAAATAATACATCATGTAAATTTTTAATAACGAAAAACTATTTTTCGTGCAATATTTTTGTAGGATATTTTTTATCATATAGAAATTAAGAAAACTTATCTTTTTTTGTAAGAACAAATAATAATATTTAAATTGAAATTAAAGTATAGAGATTGTAGACTGTCTGGAGACTGTTTTGGTAAATTCCATAATATTATAGGCATGTAAGATTACAAGGACCAATCACCAAGCAGTTTTACGATAGAAAATATTAATTGAATTGTTTGTACAAATAATCAGCATCGATAAAAACGATTTTTTTAAAATATAACGTTAAAGATGATCATAATCAGTTCAAATCTATTTTCTTATCTTTCGGCAACTTGTAACATATTTGTACGGAAAAATCTGATGATATTAATTAATAATACGTAATTTTTTTAAGATTACATCTTATCTCTTTTTACGTATAGAATGTGTCATACACAGTGTCGAAATCGATGTTTGATAAAATTATCGTTTGATGAATATAACAACAACAAAAGTTGGAAGTTTTTTTTAATCTCATTTAAATAATATGTTTTTAATATTACATATCTGCCATAGTGAGTACCGCATTATTCAGACTAATTAAAAACTCTACACTATTGCGAAATCTCGAATTAAAATTTAGCAATATTTTTGTATTTATTGTCAACAAAGTATTAGGTTTAAATATAATATTAACTATGGTTGCTGTATACATATTAAACGGTTCCATTGTACATATGAATAATTAAAAGAATTGTTGATTTTGAATTACTTTATACATTCTCGTTTTATTTGAGAAAATTTTAACATAATAAAAACCAGTTTTCTTGAGAACTTACGTTGTTATTCTTTAAGTGTAAATGCTATTTCAGTACTTGTAATTTACACGCATTTGTATGGCATCGAACAGTAGGATTACGCGGGCTGTCATACAAATATTTGGTGGAAGTAATCGCATAAGGATGACAGAACATGTTGTGTAAAACGAAAAAACAACACTCGATCCTAATAGCTGACCCTCGGCGCTATTAAAGTCAGCCGCGTTAGATTGTTCCAAAACGAACAAGTTTTCAATTGTAGTAATAAGATAAAGAAAAAGTACATTGAGTAAAATTTTGTATGGATTTTCTAGGTTGTTTTTTATTTAAATTTAAAACATAACCGTTGTAAGTCAAGTTCCTCGGTGTACTGATATCTTACAAGGAACATCACATTTTTATTAATTAAAACATGTCGCTTACCTTCAGGCGACACCCTCGTTTTAAGTTTAGATCGAGTTTGAAACTTTGGTGGATACACCCAAGTTTTCTTAAGTATACTGCGAACAATGACAACCAAAAATGATTTATTGCCAATACCAAAATATAAACAACTACCATGCAAGGAAGGTCTATTGTTGCTTAGCGCGCAATCGACCGCGAGGGGCTTGTAATAAGTGATAAAGTTGGAACGAAACATACACCGACGTGAGAGCTTTCACTTGTAGCTTGAGTAAAGCTTTTCTTAAACATAAACAAGTAGGAATGATACTTCTGGCTGTAATTAGTTCATTCATCAAAAAATTATTTAGTTACATAATCAAATGAATAATTATTTAAATATAAATGTAAAACTTTTAAGTTACGTTTCTAAGCTCTTTTGAGGCGTGCTCGCTTTAGGGTACTTGCGCGCATCAGTGAAAGGACGACGAAATCAAATTATTGCTATAATTTTCATGATTTTTTTTTTGGATGAATTCTTATATCCTTGTGTTAAATCACATCCCCATCACTCACTCTTTCACACGGTGCAAGAACGCGGCCCGGCCGTACCGAGGCGCATTACTGTCTAAGTAGATATTGTGTTCTTTATGAAAACACTCCAAGTTCCCTTTTTCAGTCCACGTGATTCGTCGAGGTTTGATGGGCGCAGCTGTGCGAATAGAATTGTTTATTCTGAGCGCTATTACTAAAACGGCCATAGCACCATAAACATGGCGTGAAAATCATAATATGCCGTGTTGACAAAACTGATTATACCTACCTATGGACCTTTTGTGCTTCGCCCGGCTAAAGAGATTTCCAGTGGAGGGCCCGTGACACGCCACACACGGAAGCCCGCGATATCGACTGATTTTGCGACCGAGCGGATTATACCGACAGCGCACGACTATGGTTGTCTACTGTTCCGGTATAAAAAGATTAAAGTTGATATAAACTGTGAACAAAACCGTAAAACTTATTTGAATGTTTTAAAAATTATATTATTTTTTCTATTGTGTGTGAACAATCAAAATCATGTCCAGAGATCTTTTATTTTTGTTCCAGATATAAAATCTGTTAATTTTCTATTCAAGTATTTAGAAGTTGTGTATTTTGAATAAAGGTATTATTAATGACTTTAAACATTAATATAAGTTCGAATGTACGAGCTACCTGAGATAATACACAAAAGCCTTTACAACTTAATTCATCTGTCCAGAAATCGTGGCATTAGGCGCGGTACAAAGACGCTCCGCTCCGGATGAAAAACTCACATTAATCTTGCGATCGTAAAAATATTAATGAAATGATAATTAGCGTCGGATTGCTCACGGCTAGCGGCCATTGAATAACCGAAACTCATCCACAATGAAGTTACCTGCGGGCTAAGGGAACACCGGACAAAGATGTTAGGCCTCTTTATCAGGACTGCCAACATTTTATTATTCAAGTATTCTTTTTTTATTATTACTTTTCGTAAATTACTTTTGTAAGTAGGCACATTTTATTTTTAGTTTGTTATTGAAACGTTTATTAAGATTTCTTAGCGTTTCGCCGCCTGAATTCAGAGGTGTTCTCGATTCTCCAGCTCGAGTTCCGCTGCTCAAAGGTTTTGAAGGTCTGCCGCGGCATGATGTCACTTTGTAATGTTTTGTCACTCGCCGTCCTAACCTTCCGAGAGGTGGTTAGACGATGTCGTTAGCTTTTTTGTCCGGCTATGATTAATTTAAAAAGGTGGAGTGAGGAGTCAGACTACCACGCATCGAAACGTAATAACCGACCCATTCACGGCCGAATACGAATATCAATAAGCGCACGCCGAGACGAGGTATGAAGACAGACGTATTGTATTATAACTACACTTTTTTACAGTCGCTCTATTTGGATTATAACACGTCCTTAATGTGTTTTAAATGTCCTTTTAATATTACATACGAACACGCCTCCTTTCACCGATCTATATTTAAATGTAAATTTTACGGAGGCATGCATTTTAATAAAAAACCGTGGCAGATATCCTCACATAAGGGTGGTGGGATCGTATTTTGGTTTTATGTTAATTCGTTTACGTTTATATCTTTAGCGATATGTGACCCTTTTTGTCGACGAGAGGGGAGATTCCTCGGGGAAGGAACCGTTTGTCATTTTCAATCTGTATAAGTATCAATTTGACTTTCGTAATCAATTTGGAAAATCTCTTTCAATTTAATTACTGTTAAATTACTTACCGGAGGGAACTCAGGTAACGTTTTTAATGAAATGCGTGCAACGGACACACTCACTGTACAACTGACTCTTACATATTTTTTATTTATACTTGTTATTTATTTATTTTTCATGTATATATGCAGATCGTCCAAGCGAGTTTTTGCGCATTTTGGCGGCGTGAATATGATTGTTGCAATGCGATTGCAAAGTTACTACATGTATGCGCTTTCTTGTAGTGATTTGGATGTAATTTTGATTTCAATAGCCTAATAAACCGCGGGTCTTGTGTATTGGGTTCCCATCCTAGTTTTGTCCCCTGGCTCCCGTCGCTCCCGTTAGAGCAGCCCCGACTCCATGCAACGAGACCGCGCTTTAAGGCAGACTAACCATTGTGTTCCAGAGCGCGATTTCGACGGCTTCCAACTCGCCCCCGCCCGGCGGCGCGGCGGCGGCGGCTGCGGGCGGGCCCCGGTCGGCGTCCCCGCCGCCGCTCGCGGGCGCCGCCCCGCGCTGCTGCGAGACCGGCCGCCCCATCTTCCAGGACCCCATCACGGGCCAGACCGTGTGCTCGTGCCAGTACGAGCTGCTGAGCTACCAGCGGTTGGCCTCCGCGGGCGTGCCGCTCTCCATGTACAGCGCCCCCTACTCGGACGCCGCCGCCGCAGCCGGCATGGCGGCGTACTTTCCGGCGCTCGCCGGAGACCAGGCGCCTTTCTACACCAATGCGGTCAGTGCGATAAACGTAACTCAGTGTTCTCACACGCTGGTGCGGTGGTGGGCGAGAGATCAAGGTGGGATAGCGACCTCGATCGACTCAGGTTCATTGAACAAGTCCGATTTATTCAAAATAATGCATCTGGTCGCATACCGCATCAGTATGTGAGGATCACCGCTCTTTTTCATTTTCGACTACACATTGCAGGTTACCTCACTCTTAGTATCTGATTATTAAATCAAACCGAAACTTTTACTCTATTTTTACAAAACTTCCTACTTATTTTTTAGTTATTAGTTATTTGTTAGTTAAGAAAGTTTTGGCACCCACTGGTATAACTTCA
Organism: Atopsyche davidsoni; assembly: GCA_022113835.1. Classification (NCBI taxonomy): domain Eukaryota; kingdom Metazoa; phylum Arthropoda; class Insecta; order Trichoptera; family Hydrobiosidae; genus Atopsyche; species Atopsyche davidsoni. Next base: position 2,813,974 of record JAILWY010000019.1, on the reverse strand, counting down.
TTCTTTGGTATTGTGTTGCGTTTAATTCTGAATATTCAAGTCCTCGAGTACGAAGATAATTCCCAATGGCCTCAAATTTTTTTCAAGTAAATCTTTGTAGATTCTAAGCTAACCGATGGCCGCACATGCTCAGTAAAGGATACGGGAAGTCCCGGGATTCGGGAGCGGGGCTCGGCGCCTCGGCTGCGATCCGCCCGTCAGATATCGCTAACTCTGGCGATTGACTCATTTGTTATCCTGGTCGCGGCTAAATTGACCGCCCTATAGATTAATTAAACGCGTCTCTTTAAATTGACCGAAAAATACGCAGCCATTCTTTAGTAACGCACTGCTCAACATCCGACATCTCTATTTTCGATTGACCGTGGGAGCGTTTTTATAAAACCTAGACATAAAATTCAAATTATTATGACGGATATTTTTTGGTAAGTAACATAAAATAAATAAAGGTTAGTGTCTATTTCGTCTATTTTTTATATTAAAATATATCTTGAAATACCCCCGGCGTCAAAATATATCGAATAGGCGTTGCAGTAAAAATATTTTTTTAAAAATTATATGACTTATAATAATAACAAAAGCTGATTAAAAGTAAATTTAAGTACATTAAAACGATGTTGTTTTTTAACAATGGATTTTTTTTTTTCATTAATCGATTTTTTCATCATCACATTTGATAGAATTAAATTTCAATTAGAAAAGATTTAAAGACTGAAAGTTATGTTCTCATGGAATTTCAACTAATCACGAATAATTCCTGTTGGAAAAAAATAGCCGCCGTTTAAATTAACAAAAAAAATAATAATTAAAGTAATCAAATAAGTTTTTTTTACTATGGTAAAATTTGTTCTTTAAAATCTTATTTACCGATTTAAATAAATTGTGTATTAAATATTATAGGTTTTTAAGTTATGAACTATTATACAGTAAGTGCTGTGAATTTTTATTAATTCCTTACGTCAAAACATGATACCGGTTAGGAGAGAATTTTCTTTCACGGGCACCGTGGTTGCATTACGGCCTATCTTTTGTTAGGCTTTCGAGGAGATAAACACATAATCCGGTACATTACGTAGGCTGCTGCATTATAAAGCCTTCAGTTCCAGATGATCGATCATTGAATATCTTTCAGATACCTTCCTATATATTACAAAAAAAACTCCCTTTGTATTGAACCACTTTTATAAAGCTGGGGAGCTTGGCTTGATTGTAACATCTTCATAATATATGCTCATTGCTTAGGAATCATTGGACTCATACTCAGTATATGATAACCGAAATGACGGATAATGTTGTGATCAATTTTATGAATTTTGAATCGTATTTTAACTTCGTCAACTGTGAAGAGATTAACTGAAAAATTCAGGGAGGCTGGATTCGTTGGAGACGCTTAACACACTGGTAGTCCAAAAACAAGCCGTTCAAATGTCAATATCGAAGCAGTGCGTAAGAGTGTCGGTGACAATCCAGAAACCTCAATTCGGCGTCGTGGACAAGAATTGCAAATTTCAAGAAGCTCTCTACAGCGTATGCTTACAAAATTCAATTAACACAAGAACTGAAGCCTAGAGACGAAGCTAAAAAACTATTCCGACCATATTTTGTATGCAATTTTCGAACTGCGGCTGCCAAGCTTTCATTATTTTTGAAATATTGTTCAATAATGAAAACACGTTGCTCTATCGTGTAACGCTCCATTTTTACTAACCCTTAACTGTCAGCTGTCAAATTGTTATATGTGTTTCCAAAACTTTACTGCAAAAAATGCCGACAAATTCAAATGTTGCGTTAATTTTGCGACACCTGTAGAAACAGTAGTTAGGTTATCCGATTTCATTATGCGTATTAAAATTTTTAATCGTCAGTAGTATATCTTGCACCTGTAATGAAACTCAAAAAAAAAATAGAGGATAGACACCCAGACGAATATTATTCCTTCACGCTCCGCGCCGCATTCAAAGTTCCCGTGTCGCGCGTAACAAACCCGGCTACGTCCCGGCGGCGGGGTCTTTCATTCTCGCCCTTGCGGCGCGCGGCGCAGGGGCGAGAGTCGCGCGCCCGGGGAGCCCGGCCGGCGCCCCCCGGGCCGTGTCGCCGCTCGCCGGGCGCGCATTCCGCGCGGAGTTCGGCGCTGACGGTGTGTACGAGAGCTTGTTCGCAACTCGCCCGCTTCCGAATCCAGCCCTGCGGTACAGTTTTAGCGAGGGAATTTTGTGAAATTATATTTTATGCGCTGTTACGTACTGCAGCTGTAGAAATTGAAATTTTCTACTTTGAAAATACCTGCACTTGCTTGGTGTAACGGGAAAACTTAAAAAAAAAAAAAAAAAAAACGCAACGGGAAAGAAGTACATAATATATTTTTTTTTTATTTATATAAATCGATAAGATCTCACTGCACCGTTGAGTATTGAATTCATTATTTAAAATAAATATATTTGATTGAGGCTTTTATATTGTATCATCATCTTATCGCGTGGAAAATTCGGCCCTCTCAAAAATACTTGCCTCTGTATCTACCGAATTATATCATTATTATTATTAACTGAGATTTGGCAATATCAATTGGATATCTTTTCGAACGAATTTCGTTAATAATAAAAATAAAAAAAATGGCACTGTAGACAAAATTTATATGTCACGAAACATACTGCCATATTAAAATTAATTTTATAAACATTTATGAATCTTGTTAAAAAAACGTTTGTTCGTGTTTTATAAATCAATTTTCCAGTGTGTTCTGAAATAAACCAATCCCAGGAGAGTACGCCGACACTTTCAAACAAGAACGAGTGTTACAATTCCGAATACCACTACAAACAAGAAAAAAGCACTCAAAGCGACACAGCTGATATTTAAATTCCTCTCGAAATATAACATCCCTTAAGCACATATAGCCCCCGTGTCTCGGTTCGCGAACATTATTCACAATTTTCAGGCGACGTGTTCTACACATGTCTCAGACTCTTTCAGGTGCCGCCGGTTGCGGTTTTAACTGAGACAGACTTCAGTTTCCTGAAGCTTTTCCATTAGATGAATGTTCTAGAATGAAGGTGGAACTTCAGCGTAATAGATTCATAATATACTTTTAGCGGCAAATCGGATCTCTTTGTGTTAGAATTTGTGATTTCTCTTTGCTTTGTAATGAGCTTGTCTATTTGTATTACTCTCCAAGCATTATTGCCACTTCTCACAGTAGCGACGCATTTTAATATTAATATAACCGACTTGGGCCCTAAATTGATTTCGTTTACACAATTATTTTTTTACAGTATAATTAGTAACGTGAAAGTCATTTATTTAAAAAAAAAATGGCAGATTTTAATATTACTCTTATGAGAAAACGCTTATAAAAATTAATCTAAAATAATTACATGGCTTTTACATCAAACTATAAGTACATAAATGATATTTATAGCAATGAATTGAAATTCAATAATTGATATACATCAAATATATACTATTATTTTTTGTTTTTCTGCAACTATTTTGTAGAAAATTATTATTGGTAATTTAAATGCGCTATTCCAAAAAACTACACATAAAAATACAAAATATTTTTTTAGAATAGAAAATGATTAATTATTAATATATTAACATCACATTAGTTCATTGATCATATTCAAATAAGTTTTCAAAAGTATTTTGTTCTTCACTTTGTTACGAAATCGTATCACAAACATTTGTTGATTTTAATTTTTTAAATTTTGTTACTTTTGATTGAGGATATTCTCGCCACGTGGAAGAGTTCAAAGTGGGAGGTACCAGTATATGTTATTAACTAGATTTTTCGGTAGTAGTCTGGAGTATCAGTTTCCCCTCTCGAATCAATTTCTGGTTGGATGGCGCGCCTCGGCCGGGCCGCCGTGTCATTGGATATTCAGCCGGGGGGAAGTTGGTCTACAGTTTTCTAGTTTCCATTGTATTGGAATATCAGTAACTACAATAGACCATTGGCGTTCGGTGAAAAAGATAGATAATAGACAAGAAACAAAAACCTTATACTAACCTTTGTTACAGAAATATTGTACCAATGACATGTATTTCAAAAATTTTATCCCCAAATATTTTATAGCCAAAAGTATACTCAAAAAAACCTTTTTTGTCTTTATAGTTTCGTGAGGAAATTTTTAGATATACATAAATAGTATGTTCTAACGGTAATCTCTAGTATATTTATTATTTTTGTTAATTGAGCAATTAAAGAAATATATTAGCTCAACATCTGATTACTGCCATTTCAAACGAAGCACGGGTTTCGATTTTCAGCATTGTGAATAGAATGTCAGGTATGTTAAATAGATTAAACAACAAGCCTAAGAGTTGCAGGTTATAACTGGCAGGTGATGTTACTAAACGATAAAATTAGCTGTTTAATTAATAGCACGGAAAGTAGAATTATCGATGAATTAAAAAGCGACGTTCAGCGTTTTTAAGTACCTAAAACTTCAATTTCTTTTGTATGATCAAATTAGCACTAAACAGCAGACAAGAGGTTTGTAACACACGTCACTGTGCACATAGTGTTTACAAAGTACGCAACTTACTAAATACCTGAGCTAAACGCATTTATGTAATCGTAACATTAACATAGAAACTTATTTGTGGGGCGGACTGACCTTTTGGGGTTTCGCGGGGTGGTAAGTGGATCCGCCGTCCTGCGGGGTCATGCGTATTACTCACTACACCTCATGGCTCATAGGCAAATACATGGTACAAAATAATTAAAACGGAAGTAGTAAGGGGAGCATGCTACCCTCTAAAACAAATAAAAAATTATGCATAAAATATCTGGAGTTTAATTGTAAAAGTATTACTACATAATATATTTATAGACTTTGTTTGAAAGCAAGAAACATTATCGAGGGTTTTTAGAATTAAAATGAAAAACCACTTTAGTATGAAGATATTTAAATACTTGATGTATAATCAAAGAAATTTTATTAATTCAATATTTAAAAAATATATTTCTTAACACTTTGTGTAGACCTAGTAGGTAAGAAAGTCTGTCTAAATGAAAAACAATATATAGTTGATAAATAGAGTACCGATATGAATCATCACTCTCAAATTTTTGTCATCAGCAAAAATGAAAAAAATAATCAACGATTATATTCACCATTCTACAGTGAAAAAATTTCCACACATACATATATAAAATAAACATATATATATTATGTTACATTTCTGCTAGCCAATCTCAAATAAACAATACAAGTCTTTACTGTTTGACTAATATAGATAGATCATTTGGTTTAGTCATCTTGTTAAATATATATGATTATGAAATAAAGTTAAAAATAATTATTACAATTGGCTTCCTAGATGTCAAGACGATTATACTGATGAAAATCATCTCGAATAAAGACATTAATATCCAAACAAATCAAAACCTCAAACAATACGTCATAACGTATAATTTGTTTTTGTACAATTTAATACGAGATTGATATTATATAAAATTGTAGGTATTCATGTTTTATCTTCGTTTAATGCGACTGCCATTCACGCATTTGTTGAGGCGATAATCTACGTGCCATTTCAAATACACAGGTGATGTTTTCTAGCTGGTGCCAATGCGACTTCAATTGTGCGTCCATCATATCACAGAGCTATTTTAAAACGCTACAACCCGGCTTGAATAATGAATGCCGCGGCGGTGGACGGTGTGTTTTCTTTTACTCCAGTCCACTATCAAAACACGGCATCCCCCGGCATTCCGGGGAAGGCTGGCCAGGAGACGTGACCGAGTCCGCCCGTCGCAGGATTATCATTGTTAATGCACGGAAACAAAATAATCCCGAAGAAGATATTTATCCCATCGCAAAAATCTCATTTGACAACCTGGCGGATGTCTTTGTCCTTTTGTCGCTCGTTGTTTTGGTATATCCACAAAATAAAACGAAATGTTTTTGAATTTTTTTTAAAAATATTTGTTAGGCTCCGTTATAATGAATGGTATTTTTTTTTGTAGATTTTTAAACGGATTATAACCGTTGTATCTGTGATCAATCATTTCTATACATGAACAAATATTCACATTTCTTAAGAAATATTTTTGATAATTATTATCGCTACAATATTTGATTTCATGAATGTTTTGAAAAAAATTATTTATTCATAGATTTTAAGAATGTTACAGTGATCACTATTAATAATTAATATTTTAGTCAATATATTAAAGAAATAATGAAATTTAAAATAGTATTAGAATAGTGTGATATTTACAACTAATAAATTATAAATTGGATCAACTTTAATTGTTTTGTAATCCTTTGGCATACTGAAGGATAAAAGGCTTACACCACAAGTCCATCAGACAGGTGTTCTGCATTCTAGTTTCACTGATGCATAAGAATTTAAGCGAAGCTGAATGAAATAAAATTATTTAAGTGACAGATAACTGCAATGGATTTAAAGGCAGATGGCCAAAAAAAATAATTTTTTATTTAAATAAAAACTGTTTCTCTCTCAAAGAGCATCGATTCTGTGTTATTTGGAAAAAAAATCACGCAGTGTGGTCCAGTAAAAATTAATACACCTTTTACGCAGAGGGTCAGCAGTTCAAATATAATACAGGACGTTTACTTTTTAAATTAGCTGCAATTAATTATCACCGGTTGATCTTTGTATTGGTAATTATTAACCATATTATAATAAAACTTATAAATTACACAACATAGAAATAGTTAAATAGCACTATTATGTAATATTTTCGGTTTTATATATTTTTTCAAAAAGTATTCCATTAAATAATGTATGTACTTATTTTAACGAAACATCTTATTTCTATGAATTTCTTAATTTGTGCTTTGGAAACTGGTTCGATGCTAAGTTAGTGAATTAAAAATAAATCCCAACACATTTTCTACTTATACGATTCTGGGTTTGCGTTATTTCCTAGTATCATGAGTTGTATTTATTTATTAAATAATGTACATATTACTCGAGGCCGCATTCATTATTTGTGAGTACCTACGTATTCCCGGAGTAATCCAGCCAAAGCCCTTTTAACAACGGTCAGATTCTCGGCCCACCAAGAAGCAGCGACAAAGCAGAGAATTTATTATGAGACTGTTCTGAATGGGTCACATGTAGGTAACACCTTGAGACCCCACAGTATGCACAGGATTTCGATATCTCTGCTTAGTGAGGCCTTAGATTATGAGCAAGTTTCTCAAATATAAATTAAAACAATTTAACAAGGTATATTGAAACAAATATATAATAGCTTTGAGAACCTTTAGAAATAATATCTTGTTGTGTTGTATTTACAAAAAAAAACTGTCCATAGAAATGTTCTGAATTGAATGATTAAGCAATTATTGCCTTTATTAATACACAAAGTAATAACTGTTTCGTAAATAAGCAACGACGATAATACAATAAAGGTCATTCGAAAATAACGTAGAGTTGTTGAACAATTTAATTAAGATTAAACATCTCATTTAACCAACGATTTCACCCTAACCCTTCGTAACAATTATTGACAATAAAAAATACCATTGGTGTAGTGTTAACCAACTTTGTTAAAAAGTATTTAAAGCTTTAATATTTGATATAAGTAATCTATATATATATATATATATATTTATTTATTTGTATCTTCGTTTTAATATATAATACGTGTGCTGCTTATTAAGCATTTAATCGTGATGATACAGTAACATAAAGTCTACCTAAGGTGGACATACATGGATCGAGATTATATGTAAAAGGAAAGTCGTTATACCTACAGATTTTTAAGATTACAGTGACGAATGGGATCGATATTTGCTATCATAAGTTTGTTATGTTACTGATATTGTTTACTAAGAAACATGATATGCTATTTACCTGATAAAATTTTGTGCCATTTTGAGTACACGTTTGCTGTATAATATAGCATTGGTACATCAACTACACATGTTTATGAAATATTTAATTGACAAAATAATATTTCAAAACGCTAACTATAATTTTATTACTAATGCATATTTAAAGAACGTGTATGCCAATGTACACAAAGTGTCTGGTATCAACTTTTAAAACGCGTATACGACCGAAAAAACACAGAATAAACCGGGGAAAAGCGACCAATCACCTATATACGTAATTAATCACAATTATTCGACAGCAATCCAAACGAATGCGGTCAGTTGCGTCGAGCTACGTATCAGGGTACCACTATGGTCGGTTTGTGAACACGACTACCCGTGTACTCACACTGCGCTCGGCGGCGGTCGCGGGGTCCGTACTCCATAAAGAATGAAAACTGATTGTAGCCATTTTGTTTTTTTTTTTTAGTAACTTCAATAAATAGGCAGGGGTTCTAATTTGATTTATTTGAGGATAATTGGGAGTTTAAATTGACGACTTTTTAAACAGCAACAACAGCAATACCACGAATTGAAGCAATTGCTCAGTATCAACAACTCGATTTTAAAATATCTCATTTTATTATTCTTAATATTTTGTGGTCAGTAACTGCTTAGTGCGTGTTCATTTCGTAGCACGCACTAGAATCGAATTAACGGTTATAAATTCATTCTCACAAATTAAAAATAATAATTTTATATCTCGTAAAATATCCGCAAAACCTGTTTGCGAAATTAGTACGAGAACATGCGTAAAAAAGTTGTTATCGGCAAGTTGGGCAGGGCTCACTCACTACCCGCACGAAACATGCAGTTCATATTATAAGAAGTCGTATAACTCTGCCTCGCTAAGAATAATTAATTAGCTTGTACTTTATAAATAAATTATCGGAAATATTCAAGTAAGAGTACATGCAGTTTTTATACTGGTACAAATATTGTTATATCAATTTATTATACATTCATATAAAAAAATATATATTAAGAATTTTAATTATAATCCTAATTTTAATTAAAAAAATACGAACCAAAACAATTAGTCAAGTTTATAATATATTAAAAAACATTTTTGACAAATGAAATTACATTGAATAGCATGGTAATTTTGGTGCGCGTTGTTTTAGACGGCTGGGATTGAGCTGAAAGAAAACCTGGCTGCAGGCGCAGCATCCTGGCCTTACCCCTCAGTGTACCACCCCTACGACACAGCCTTCGCCGGGTATCCATTCAATGGGTAAGTAACTTTGTATCTTAACTCCAAACATCCCCTGGTTTACACACTTCTGATGTAACAGATCTTGTCGCACTGTGTGTCTCACGCTCAAGTAATGTGCTAGGAGTTGTAAGTGAATCGCGCTTTAATGATTACCTTTATTACCTAGTATGATATGGTTAAAGCTTTTTCTACTGAAAGGATACAAAGTATCAGAAACTTGCTTCTTTAGATAGCAGAGCCTCCAGAGACTGGTAAATAAACTGTAGGAGTGCCTTATCTATATTGACCCCATTTTAACATCGTTGAGAGCTTAATATACTTTATGTATGATTTAGTATATTGTGAAAACGGTTGCAGTGCAAGTTTATGTTGGCGTTTACTTCTTGCGTTAGCGTAGGAAAATTTGTAGTAGGAAATGTGTATCATGATCGGTGTTGGGTGAGGAAATTTTTTAGTCTTGATAGAATATTTAACTTGGAGACAAAAATTTATTTGTAAATTTAGGTTTAATGCTAGCGCGCGATTTTGCGGACTCAGAGATAGTTTTGTTTTTTATAAATCAAATACATATTTATGTTACAGAAATCGTCGCATTCGTGCCGGGGTTACTCTTTATTGATCTGAATCAAACTGACGTAACGTATAACATCGACCAGTTTTTCATGTTGTTTGGTACTCTTCAAGCATAAAATTGAGCAGAACACACTCGAGGGGCGTTATATATGCTAACGCGGGGAATAAACATGGGCGACACTCCCCGCGCACGCATTCTAAAAGCACTTAATCGCCGATATCCAGACAGTTCGTATATAAGTAGCGACTAACTCGAACATTACCTTTATATATCGCATTTTTTTACTTCGTGTACATTCAGGCCGGGAATCTAACCAGCGCACATCCAGTCGAATCAATAATTCAAAAGGTCCTTCACATGTCCTGTTTTTTCGTCGCGAACAGAGGACGGAGAGTGCAGAGGGTCGAGGAGAGTCCGACTGCGCAGTGTGGGGGTAGGTTTGACCAAAACAGCCGGGTTTTAGCCGCCAGGAATTATTAATGGGTCAGGAAAGGGTGCGAGGGGCCAGTCTGACCGACGGAAAACCGCAGCCCTTAGGATAGTCGAGAATTATATCGCCCACATGCAAAAATTAGCTCCCTAAAAACGTTCGAGCTGTAAAGCTGTGATTTTTTAAATTAGTGTTTATTTTTTTGCGAAATGGCCGCATTTAAGAAGTTGTGGTCGAGTGATAGCATTTTAGCTTTTATACTGATGTTAATTTTAATTATATGTTTTTGTCATAAAAACATACAACGATATCTACTTAACTTCTTTAAAAAAAACCTATTTGAAAAATATAACAAACCATAAAAAATAACTCAAATAAAAAAAGTTCCGGCCTAACGGCTGCTAGGACGTTGCAGCTCTAACCAACTAGAGTATCGGTTCTCTAAACGTATCTGAAATGAACCCAAAAGTAAACAAAAATAAAACCCGTAATTAATGTCTTGTGAGGCTACGCGGTCCCGCGCCTTTCCTTAATTCCTATAAAAACATACCCATATTATCAATAATGGAGCAATACCAGAGAGGACGCTCTTCGAACCGACTATTTTTACTTTGCGAGGGAGTATCGGAACCTATCGTCAAAGAACAGCCGAGTGGGCTTTGAATAGTACCTATCAATAAAAACACACTTTTATTACCATTCACACGACCTGTCTCCAGGAAATGACTCTGTGAAGGTTGATCGGATCTCTTTGTAACCAGATCTAGCCACTGGCTTGTGTTCAATTCATTATATGACGCACATATTATTATTTTAACACCCATTTTATCGTTTAATATGTTTGTAGTGTTTTGTATTGAAAATGTACAATTTAGATAATGTAAATATTCATAAACTTAAACATTTGATAAGACAATACAGTGAAAGATTTTTTCGAAAAGCAAATATCTGATATATATATATATATAGATATTTTATTATTATAGGCAATATTGCTGTAGAAAATTTACTCGTTCAACTATAGACTGTGTAGGAGTCCCAGTGCCACGAAATTGGCGATAAATTGTCGGAATGAGGTATTTGATTGGTGTTCAAGTTACGGACTAACTATTTAGTTTTAATAAAGATATGTATAGTATCCAGTTTAATGCAGAAAAAAAATTATCTGATAAATTTATCTTATAAAACATTTACTTGTATCATCACAAAACTCGCATTTCTGTCTTAATATTATAGTTAAATCCGGAAATTTTTAGTGAATACATACAAATATATTTATAGATTCTATATATATATATATATATATATATATATATATATATATAATAACAGACATCCCAATGTTGGGTTGGATTTACCTTCAATATAATAGTAATATAAACAAAAGGCATTTTTTGTGTAGTAAATAAATAATATGGCGTAATAGCCATATTGTACCACGTATTAATTTTATCTAGCTCAATATACAAATAATAACATGGACAAACAGAAAATTCCACGAGTTATGCATTTTATCACTGCTTGAATTATTTAGTACAAAAGACTACAGTTTGAATCAAATGCGTGACTCGTCAGGTACGATGAATTTCTAGCTAACTATGCCTGTATTTGCTCACTTGGCGCATTCCGCTCAGTTATTGTCGTGCCGAGAAGTATTATAATAATTTTCACGATTATGTTTCCAAACGCATTTACAATACTTTTGTATTACTTAAAAAAAACTGTTCAAAAGTACTGACATCTTTTATTAAGTGGAAACGCAAATAAAAAGTAATGTTATAATTAATTTTGTTTAATTACACATAGCCACAGTTTTTAATATATTTTTTTTAAAAAGACAGGTATTCGATAAATTTTTATGTTGAGATACCTGAAATTTATACGCTTGTGATTGAGAGTAAAAAATTGTAAAAATAAATATATTTTTAAAGCGTGGTGTACATCTATTACGAATTGGTTCAATGGTAGCGGTTTAAAAGTACTTAACTGAAATAAATATATTTTGAATCACTTTGATTTAACATACACCATTTTATTCGATGTATCATGTACCTATCAACACAGTAACCAAATCAAAAGTAATAACTACTATCCAGGTTTTCCGTAACGGAGATCGATCACCCTGAAAACTTGCGCGAAAAAAAAGAATCCACTGAAAAAATTGTCACGACGGCAGCGTCGCCCCCTCCCTAGGCGGGGAGGGCTCATTGATATTTGAATATTTTTTCCTTGCATTATCCCCGGGTCTCCAGACATTAGGGCGGTAACGAGCCGGTCGTGTCACGCCGCGCGCTCTGCTCGTGATTTATGCATTTTTAATTGCGCCAGCGAAAGAGTTAGGCGGCGCAGTCGCTGGTGCAGCGGGCGCCGACGGTTTAAATGATGCTCCTTATTTGAAGTTTTTGCTGTAATCGATCGTTTAGTAACGCGATATATCGAGACCCGACGTGAAAAAACCCAATAACCGTATATTGCTTATCGTCAATTAATTTCATTTTGATTCAATAAAAATTTATATTACGTCTAATTTAAATACGAGTACTCATACACTATGGGCTTTGATAGATATCTATGTTGGCGTAAGTCTTTTTATCTGAAAATGGTGTCCAATAATTTCACCCAAAAAAGAACATTAAAAAAAGGAAAATGTAAAGATTGAGTTGCAGTTATTTTAGGGTAATTTAAAAAAAAAATACTAATGGTATTAACGAGGTTCATTAAGTGCACTTAATGTATTTTTTACAAATCTCCGACGAGTTGGCGAGTACGTTTTTCTTACATCCACCCCAGTAAAGCAAGTCATGATTATTATGTAATCAGATGTTTCGCTTAATGATGTTTTAATTACGTCTAATAATTAATTTTTGTGTGGAATTATTTCCTAAATTGCGGGAGTTTGCTTTGATATTGTAATAGAACACAGCCTTCCATTGTCAGTAATTATGTTTGAAATAATATCGCTTAATTCTTTTAAGAACATCCAAATACCGACCATTAAATCTGAAATTAACCCAGCGACGTGAGACAAATCAGTTTTGGATGTAAATTATCGTTTCGCTCAGGAAGCTACTGCGTCTAGTATTTTAATGTAATACAATAATAATTATTTAGAAAATATATTAAATTAATGACGTTAATTGTGTGAAAACTTGATTAATACGTGCAGTATTTACGACTCACGGAGCTATTAGGATGGCCTAAGCATACCAAAAATTTTAGAGCATGAATCGAAATCAAGAAACCGACAATATTACAATTCTATGTCACTCGATCAATATACGCAGTTACCAGTTCAGTTACGAGTAGTTGAATTGAATGCTATTCGAGCTATCAGTTACTATAGTAAGCCTGCTTATTGGAAGTTTTTAGTACGACTTCCGCCGGCTTCTGTAGCACCAAGAAGCTCATGGGCATTTGTAGCCATCAATAAGCATAATATATGAATCTGATAGGACACGAGCATAGTCATTCAAAAACAATAAACCTTTTTTTCCATTTACAAAAAAGTATCTTCAACAATTCAAAACAAAAACAAAAAACCTTTTTTTTAAACTCGCATATTTTTATATTGACACGCAAGAAATCTGATTATTTTTATATTTAAATGACAAACACATAGGTACTTTATTGCTTACATATCTTAACTTTGTTTTGTAGTGCGCTTATACCGACATGACTTTCACATTATTAGTAATTGATAAAAATACTTTGAAAAATCAAACATTTACGTTTACTTTATATATTAATAACATTATGAGAGTGATTAAGTAAATATAGTCTTTATATGTATTCATAAGTAATTTACTTAAGTAATCATATGGACGCTGAAAAGGATACTCAACTTAATTGCCATTATCCGGTATCCATGCTTTTTATTTGTGTTTAGTTGAAACGTTCCGTTTTAAAAGTCCTATTATTTACATTTTATGTTGTAGCCACACCACCGACTTGTCATGACTGTACTAGAAAATAACAAAACATAACCGGGCGCATTTTATGTCTCACTTGCTCTGGTACGTCATCAATCAAATCTGGAAGGCGCATCTGTTTTGAATCTGTCTCAAATTTTATCATCGAGTTTTAAAAGTAAATACGTTGCCCTATTTCAAAACAAAAAATCATAGGCAAAATGGAAGAATCTACCCAGTAGAATATTATTAATGAACTTACTATTACTATATATTTGTTAAAAAATAAATACTTAAATGCGATGCAATTTATGTAAGCATCTTTGGGACTTACGTCTGAGATTAATTTTTCAAAAATAAATGCAACATTTCATTAATAATTAAGATACAAGTTTATAGCGAACTATGTAGATTCTTTCAGTATATCCACATTATAATGCATAGCGATTCAAATGAATTAATATGGCATCTTTATTTAAATATGTCATCAACAGTCGTGTTACTGGTTTTTATATCGCTATTTCGTCATAATTTGGCAAACGCGTATGTTTATTTGATAATTTGCTTATTGTTGCTGCTACCGCTGTACTACTAATTTATTTCTAATCGCTGATTTTTGTAAATGTCATGATATATATTGTGTTGGTGTTTTTTTTTTTTTTTTGTCACATTTTTTCCACACTGTCAACCGCACCCCAAGATAGTAGAATTCTTTGATGTATCTGGTCATTATATCGAGAGGTAAAAAACGCGAATTTTATCACGATCATTTAACAACACAATATAAGACTTAACAAATCAAACATGAGTAGACTGAGTATCTGGACATTACGGCGTCGCACCGATTCCTCGAATAATCTGACACGCAAAAATATTACATAAAGTCCGTACTCAAACAATAACGCTGGCAATTTCTTCGAAGCGTTCATAACACTGGCGGCGATGAATTTCATCGAGCGATTAATATATTATTCGCGACCGCAGACCGCGCCGCTCGCTGCGTTCTGAGTGCCATCTTCCGATCACGTCCCGGCAGTGTGGCAGATAGCAACACCGTGTCCAACCTGCTGCCAGACATGAATGCCAAGTGCAAGCTGCCACAGCACGCTCACTCTTCCAGAATTACTCTTCCGAGGATAACGAATGACTGCTCATGCCTAATCCAAACTACGTTTGTATATTTATTGATATTTCCAAGTTATACTTCTGAAGGAACGCAAAAATTAAATTCTTCTCTAATCAGATTATTACGTCCAAAGCTTGTTCAATTAAATGTAAATATGTGGCATAGATGCAATTCATAAATATAAATAAAGATGACAAGAGTAACTTTGTATTATAAATAAAATTTGCAGGCACACGTGCTAATTTTTAACTGACGCAATATTACGTGATACTATTTAACGTATAAAAAATTGCACACACAGGTATTTGCAAATTCATGACAAATATAGTACAATATTTTTTTTGAATACTACACACATATAGCAATATTTTCAATGACAAAATATGCATTCTAGAAACAGCAATTACACATTTTTGCGCTTACCATAAAAAGCACGTACAGCAAGCATTAAACGTGTTTTGTTTAATTTTATAAAATAATATTTTTTTTTTTTACTGTCAAGCTCTTATTACATTATATAAAGCATACACCTAATATTTTTTTATCATTGTTCAGTGCTTGTTCTCGTGGTACACCTTGTTTTAGTGAATGGCTCTTGACGAAGATATGCCAAAAAATAATATTTTGTGCCATAGGTTCTTAGATAATCCTTTAATTGATTGGTTGTTTCAACAAAGTATGGTGAATTTATATGTACCAGACGCATTCGAGTATGTACACTACCAATACAAATTTTATAATTATACATCATCAATAAAAAAAGTATATATATATATATATATATATATATATATATATATATATATATATATATATATATACAAACATTTTTCTAATGTTATCTTAAAGCCAATGTGGTTACTTACCTATAAATATCGCCTCACATTATAAATAATCTCTTATGAGATTTATCAAAGTTTAAAAAAAATATTATTACATACTATATCCAAATCCACTATATCCCAAATCCAACCATAATTACACTTATTAATAGTTGCAAGAGATAGTATTTTTGAAATTAAACTAATCAGCTATTTGTTATTTGTCATCCTCGTTTATGCATATATGGCGTTTGTATAAACCGATATTTATTGTACTATAAAAAACCTCAAAGGATTTATTAAGCTATTTTTTATTAATTTTAATTAAATGGAAATATACAGTAATTAGTCATTGTTATTTTCTTAATTTAATTATTTATTGTCAACGTTTTTTATTAATGGTCTCATGTTCAATGTCGGGAGCGGTTCCAACATGTCTACTGCGTCCGGTGTGATATTAACTTCCGGTAGCCATTTTGTCTCATTCTTCTTACACGTAGGTACGTATGCCTCCAATGGCTCATACAGGTGACAGTATGACGAAATTATAATCCACGTAATCACGTCGATCTCCAAGTTGATTTTGAAATGTTTTTAGTTGATAATAACATTTGGCGATTTGAATTTTGACGAATCCAACTAATTATATATTATGACGTAGATACTTGAATTCAAAACGAAAGACCCAAAATTCAATTTATGAATAAACTATCTTTTAAAATAAAATATTGGGTTGAATAAAATAGATTAGTGTGCGCTTTGATAAATAAAAAAAAATCATAAGCATTACTGTACGATTAAACAATTAAAATACTGTAATAAAATATAAATTAAAAAACGAGACATAAATAATAATTAATTTACTGCTATAAGTACTCAAAAATATTTGGATATGCTCGAATCAATATTCCAATCACATATATTTTTTTTTTCTAGATTGGTTCTTTATAAGTCTTATCTTATTTATTATAAAAATATTTTTAATTTACAAATTGTAACCATTAAAAAAATTGATGTTATTCAATAGTCTGGATAAATTTATTAAGAACTGTAGTGAAATAAATAACATGATATTAAGTTTTTTCAATTTACCATATCTACATCTCACTTCTTTTATACTACCAGGGTTTTAATGTGGGTTATCGTTGCTTTGGTATCATGCTTGATCGCATTTCCTTTTTTATTATTTTATTATAAATTTTTATAGTATGTAAATAGTAATAATGAAACGAAATGTGTTTATAGTATAAAAATTTCATTCTGTTAAATTAAAGTTATTATATTAAGACAATAATGTAATTATAGTTTTTTTCGGTATACGTTAAATTTGTCATAGTTATTAAATTTCGCTGCATTTGTGATGGATGTGCTGTATGAGGTTTCACGGTGTTTACTCACATATTTCACATTCTGTTGTATCTGAATGATTCTTCTGCTGATTTCCTGCTCGACTGCTGGAAACGAGCCCATCACTATTCACGATGAGTGTTCAGCCAAACACCAACAATTAACAGCCGTTTTTGGTGGTTTAGCCGAGCGTGACCCGACAGCCTGATGGCGGCTCCTTCCGACGACTGCGTCATCACACATTCAGACTTCTCCCTTTAGAACGTGATCAGACCGATAACAAACCTATAAATGCCGGTTTCACTGTCGTACACGATGCACTCTAGTAAGTCTGGTGACTATTTTTACAGAAGAATACTGAGTGAAATATTGACAGAATGATCCCATTGGGATGACAAAACTAGACCTTTGATCTAAAATTTTACTTTATATTTTGGGCTACTGAATTTGTGTCAGTTTAAATTTAAAAAGCCGAAAAACAGAAAAAAAATAAAATAAGGATAAAATAATCAAAATATCATATTTTATTAAATATATTCAATAGTATAATTTTTTACATATTGCATAGAAGTCTAATATTTTGATCAATAAGTTTGCATTAAATAAAAGGCCCGGAATGCTTTTTATTTCAATATTTAAGTTTATAACGATATGTGTGAAGTATGATTTCAAAGTGGAATAGTCTTTTAATATGCTTGTAAAAGAAATCGTTAATTTATTATTATTAAAACAATAAACTTACAATTTTATGGAGTCAGGCGTAGTGAGCATCGATAAAAATATTGAAAATAATAAATATAAAAAATTGTAAATAAAAATAGAATAAATTTCACCAGTGCTGTTATTCTAATTAAATGTTAAGGCCATATTGATTAGATGACACCATTTCAGTCTGAAATCACTTCAAAGAGTGGAAGATAAAAAATACATCGTGTAATTTGCCATTAGGTCGGATACTCATATGTAACAAATAATGACTCTTTCACGAGGTCAAGAGTTCCTAATCTTCGACCCTAAAATCAGTTATTCATGTTGGACGTGTGAGGTCCGCACCCACAACAAGTGAGTAATTTTTTTAGTACTTCTCGCATGTTAATACCACCTATCACGTATTATCTATAAATTAAACACATCCATTGATGATAAATTTGAATATTTACATGTTTATGTTTATAAATTTATAGAACTTAAGTATTTTTTTATCTATTTAAATGAAATTATACACCTTGGCATTAAGCTCATTTATAAAAAAATAAATTGTTATATTTTACGTTGTTATTAAAATGAAATTCAATATTTCTGACCGAGAGCACTTGGTGGAATTACATTTTAATATTTTAAATAATAAAAAATATACTTGGGTGATTTTTCCAAATACAGATTTTTATTGGCGAAACCCTTCACCAATAAAAATCTATATGTGAAAAAATCACTGATGTATTCGACTTATTATTTGAAACGTTAAAATGAAAAATAACGCGGGGAGAATGCAAAAAAAAAACTTCTGCAGATAATAAATCATTATTTAATTAAAAAATATATTAATTCATAAATTGACTATATATTTTATTTATACAAATAATATACTTTTTTCCTATTTATAGATTTATGATGTCCTTTGTTGAATATTAAAGTTTTACTATCTCCAAATACACATTAGTGGATCGATACTACATTTTCTAGGAGACATGCGCATCATTTTGCTTCTTAATTTATATTAAAAATTATTTATACATTTTTAAACAAAAAATAAAAGTTAGTTTAACTTTATTATGGTGATCAATAATAATTAAGATACAATTTTAATTTGATTTAATGTGTCTTAAGCTTATAAAGACATTATTTACCAGAGTTTTTTATATTTTTTATATGAATAAAAGAAAAAAAATCAATTAACAGTTATTGAACTTGATAACGCTAGTGATTTATTTGTCATTTGTATATGTTATGTACTCTAGGATGCTTATTTTTAGATTGCATGTATCTAAAAAATCATTTTATGTTAGAATTACTTTCGAAAGACTTGTATTAATTAATTTTTTTAAATAATAGAATCCAATAAAATAATAAAAATACCAATGAATTTGATTGAATTTAATGTAAATATATTTTTCGGTGGTTTATGTGTTACAATATATGAAAAGCTTTGCAAAAAAATTAATTAGTAAATAACTATGAATTCAAGCAGTTTGTTTATGCTAAAATTAAATTCTAAATGATACCATTTCTATTTTTCATGAATATTATTTGCATTATATAGTCTTTCATTTAACCTGCTCAAAATTACTAGAAAAGTAATATAAAAAAAATTATGCATATAAAAACAAAAGAATAAGATTGTTTGTTTTTAATTTTATATTTATATATATATTGAAGAAATATATTTTGTACCCCAATTATGGAAATTAATCATTTATAACATAATAAACAGGAAGTTCGTTGCCGAAATCTAAAATTTTACAAAGTTATTATTTCTTAAGTTTGACGTTTATATATATTTTTATCAATTTATCGATTTACAAACATTGAATCGTTTTCATATATTAAAAATAATGACCATTTATTATTGTATGTTTTAAGCGTTGTTTAAATAATAATTTTTTAATATTTTACTTATCCAAAACACCTGTCGTTACATATAAAATGAAAAGTGAAAAATTATCATCAAAAATCTGTATAACATAAAATGACCAAAATGATTTATCTACAGTGAGAAAATCGCATTTTTAACAAACCTCAATTAGAAGCGTGATAGCAACACTTATCGCTGGCTGGTGTAAAAACACCAACTCCATACTTATCGACGTCAGCTTAATAACTGTCCTAAGTGTGCAGATTAATCTCTGGCCAGGCGCGGGCCGGAGGAAGGACCCTGCGCCGTGGGCGGCCCCTGCCAAACACGTACTTAATTAATTCATTCGATTTTTTTCCGTTAAAAGCATTTCGATAGCGTCGAGCAATAAAGCCTATGATATGTTGGACATTAAATAAACAAATAACACTTAACATATCTGGCGACCCGTGGCACGACATTATCCAGTACTATTATGAAATGCGAACCGAAGATAAGCGAAACGGCAATTGCCTCGCCAGTCCCGAAGTCAACTCACTCACTGAAAAACCAGTAAAATCACTCACAAACAATAAAAATTAGTAGGAGCGTCGATGGAACAACATCATTTCTGTACGTATCGAATGATCCCATCGAAGCGCAGATGCATACAAAGTTGTTAATAGGCTTCGATTGGATGTGATTGATTATTTAAATATTATCACACGAATTCTCTTGGTGACTGTATACTTAGTAATTTTAAGGTCAAATGTATAAGTAATTGATTTCTTTGACAGTGTATTTCCAGGCCCAGCGCGGACCTGTCTGTGTTTTGAATCACATAAATGATTGTGTATATTATTATACTTCTGTATGAAATGAGCTTTGATGTTCTAACAAAAAAAGCCGATTGTGTCACTGCGGGACTCTCGAGCTATTAGCGGGACAAACGATGTATTGAAATCTGTTTTAATTATTTGTGAATTATACATACGTTACTAAGTCTCCAAGTATGACTGATTTTATACATAACAATGCATGACGAAAACCAGTATATTACTAGAGTTGGTTTTATTCGATCATCGTTGGATTTTTGATAATCGCAGTAGATTAACTCTATTAGAAACATTCTATAAGACATACATAAAAATTTTATATTTGTCACACAAATTCCCCTACATACACGTCTTTTAAGAGTCTAGGAGTATTATAACTTGCGAAAAGATGTTAATATTGATAAAAGATAATTATAAAGACTTAATTTTTATTGTGCTATAAAATGGTTGACAAACCAATATTTTATGTCCTAAGCTTAGATAAACTTCTTTTGCATAATTTCAGTTTTATTTCAACTTTATACTTTAATTTCTAACAAATTTATTAGAAAAAAAAAAGTCCTTTTTAGATTACTTAAAACTACCTACTAGTTATAGATAGGCTTATTTGAACCCTTAAGATATAAATTCTACTGAATGTTAAATACACCCCAGACGACTGGCGTCTCCATCCCTCGCCTCCCACTACATTAATGACTACATCAGTAACATCTCCCGGATATAGCCGGGGTGTGTTCGGTATACAGAATATAATTATCCGTAAGTTATAGGGCGACACGTACCCACGTGTAGGAACCGCTACGCTAGGCGATATTAGTCGCTAATGTATTCGGCCATGATTTGCGACGACTATGTTTACAAGCGCATGCTACAGTGTGTTATTGTCAATTGTGCGGAGTTAGTTGATATGGATCTGTTGGGAGAGGTACTAGGCCTTCGTGTATGGCGCGTCTGTACAATTAAAATAGATCTCAAGAATATATTGTATGCTAATATAAAGATACTATGTGAGTAAATTTTTAATTTTTAAAAATACTATGTGAGTAATATTATTGTCAAAATGATATATTTTTAAACATCTACTATGATAGTCTGAATAAGTGAAAGCGCTTACGCTGACATTATAATCACGGATAGTAAAAATAATAATTTACACAGCAATCTAACATTAACACAATGGTTACTTATGCGGTATATGTACACGTCTTTGTTGTAAAATTTTCATATCAACTTATTGCTAGAACAATAGAACGATTCCTGTTTTTTTGCATTCGATTGGAATATTTTTTATGGAACCAACTATTGATATTTTAAATATGAGAAGAAAAAAACTGTCACTTTATTTCTATAATTTTTTATATGTTTTATAAATTTCAAATATTTTATTTCAAAAACCCAAAATCTAGAGCCGATATCACAAAGACATGTTTATATCAAAAAAATTGAAACATGTTTATATCGCAATGAATATTCTTACATTGATTTTCGCTCAGAGAATGCAGCGTAAAATTAATTAACAAATAAAGAAATAAGCGGTACCATTCGTTTTGAACTCCTCACGCCACGAAACTGATTTTTTCCCGGCTCCATACAATTTATTTAAAAAGCGATTATTCCCCGCAATTCACATAAAAAGTTGTCTTTATTTCCGGTATGAGAATGCATGCCCCCCGCCCTCTTCTCGCCCCATTACCGGTGGTCTCTTAATAATGCAAGAAACTTTTTTGTCTAGCCGCGGAGCACTTAAAATTTAAAGGGAGGAAATTTCATCATACAACCCTCTTGCCCTCGGGCGTCTGCGACTTTTCCATAATAAGCGATATGCAGTGATTTTTCGAAAAATTCTTCGTGCGGTTTTAAACGGACAATTTTGTATAATTTACTCGGTAATCCATATTCATCGTATTATCTATATTATGATGTATTTTCGAATATATTTTCATCATTAAATTATTAGAATTATAATAAATTAACCAAATATTTACATGTGTACTGTGTAATAAAATTATTATACTATTTGAATTAGATTTACTACAACAGAAGTCAGTATCTTTATGTTGACTTTGCAAATATAAATGTCTTCAACACTAAATATTATTTAGACAAAGTTAGTGGGCATTTAAAAAAAAATTGTTATCAAAAATCAAGAAATGATCATTATCAAAAAAGCGGATAATAAAGAAATTTTTAGAAAGTCAATTTTTTTCAACATAAAATTAATTAAACTTTTTCTCTGTCTTTTGGAATAAGACGATTTATCTTTAGGTTTGTATTAATGGGCAAAAAAAAGATCCAACTGCCTAAACAAATCTAACACACGTATATATAACACTATGCATTTATGTATGTGCATATGTATTTATGTTTATTGTATATATAGATACTTCTTAAATTTTTCTTATATAGTTTTTAAAAAAACAATATATGTATATTTATTTATTTTTTAAAAAATATTAGAGTATAATTGTAGAATTTTTTTTTCTCAATATCTGTATAAAAACCTTAATTATTAATAATCAAGCAGTGTTTATTCATGAGAGTTGACTACCCACTCTATGAATTCGATGAATTATCAAACGATAAACATTAGCGGTGAACGCTGATGTCTGCATATTTTATTAAAGCAGCAGTAACGGCTGTAAATTCAACTTTTTACTGTTGTGATTCCAATTAAGACTGTCAATTATGTGAGTGGATAATTGTTCACTTATTCTGCTTTTGATCGACCGACACGATACATGACTTCTAGAAGCGTTAACTTTTTTTAAATATTAATGAATAAGATAATGGTTAATGGTAAATATAAAATGATACTCTTTTTAAAGATAAGTATTCAGGTAAAAATATAGCGTTTAGTGAAATACTTTTTTTAATATTATAATAATTCATTATTAAAAACCAAATAAGGGTTTGAATAGCGTAAACATTTCTTTAGAATATTTACCAAAAGATTTTATGTAAATTCTTTCAATTTTTTGTATTCAACATTGTATATTGTAATATTTGGTTTTTAAATAACAGTGTAATAACTTTTTATTACACCAATAGGTGCGCTTAGAGTTAATAATAAATAATGTTTAATTTTATAAATATTTTGTTTTTATAATTGTTTTTTAATTTGAAAAATGCTTCTGTTTGAAAAAAGTTATAATATTCTAGGTTTTTAAGGATCAAACATGGGCGCGATGTTTTACTCCATTTTGATTGTTCGGCGTTAGTTTGACGTGATACGACCTGACAACATAAAGAGGCCCGTTGCTTGGCGGGTCGCATAGCAACAGAGCAGACGAGGGCCTCGGGCCGCGGGTCTCGCGCCACCACACACCTCCCTAATGCACAATACTATAAACATATTACGCTATTTACATACCACCATATTTTTATATTCATTTTTACATTTAATTTTTCAAAAGAGATATTTCTATATATATATATATATATATATATATATATATATGTAAACAACAAGTGTAGTAAATCTGACGATGACAATGTAGTCATTATATGTTAAGTACTTGCCTTGCATATGTGGTTTCGCATGCATTCAACATTAAAAGTGTTTTATTACAAATGTTTTCTTATCATTTAAGTCAAAATAATAACAAGTGCTTCTTGATAATTAAAAAAAATAAAATAGTTACAACATATTAAATTGTTAAATTCAAACCCGAGTGTATGTCTACGTATATGTAGTTTTTTTTCTTTCTATGTTACGGATGAAGGTTGTAGTGTTTTTTTTTCTTCATTTAATTTAACATTTAAAAGTTGTGGCTCGTAGAAATAAACAAAAAACTTCTACTACAAAATGGCTGCCGTCAAAAGTGAAGACATTGGTGTTTTCCAGCGTCAGAGCGGATTAGGATCAGCTGGCTTTCCTCGACGGTGCCCTTGGGGCCGGGCCGTCCAGGGCACACGAGGATGTTAAACTAATGTCAATATCATATTTCAGAAATACATGGCTGACAAAATGGAGGCATTGTGCCTTTGTGGTCTCCGCGCGACTTGTATTTTATTACGTGTAACTCAGAATAATACAAGATTCCCATGTGAAACAAGTGAGAAGTTTCAACAGATTTATTTTCTGTCATTATTCAAACTTTGTACAATGTTTTTGGTTTATACTAGCATCCACGATTGAACATTGAATTTTTAATGATAGATTTTTACTTTTATGCATTTTCAACGATTGTTATAATTGTTTTGGTTTTTATGTACATTGAGAATTATAATAGTTAATTATGCACAGAAATTTGATAAACTGTGTATTTCAGTAGTTTTTGAAAATACAGCCTAAAAAAATACGACTAAACATTTATTGAATATGCCGAAGTAAATAAATAAACAAACAGAAAATTTTTAATGTCTATAAAGAGCGTAATTAGTACTATTCTATTTTATTCTGCATATTAATCGATTGCTCCTTTTTTATAATAACTAAATGGTTGTTATATTTTACACTGATTTAAAAGTTAACTTTTTTAAATACTAGCTTGTGTGCATATTATAAATTCATATAAATATATTAATACTTATGTAATAATGTTTATTTACCATATGGGGTAATTTTTCGGAAGTGGGGTACATATAGGGTAGGAGTTTACAGAGCTCTCGCGGTTCGCCCGCAGGTGGCTCTAACGAAACCGCGATAAAACAGTTTGTGGTGCGTTAAATTGTTAACGGCCAACACCCCCAAAGTCCCCTACAGCCCTTAAACGCATCCCATCGGCATAATACACGAGGTAATCGACGAAACGATATGAAATCGATACGTTTAATCACTTGACACGCCGTGTGTAAAATTAAACGCGTATATTATAATAACTACTCAAAATGGGCAGTAGCTGGGTGCCATGATAGTTGAGTTATAGATAAATGTGTCAAAAATTTTGATGATAATATATTTGAATAGTTTTAATGTACTCTTATCGATAGCATGCAATTTTTTTTATTATTTACATGTTTAAAATACATTTTTTTCGAATTAAGCGGAATAACCATTAACTACATAAGTATAAAAATAAAGATTTTCACGAAGATTTTTTTAAACTTCACGTCTATTGATTTTTTGACTTTTAAATCAAATCCCACACTTATCATTTTATTTTATTTTGAATTGGTGATAAAATTTTTTCCATTATTTTAATTAATTTTCATTAAAAACAACATTTCCGTTGCATTGAAGATAATTTTTAATATTTATAAGACAGTAGTATTTCTGAACAATTCCAGTACGAATCAAGAATTCGCTTTATAAAGTAATATATTTTTTCTCTATACATATACATTATTTAAACTATATTATTTATCGAGGTAATCTACAATATAGTTAAATTTGTTTGATTACACCGTTTGATTTTTTATATTCACTCGACTTTTGGAACATAATAAAGATAGTTCAACCCGTAAGCAAAGTTAAAATTCTGACGACTATGCTTATGAATTATATGCATGAAATGTTTTCGTCAGGGGTGTGAAAATTTAGGGAGGAAAACAAAGCACGACGTACTAGAAATTAGCCGTTCATTAGTCTGAAATTCAGCTGACAATTACCTTAACCCTGTGACGGTAAGTGTTAAAAAAAATAAACTCGAGCGTGACAGTCTGTGAAAAGCATTTTTGACGTACGCAAAAGAAATATTAAAATATATGAATAAATAAAATTTAAAAATAAACAACTTTGGCGATTCATATGAAGTTTATATTATTTCACCAAATTATAAATCAGACACTATCGCATGATTTTTATATTTTATAAACAAGCTGTTTTATTTTATTGGTTTATGATTTTTTTAAATACTCGAGATGGTATTATTTTATCACAATAAATTTTAATTTTTTTTTAAAATCTTTTATGCTTTTAAAACACACTTTTTCATCTCGGCAAAGTCTTCAATTACATTTAAGGTGGTGGTACTGCTTTTTAATACTTCCTATGGATTCGCCCACGCGCCGCGCCATTGGCCGCCTAGCCTGCGCCGACTGCTACGGAATCCGTAGCGCCCGATTAGCAATCTCCATGGTAACCGAGCTGTTAACTTATGTACATTCACAGGGTGAACCCCTCCAGGGCGGCGACACTCGAAAGGAGGCTTTATGATAATGACTCGGTCTGCGCAACGGAAAAGTAAATGCTATTGTAGACTATACCTGCGACTAGCCACACCCGCTCCACAATAAGCCTCATTTAACATAGATTATATAAAGCACAAAATCGATTTTATTCGATCAAGGCTATAAAATAATCGATTTGCAATACACGAGAATGCTATTTCACAGAATTTTATCTGTACAAATTAAATATCGATTATTAATGAAAAATATAATCACTTCTATAAGTCAATAATAAATATTTTTTAAGGGTTCATTTTATGGTCTCTGTTATTCAGACTAATATGAATTATCGCTCACATGGTTGATATCGTAAATTTTTGTGCTTGTTTGCGTAAAAAGTAAACCGGTATAGACCGATAAGTTTGGCTGGAGTGAGCCGAACGGTTTGTCTGAATTCCAATAACGGGGCCTTGTTCAGTTGTGATTTGTGCGTGGAAATGGCCCGTCCTCATCACTCCACTCCTTCCCGGATGGGAGTGACCGTTGAAGGCTGGTTCACATTCGTAGCTCATTGTTGTTTCTATGATAATAATCTATAATTTGTCACATGTCCGCTCGGTATGAAGTTATTGATGTAGCAGGGAATGTTTGATATCGCTATTACAAAAATCTGAATCGAACATTATAATTATAAATATCCACTTATGAATTTAATCATTACTAATTATTTTTAATTTAAGGATATCATGTATATAATAAACATAATTATATTTGAGTCTTTTGTGTTGGTTTTATATAGATACATTGTAACATTACAATTTGTATAAATAGAATTGATATTATTCTGAATTCTAATACTATAAATACAATAATCAGATTTTATTTATTTTACTATTGAATTGTATTCTAGTGTAAGATCGCCTTTTTGCTTATTTTTGTGATACTTAATTTTGATTAAACGATAATTTAAGTATTAACTGGACTGCATGAACTTATAAACTTTGATATTTTTACAATATTAATAAAAAAATGTAGTTTTATATAACGAAAAAACAATTTTAATACTTATAATATTATTCATTACATTGTGGATCCGAATTGATAGATTTTTTTTGAGTTAAAAATACGTTATTAATGTAGCATCATATGGGAGGGTTTCAGTAAAGCGTGTGAGGCTTAATTCTTGCTAAATTATTCTTTAAACCGGCAACAAGCGACGTTTTAATCGTCGGACAGTTCGGCGTAAGCGCGTAAGGCCACTCGATGTGTCGTAAATAAAACAGAGCGGCGTCGATAATTCCATCAATATGGCGAAGCAGGGAGCAGTCTGTGTGCCTTCAAACGAGATTAAGTTGATCTCTCTCAGTCGGGCGTCCCCGGGATCGTTCGGGTGGCGTCGCTGGTGATTGACAGAATCGGCTGGAAATCTGCCGCCCCGCGGCGTCCGCGGCTCTGCACCTATTAGACGCCTGGGAGGGCGAAGTGCTGTGCCCCCGAGCCCAGCCGTAATTTGAAATATATACTTGTAAAAAAAAATAACTCATTGAATAACATACCATATGTATATAGTCTATATTGAAAATAGTTAAAATTTAAATATTAATTAATCTCTTTATAAGTATTTGACTTCTGAAAGACAGCTACTCGTTTCTGAAAGCTTTTTGCATGTAGGAACTTAGTGTGTTGGTTATTTTATTTTGTTTATACAAATCAATTTTCGTAACGTCGATAAAATAAATTGTTAAATATTTGATCTTTGAAAAAGACTTTTGTCAAATAACGCTTCCCTAAAAAAATAGATATGTCAAGTAAAGTGGAGTAACTAAATGCCATTAAATAATATATTTCAATTGCACCACAACAGTTGACGCAGTATATTTTTACACTGCTGTCGTTCTTTAGTTTTCCGCAAGCCCCGTCCGCAACAGTGATTTTTAAAATGGAAGCGACGGCAGGTCGCCATTTTTGCAGATGGAGGGGTCGGTCTACAGTGGGCTCTGGTTATTTTCAGGAGAGGAGGGGTGAGTTTTCAGGAGCGCATGACGCCCTCCCACTCTGCGTCGCCCTCTCTCCCTCAGACCGCAGGATGGCACTGCCATAAATTTTATCTCCCCGACGCGAGTGCCACTTTGGGATCGGTATACTGAACGGTGTAGTATCTGTGTATGTTTGATGTTAACACGATTAGTGAAGTAACTACGCCAGGAGAGTTGACTCTAATGACTGCACGTACCCCTGCGTCCTATCTTGGTGCTATAGCTTAGTGTTATGACGTATCGTTAAGTCTGCATCGTTGCTTTAAATAGTACAATATAAATAATTAAATATTTTAATTACATCGCATAATTTCTCAATCGGTTTTTAATGATTATTAAATTTAAAAAAAAAGTAAACAATGGGCAATTAATATAATATAATAATGATAATGTAATAAGTATGAATAAAATTGTTCCTCGAAATTCTCGACTTATCCGCCATCGTCAATTAAGTTGGTTCAAATTTTGAAAAATATCGCATTCATGGGTATTGGCATCTAGATTTAAGAATCCTGTGAAACTCCTTTTAATTTTTTTGGATATTTCATGAATGTGTTCAAAATCTATAATATCTTAGTAAACCACAAGAATAAAATTCACGTATTCTAGTTGATATAGTCACGTAGTAGGCGTATTGTCACATTCATACATCCAAACTGCCGCCCTCCCCCCCGTCAGGTTGAATAATCTCTTCACACGGGTGAGCAACTCTTCACAGCTGGCGTTTGTGACGATTGCGCCCATATTAGAGACTGCACAAGGATCGGGTGACAGATGACGTTCCAAAAGCAATCTTGTTTAGATTTGAGGATATTATTTGTGGCAACTTCCACGCAAATAATTCTAAATAAAATATTTAATAACTGGACCTAATCAAACCGTGATATGGGCATTATAATTAATAATTTTATTTCTAAAAAATTATACCTGATTATTTTTCCGCTACATGTACATAAATATTTTTTTAATAAAAATAATTAGTCAGGTTTCGTTGTACTTTATGTGATATAATAAAAAAAGTATACTACTTGAAATAAACACACCTTTAAATCAAAACAAGTAAGGATAAAAATAATTTATGATCTAACCATTTTTGTATAAATGAGTTTCGTTTAATGTTTTTTTCAAAGCGGTATTAGTAAATACTAACATAAAAATAATGGATTGATCTTGGAGTCAGTAATTTTTTTGCACAAATAGTTAATTGGATTATTCAGTCGTCAACGTCAGTTTTTTTTTAAATCAAAATGTTCGCAGTACGCAACATTGATACTATTATCTGTTACTATATACTATGCTATCTGTGAGGCGTGTTCGAGTTACACAATAACTGTGGCTTTATTTACACAGTATATTTATGTGGGTATGAGTACCATTCTCCTGTTTGCCGGTTGCTCTCCTTCCACGTCGCCGGGACAATACACCTCCCGAGTGTGTCTGCTGGATGGGCGGGTCTGAAAAAATGCACGAGCTCTTGTACTGATTTTTAAGCGTTCATTATAATGAGACATATCAAGTAACTGCATTATCCTACGCACAGCCAGATTTGATATAACGGAATATATATATATATATATATATATATATATATATATATATATATATATATATATATATATATATATATATATTAATATCGATTTTCATACTGCACTTATTGATTACAAAGTAAATAAAATGAATATTAAATATATATCAAAATAATTTTTGTTATCAAGTTTAATCGAAGTGTTTAAGGTTTAAAAAGCATTGAAAGAATGTGGAGATGTATATTTTTGTTGCATATTGATAAAATATTTACTAAGGAAAATTTTAATATATTTTTTTGGTGATAGCTCATCGTATATTAAGAATGCATATTTTGGCACCCCTGGTCCGTCATGCTTCTCCCCTGAAAGGAATATAAGTGACAGTTTTATTAATTTTTCGCCATGCCGCGTCAAACAATGGCGCTGAGGCGTTGGCGTCGTGATGTCATGACACGCGTCATTCAAAGACATTCCATTCAATGTTAAATCAACACACTGATTATTTGAAAACATCAAAACATTTTCAGCAATTAAATCGTAACTTTTGAGCTGAATTTATCATGAAAATAACATATATAAATTGATTTACGTTTATGTATTTAAGTTGAGAATTAATAAAAGCGCGCACTGTATTCAGCCGTCCGTGAATCAGCAAGCTTTTTTTCACATTAAAAACGCGTACCCATTGTCAAGCTTTCCGCTTACCGTATATTTTAATGGTGCGCAATTTTTTCTGTTAGCACTGGAAATATTTGGATTAAAACAGTTTAATTAAATCGCTCAGTTTTCCAGGGATCGCGTTGCATTGCACTGCAGTGGGGAGGTCGCTTTATTCTGTAGTGAATATATGGTACTATTACTCGGGCGTTATAAAGAGCAAGGCGTCTTAAACTTGTGTTATTCCGAACTGAATTGTTGGACTGCCAATTCGTTGTGAATTAATAATACGCGCTAGCGTGCTCCGCCGCATGCAAGCGACTCGGGAAACCCAACACCTTTTTGTCTCGCTCGAAGTCTTTCCTCTAGAAAACATTGGCAAGTTTTTATCCTGCCTACAATTGTTTGAGCTTCGCTAATTGAGTTTGCATACGGAAGTACGCAAACTTATTAAACCAGTGAGAAATTGCATCTCAGTCTAATAAATCATTTTTCACACAACTACAATTCAAATTTATCTTTCATGTAAGTAATAATATCAGTGATCCCTAGAATTTGAACCTGATAATCTGTTTGTGCTTGCAGATAGTTTGTATTCATAAAACAAATCGTTTATACAAATATTTTCAATGAATCTTTATTAGTTTTAAAATCATCATGCTTTAATAATTGAATAGACAAAGTTAGGCAGAATATTTTTAATATATTTATAAAGAATTTAATTTGTAGTAAATGTCTTAAAACAAAAAAAAACAATCGGATGAAGGTAATTGATATAACGATTTAAATTTTAAATCCCATAAAAATAGAATAACACTCCTTATATTTTGCTAAGCATGCCCTTGTCTCGGAGTCATTTCCGTTTACAATTCAATTCAAGTCATACGTAAAACGATCTTAGAACACAATACCAAACCAAGAGTCACCGTCTCCCTCTTTCCAACGAGTAAAACAGAGACCGACAAACTTAAACTCTCCTTGAAAGAGTATTATTGTCGAGGGTCGTTCGAACTGTCTCACGGAATAAGGCTTGCCTTGCGATCCCACCCTTATCAAAGTTCTGACTTTCCAACAACAGTAGTTAAACTGCTGAATCCACCAGATTGAAATTAAATTTTCCTTCTATTCACCCTCCATACTTGCACGGATTTCCATTCTTATTATTTATGTGCAAGTATTGGAACTCTATTCAAACTGCTTCACAAGTTTTTCTTTGAAAGAAATTATATGCAAATCGTATTACGGGAACAGTTTTAAGCTATGCATTATGCACTGCATAGTTTAAAAAAAAATTTTTTCAGTTGATTCAGCAATATATGGTATATTCTGTAATGCTATTTACTATTTTTTTAATATTGCCTGAAACACAATTCAAAATTCTCACTTTAATTTTAGAGTTGGTTTTAATCAGAAATAATAATAATAAACAAAACAGTTATATACCCGAATGTGATACTGTGCGAATTGCATACAGCTCTAATTAGTGACGAAGAATTCTAATTCCGTCGCTTATATAGTAACTGCGCAAGATTTGATCTATCTTGAGTTGGCTATCAGTGATGCCAAGTAATTCGCAATACAGTTGAGATTGAAGGTTTGAATTAATCAAAGTCTTGAGTTATAAATATTCAATTCATAAAGGTGCTTTTAAAGAGTGAAATAAATAGCAAAGCTCAAATAGCAATCGATATTGCACCGTGGACATGAAGAATATAGTTGTTAATCGACTTAAGCCATTTTAATGATTCTGGCACGTAAAACGCCATATATACTTTGTATATTTTACAAGAACTTCCGAGAAATACGGGAATCGTTATACAAACAAAGTGCCTCTAAATGAGCGCTGCGCTCGCCGCACCTTAGGAAAGTGTTTAATACACACATTATTTGGCTTTAGACGCCATAAAAGACGCCGGAAGGCTTTGGCGCCCTAGGAAGGGTCGCTTCCCGCTATAGCGCCCCCCGACGACAGATGTCCTCAGCCTATAACAAAGTTTAAGAATCAATTTTATCGCAGCCTTGCTCCCCGTGTCTTGGCTTGATTCAGGGCTGTGCCGAACGAAATATCCTATCACAAATAATATGTATAACAATACTTGTAAATAAAACAATAATAATTGTTTTAAAATTGTCACAATATTATAATAAAATATAATAGTCAAAATAAAATATAAAGTAATTATAAGTTTTTAATTATTAAAAGTTACTTAATAATAGTCAAGTTTTCATTTGGATATGGAGGGAGAAGTCAAAAATAATAATAAAGTACTGTAGTGAATTAGGCGAAAGTCGTTGACAACCCTACCCGCAATCGGTTTTCAAAAGTCCCGGGAATACATTTCGTCACAGATGCCGCGATGCTCACAGAGGTGGATTGGACACGGGAAAATTATGACCTCTTTAAAAGGAGGGGTCCATCCAAATCCCCAGATAAAATCCAAGTGGCCATCCAATAGTAATGAGACCCGTAGA
Organism: Atopsyche davidsoni; assembly: GCA_022113835.1. NCBI lineage: Eukaryota > Metazoa > Arthropoda > Insecta > Trichoptera > Hydrobiosidae > Atopsyche > Atopsyche davidsoni. The sequence continues at coordinate 2,780,564 of JAILWY010000019.1, read as the reverse complement.
GTAGCCGTCCCGATCGGAAATTGCCTTAAGATAAGGGGATTTTCTGCTTTCATTTAGCTTTTTTGTGTGACAGAGATAACATAGGTTTTCCTCCCTCTTCTTATGTTTGTCGATGCGGACGCCCTGGGGATTGCGATTTGATTGTATCCCATGCAAGTCGTCCCTGCCTACTTGCGTTCCCTGTGCTTTCAATCAATCGGTTTTGTTACCGTACTACATATTTGTCTAACATTGATTATTAGTTTTGTTTATAAAATTTATTATATTTGTATTGATTTATAGCTATCGAACATATTTCATGTGCGCAAATAATCTATGTTTATTTATACATATTGGTTAGTGGCAATACCATACGGCTCAGCATAAGAGGGCATTTTCTCAAAATACTGAAATATAAACTTTTATGTGCATATTTAATTGTAAAGCACTGCTTATGTAAAGTAATGATTTCAAAATAAAAAAAACTGTTTTAAGGATATCATACAAATATATTTTTCGTAGTTGCGTGTAAAACAGATGCGTAATTTTCAAAAAGGGATAGTTTGGAATACGATAGATGTTTAGCATCGCATAAACAAAAACAAAAATAAATAAATATGGAAATTACTTGCAGATATGGCATGGATCTCAATGGCGCTCGCCGCAAGAACGCCACCCGAGAGACGACCAGCACCCTCAAGGCCTGGCTGAACGAACACAAGAAGAACCCCTACCCCACCAAGGGGGAGAAGATCATGCTGGCCATAATCACCAAGATGACGCTCACGCAGGTCTCCACGTGGTTCGCCAACGCTCGCCGGCGCCTCAAGAAGGAGAACAAGATGACCTGGGAACCCAGAAACAGGGTGGAAGATGACGATAATAATAATGACGACGACGACCACAAGAGCACAGACGGCAAAGACGTATTAGGTAAGAGATATATTTGATATGAGAGATGTACATGTGGGTTACTTGAGAGATGTATATTGTGATTGGAAGTTAATCGAGGATCGTTTGTGGGTTCGCAGACTCCAAAGATTCAGGCACCGGGTCGAGTGAGGACGGCGACCGAGCCGCGGGCGGCGGGCGGCTGGAGGCGGGCGGCGCGAGCGGCTCGTGGTCGGGGTCGCGGGCGGGCAGCTGCCCCGCGTCCCCCGAGCCGTACCTGCCGGCGTACCTGCCGCGCCGGCCGCCGCCGCCCGCCGCCAAGCCGCGCATCTGGTCGCTGGCGGACATGGCGAGCAAGGAGTCGGACGGGCCGCCCGCGGCGCGGCTGCTGCCGGCGCACCCCTACCGCCCCGACCTGTACCGGCAGCTGTGCGCGCCGCTGCCGCCGCCGCCGGACATGGCGCTGCTGGAGAGGTACTCGCGGCTGGGCGCGGTGTCGCGGGCCGCGGCGGCCGCGGGCGGGCTGGCCGCGCCGGCGCCGCGCGCGCCCCTGCCCGCGCCGGCGCTGGTGGCGGCGGGCGCCTCGCCGTCGTCGTCGTCCACGTCGTCGCTGTCGGAGCAGCCGGCCGCGCCGCGCGACGCCTGACTGCCCGCGCCGCGCCCGCGCCCCGCGCCCCGCTAGCGGCCGGGGCGCGCGCGAGGACAATAACGACTATGTGATTTTTGTATTGGTAGCGTAAAGTATCGCATCAGGGTACCCGCGGCGCCGGCGACTCGGATCGGCGGCGACCTCGCCCGGCCGGCCGCGGTGGCTCTGGCCGCCCGCCCCGCGCGCGGCCGGCGGCGCTTGAATATCAACGAATTATATAAATACTTTATTGTTCATTTACGAGATATAGTTAACTGTGAAATGTATTTAAATTCTTATCGTGTAAAATGTATATAAATACCTAGCCCTAACGTAGACTAACTATCGTTAATGTACCGTAGGCACTGCGCGCGAGGACCCGAGTCGACTTCTCGACAGAGCGCAGTATAAACCGAACCGACGTACGTATCGTATATCGTATTTTCTCCGTAGTAAATTGCATAATTAACGATATATACATGTAAAAGCGTAGTAAAATGAAACACACGTCAATCACACGAGTGACTATCGTTATTCTCTAATCGATGTTGTACTGTGCGACACGCGAGCCACGTCGGAGAGTGTCGCTGCATTAGTCACGGAACTGTACTTGGAGTTTGTATAAATATGATAAATCTCAATAAAATAAATGCAATATGTATAGCATTCACATGATTTCTCGTTTTACAGTCGGATTTTTTGTAGTGATTTCATTGACTGTTGTCTTTACTGTAGGATATAACGCAAACTTTTGTTGACTTTCTACGCGAATACCCAAATGTCGTATTCTTATTTGTTGTTTCAAAATATTTATTTATTAATATAATCAGATAAAATTATTTAAATGTAGATCCAGACGACATATCAAAGTGAATATTGATTTATTTTTCAGTTGTTTTATATCACATATTATTATATCTAATGAAATATTTAAATTATGGATTTCATTTGATTTAAAGTTTATAAGACTAAAAAATAGTCAGATGTAATTACTATTTGTTTTCGTCATCATCCTATTATCGTGTGTTACTAGTTGCAATAAATTGATAATGATAAAGCTGATTTGTTTTATTTATTTTTATTTACTCACAAAAGTAACAACCGAAAGGTAGCGGCTGCACATGACAGTAAGTATCTGGGTCATACAAACGTAACTATTCTTTTTGGTGGGACAAACTACTGGGGTTAAATAATATGAATATCATATAATTACTATATATAAATACTATACACACACACATACATACACACATATATATATATATATATATATATATATATATATATCACCTATCTTACTGGAACAGTTATTTTATGAATACGTTATAAATTATTTAAAAACAATTAGATATAAGATAATCAATCAATATTGAATCGTTGAAAAATATATGCATTGTATATTTATATCCCCGATATAAACTGACAGTCACGAGACACGGTGAGCTATTGACTATTCATTTTTAATCAAATACAAAGAGAATGAAGTCAAACAAAAGTCATTCATATCAGATAGCGGAGTATAGAAATTTTTCAAATGCGCCTTTATAATCGAATGTATAAACAATACAAAAGCTATGTAGTGATTTATATTGGTTGCAATGTTGCACTCAAGAATGTAACAGTTCCTTTGATTACTCACTTACAAAGTTTGACTAAAAATAGCATGAATATTCATAAATTATTAGTTCTTTTGTTGTTTCTTAGCAAATCAGAGACATAAATCGATTAAGGTCATTTATTAATAATCTTATACAAAAATAAGCTTTTGCACTACTAGGATTGTTTCCAGAAGAAATCTGTATTGAATGTTTTTGTCAATGGCATATAAGGTTTTTTATGGACCGATAAATTTTGATTAAAAGTTCTTTGAATGCGGTTGAATCAAGGATTGAATTAGGAGTAAAAATTTTATGTCATTTGTGAGGTATGTAACAAAAAAGGAGTATTTTATGAAAATTGTAAGAGTATATACATTCTGTCTTAGATTTTATGAATCATTCTAATCATAAATTTAAAGGTACCGTTAATTTACAGAAAAGTTACACATTACTTTATTCACATCAATAAAATTTGCTAAATTTCAAACCCATGAATAACATTTTCCAATGGTAGATTGTAATTTTTAATAAATAAATTTTAGCATTTGGTGGACGTATAGAATAACGTTGGGTTTACCATGAACTGCAAGAATGCGGAATGTCGAGGTAATTTAAAAAAAAATAATGCTCAAATTGAAATGCACACATTCAGTAGGTTTATCCTTCCTGTAATGATTAGCTTAGCATGGGCTTAGCTTTACTCGTACTGATCGCTATAATGCAAATACCAACATCGTGTGATAATTTAATTGAAAACGTTGAACAATTTGTTTCATGATTAGTAAATCCTCATTACCCGTGGAGGAAGCACCTATACCTAAAATGCTTGTTGATATTGTATCATAACAAGTAGGTTGGCCGGTCCACTGTCATTTTCACTAAATCCTAGTGAGCTGATGCACCGTTGTTGGCTACCACCATTCTCTCACTCAGCCTGGTATGGCGTACTGAATTCACTTGCATCAAAATTTCAATTGAAACATTTCTAAGATTAGCTTTGCATTTTACACATTTTATGCCACTGTCAGGTTTCGGAGTACTTTGCGGCAGTAGAATCATTAAAATTCATGAACTCGCTGTACTCTCACTGTAAACATTTACTATCGCTGTGTGTGCAGTTTATATTGGATCCAAACCGAGCGCATCGCGCAGTCGCATCTCTGTGAGCGAAAACAGTACATCCATATATACGAAACGCTCTGCAACCTCCTCCAGTGCGACCCAAATTAATGATATATTTTATACGCTTGAAAAATGCACGTTTAAGATGTTTGTGGTCGCAGATCGCCGGTCGGCGTCGTGTCCGGTCGTGTCGCGTCGCGATCGCCGGACCACCCGACCGGCCGCGCTCCGAGAACAATGCCAGCCAGCGTTATGTCATTTACCGACCTCAGCATAAGCAGCGGAAACGAGCGACGACACGCTATTAGTATCGCGAGGGACGCGGACGTCTGCGGGGTCCGGGACAGTCTCTCGGCTTTATTTTTGATTGATCGCTATCATTTTATATCGTTTCGATCATATAATTTAATCGTACACGGCGAAGGCTCTTACCGGTGGCATGCGGCAAGAACTATAGTGTGCTCTACTCACCGGTTGAGGCCGCGTTTAAAAACAAAGTATACATAACGCTGGCGGGATGCATTTAAAATGAAAGAAAGATTTTAGCAAAGTGTATTTTAAAACTCATATAAACAACCACTATACGAGAAGAGATATGTTTTGAGATGTGATCAACGACATTATAAACAGATTTACTCAATTATCAGAGATTATCTTAAGGATTCTTATTAGAAATATTGATCTTTTTAAATTCGATATTTTTTGACAATAAAATTTTAATCTTTTTGCAAAAAAATAAACACGTGTAGAAGGCAACTCCTGTGATTTATTGCATGTTATTTAAAAAAATGTTCTGCATAAATTTAAAAAAAAAAATGCTTAGTAATTGCAGCAATAAAAGCAAAATAAACCTGAATTCGTGTACCTACTCTAGCATATTACGAACAATCACGTGTATGTTTTGTATTAACATTCGGAGGCCCAGTTCAAGAGTCGCGTCCGGCTTTAATTCATGCACATTATACTAACAAATCATGCATGCAGATAACTCGGGCCTGCCGGGACGGCCGCCGACAAACGATTTCGTGCTTTTGTTCAGATTTATTTGTAGTATTGGCATCGGATAATCTGAATGATTGGACATGTCAAATGTCTCCAGTGTTACACGAAGCTACCGCTTTGGTATATTGGCAGAAATTGGATATTAAACTTGGTATTGCTTCTACCTTTTACTTTGTGTAATTAATTTTTATTATATTTAAGTAAAGCTCAGTACCACGACTGAGTATAATAAATATATTAATACTAAATTTGTGTAACATCTTGGCTTATTTAAAATAAAAAAAACTAGTCATGCTTACATTTTAAAATATATAAAACATACTTTTTAATAATTTTTTTTTGCTTATTTGTATTTAAAGTATATTTGAGAGAAACATCCATCTTTAAGCTCTCAGACAGCGGTGTCGCATTGTTCTCAAAATTTTAGAAAATGGACTAATGACCCAAAGTTCTAATACTCTATACCCAAACGACAATAATATTTCAAATAAAGCGGCCCTATAATGTATCGCCGCTCCGCAACCTCTCGGCGCATAGAAGCCTCCAGGTCAAAGGTTGCAGGCGATATTGGTACTTGCCGATCGCTCCGTTCACGAAGTAAGCGCGTACAAGTGGTCCCGCAGATCGCGGTGCTTTTAAGGGTTTTATTAACATGGTCGAGTATATGGTTGACGTCGCAAAGGAATTGTTGGATATTTCGTCGCGAGGTGGAATGGAAATAGATCCACCGTCTTATTCGTGAAGAACTTGAAATAAATGTGACTATTTTTTTTCTTCTTTAGAGCTTAAAGGCAATCTCGTAAGTACTTTGTAAATGATGGCGTAATTGTTTATTTTGTCAAACCGAAAACCATTTGTGTAGAAAACCATTTGGATAGAATTTATTTTCATTGGTCAGATAGCCTTGCACTGCAACTTGAACAGAACTGTAGGCTAATTTAAAGTGTAGATTTCTTCAAACCCTTTTTTAAGTGCTATTTTATAAAAACGCTATTTTTTCGTAACGATGTATCCCACCATTCATTTTATGAGAAGTTACGTAGAATTTCGCATATTAGAAACAATACTTCAAACACTGCGGCCGGACGCCGAAGTATAAAGAATGGAAAATAATTTATGCGAATGACGTGTCAGTGCCAATTGGACCGGCACTTAATCCTAAGATCTTACAAACGCCATAACTTAACATATTACTAAGTGCCTTTTCTGTAATTAGGCGAACTTATGCTTTATGCACAGTGCTCGAAGGTCGCAGAGTTTCATTGCTTCTGCTCGTTGTTTACACTCGGCTCGATGACGTCATTAACCGCAAAAATGAAAAAGATCAAGTCACGTTCAGTATGACATACAAGCCAGTGTTTTCTGAATCAAGGCTCGTGGCGCTTTGGCTGGTTAGTTCCGTTTTTAAGGCTTTATTTTAGTCAATATTATTTTAACAACAATATAGGAATATTCAAAACATACAAGTTGGAAAGAGGCATAATAACTTTGAATTAATTTATACAGGTTTGATTGTCTGTTGCGAACTATTAAAATATGAGAGTACTATAAAACTGTTTATTCATATAATCTGTTTACCGTTTGCACAAATTTAGTAATATAAAAAAATAGTAAGTTGTTTCATATTTTATTTTTTTCGACACCATTTTATCATATATGTCGTGAATAAAATTATTTGTCATCTTAATGAATCACCAAGTAATTTCAATTATTTTGCAAATTTACTGAACTCAAAATTATTTGATCAAAGTAAAAGCAAACTAAATAAAAACTGAAGAGCATCAGAGATGTGATCATCATTTATAAACGACGCCGTAGAAGTTATTCAAACTGTATGTATGAATAATGTGTTTATGATAATGACGGTAATATAAATATTATCTTCTGGATCTCTCTCATCTCTACACGATATGCGTTATTCCCATGGCAGGATACCTGTAAGAGCGCGGGTGACAACATTACGCTCACGCTTCCCTGGTCCAGGCCTGCTTTATGACAGGTCACACTGAAAATGAGAATTCCTCGAAGGTGAGGCGGCGCCGGGGGGCGCGAGGCCGGGGCGACAGGGTCACAGCCGGGGCGGGGCGATGCTACTTGAAATTCCACCAGAAATTCATACCCTGTTGTACACCTACTAGCGATATTGAATACCATGTCTGATCAAATATTCGTTCACACTATCTATAATAAACTCTTCTAATAGAGCATTTTCATAATTGTATAATAGCTTATTCATGTCGCATCGGATGAAATGATTTTACAGATTTTGGCGTTGAATTAAAGTGATCATGATTGATCATTTATTTTTCAGCCTTGTAAAGCATGTGTCAATATTAGAGAGAGCTTTATCGTTGTACCAATGTAAAACCAAGCTTCACACAAAAAAGCTTATTAACACATTAAAAAATAATATATTGGTTACGTTTCCAATATATTTAATTGAGATCAATAAAATTAAAACCATCTGTATACATATGAGCATCCACAAGCATAGACACGAAAAAAACATAGATATCTCTATGTTAACATAATCTTAGTGTTGTTTATCATTTTTCGATTGTTGTAATAAAAAAAATCCCCTGTATTGATATAAGTATATGTTAAGGTGAGCTCCGGCCTGACGGCCCGTCGGCCGGCGAGCGGCGCGGCGGGGCGCCCGAGACAATAGACCGGCCGGTCCATATGTAGAGTGGCCGGACCGTGCGGTACAAATCAATTCGCTGGTATGTGTGCCACTAAGGTGTAATGTTTTTATTGGCCCTTTCGAATTCGGTATGTCTGGGTCGATGGTCTTGCCGGAAACGGAACGGGGACTTGTTCCCGTGTGTGTCTATCGTGGGCATTAGGGTGTCCCTTATATGACCAAAAAAAATTTTTTTTCAAATTTCGAAATGCATACCCTCTACATTTTTTACTAATACTATAAGATGCTCAAATATAAAATTTCATCTTTCTAAAAAAATTGCAACTAGTGCCGACCGAGCTTCAAAGTTTAGTAAAAAACGTGTTTTGTCTTGATATTTCGGTCTGGTATAAAATCATTATAAATGCAATAAATTAAGTGAATAATAGTAAAAATTCAATTAAATGAACATTAATCTTTAATCAAAAACATAAAGTAATAACAATCAGTCAGGGTAACTTTTTTATAGAGTTGTTTTTTTACAGTCCGGATACAATTTTCTATGTTCCTGGACACAGCGCAGCAAGAACTGTTTTTGTTCTTCTTCAGCCGCGATAAGTCCGTTAAAATCTTGCATCATTTTAACAGCCCTTTCAGCAGTATCATTCACAACCCTCAAATAACTTATTTTTCTTTTAGCTTCCACAAAAGCACTATTATTATTCCAAGAAGATACATCTTCCTTTAGAAAACTGTCGTCGATCTGCAGTCGTGATAAAAATTGTTTGCTCTTTTCCGATACGAAATCATCCAGTGTTTTACAAACATAAGCAAACATCTTGTAGAGTCTTTTTGTCCTTCGCAGTTATTCTGCATTGTGACTGAAGTAAACACATTTTTAAAGAATAGATCGCTCTCGCCATCCAGCGTGCCTGATGCATGGCTTTGGGGGGGCTTAGTTTTAATTTTTCCTCTGTCTCCTCCCAAAAATATTACGCACAGTTCAACCAATTTGCGGTAGTCATCTCTTACATAACCTTTGTCTAATTCTGCCTTATAAAATATTAAAAAAGCTTGAATGTCTGTCTCGGCAACACGTTGTTTTACGAAATTAAGAGATGGTTCAATGTTACTAGCGTCGATGTTTTTCCAATTTTCTCTGAACTTTTTAAACATTGGAGTATCTGGGCTACTAGTAATTTACTTAATTTTGCTTTCAAAGACAGCTTTTAGGGCCAATTCATAAACATGATGACGACAGACGAGCAGCAATTCTCTTCCTAAAGTTTCTCCAAAATAGCACAAGCTCCATTGAAACGGCCAGTATTGAAAGCTGTTGTGTCGCAGCACATTATTTGTACTTTATCGTAAAGGTTCTAGTCAAAGAGAGCTGTTGAGACAGCCTTACCTTGATGTTTTTCAGAAGAATTTTCTAGTTTTGGCACTGCAAGAAGCTGTTCCTTATCGTCAAACGAAGCAATAACTGGCAAGCGTTCTTCTTTAGAACTTCGTACATCTAACCCGGGTAATAGTTTTCTCAATGGACTGTGACTACGTCGGGTACATTACTTCCAAAGAAGTCAGATTTTATTGCTTCTGCCCTTGATTTTCTAGTTTCAGCAGCTAGTGGTTATCTTTGTCTTACAACCCTTTCCTCTTCTTCCAATCGTCGTTGTTTAGATCTATCTTCTTTTTCCGACAATTTTTTATCAACACCACCTAAGCATCCTGGTCGATCTGGCTCTCTCTGTTTCATTAAAAATAATTTATCTTACTCTATTTTCATTCTCTCAAAAGCATCAGCATGTGCAATATCAAACAAATTATCAAGATCAATTTTGAAATTGTTCTCACGGCTCTTGAACGTAACCTGAGTTTTCTTACAATTTTTTTTGCAACTCTCTCCAAACATGATATAAATCAACAAGTTTCTTCACACAGTTAGGATATGCCCTTGTTGGAATTCTTGCTTTTTCCCAATATATGATGCACTCCCTAATCACAAGATTTGCACTTTCACTAACAATCAGTTTAACCTCATGAATATTGTAAAATAGGACCGAGGGAATTTGTCGAGTAGATGGTAATTTTGCACCATTTATTTGATATCTAGGCAAACCGATAAGGAAATTATTTTGTTTATCACTCCGTAATTCCACCAACATGTTAACGCACTAAACAATGGAGCACTACTAATCTCAAAAATCACGTATGAAATGACAAATAAAACATGCAGTTACAAGTCACAGCGCAGTACTTACGCAACTTGTATGGACAAGTTAAAATCGCAAGTCGGCACGGGTTACCGTTTATAAATCGAACTAATATTTTTTTCTAGACAATATAGGGTTATTACTAAACTTTTAAGAAGGTATGCGTAAAAAAATATTGAACTTGAATTTTAAGGGACACCCTAGTGGGCATACACGCATTGTATTTACATAATGGAATTGAACGACCGATGCTTTCATTTCGTGTTTCGCGTCGGCAAACTCCCAAATTTATGTAGGCTGTGATAGTACTATTTAAATATAGTAATTGTAACCCTATAAGGTTCATAAACCAAATACGCGCTAGAAGATTGAAAAAAAAAACACTGTAGGTTGACAGTTTGTTCGTAGACTTCGTACTTTACCACAACTATTAAGATATTTTGAAAATATTATCTAATTAAATAAATTAAAAGATTCCCAAAAGACTTATTGCGAGTTCACTATACTTAAAAATGATTAAAAACTGTGAAAAAAGGATAAAAATACAATAAAAATATATCACATATATTATCGAATACTATTAAATAGACTCAGTTCAGACAAAAGTTTATTATTATGATTTTCATGTGTAAGTTTAATAGTTGGAGGTAACGCTATATGCAAATGTTTATTCTCAACGCTTAAAAATGCAACCAAACAAGCATTTTATTTTTATGTTTCCACGGATCCAAATGAAATCTCCCCGGGATTACTGCGGTTCAATAAAGGTATAAAATAACAATGAATCGCGCAAATCAAATTACCCCAGCAATAAAGCTGAACTGCCAGAAAGGGAGGTATTTGCGCAATTCTTACCTTCCACGAATTAAATACTACTTACTCACAGGATTACAGAAAACATGTATGAATATATATAAATAAATATTCTTCTATATATATATATATATATATATATCTATTCTTTTTTTTAGATGCCTCTCATCAGAGGAGGTTGGCGACCATCTCACTGAACATATATTTATTCTAGTTACAGTTTTCCTAGGGATAATTGTATGTATGATAAGGTATGGTGGGTCCCCGGGTTCTTTTAAATCCCAGTGTAGTGACTAAAGTTGTCATTTTATAGGCCTTATATAATTATGCGTATAAAATTAAAAATTTAATAATCATCTGATTCGATAAATTAATTAAAGATTAATTGAAAAGAACTCGCATCGTCTATTAAAATATTAAATGCGGTTAGTAAATTCATATAGTGTATTCATGAGATATAATGTTTTATGAGGATAATTCATAGACACAGATACTTTATTACTGTTATTCAATTAAACATATTTGTTCCAGGAGGCCTGCGATCGGCGATGGTAGAATGTCTGCCAACCATAAAGCCGAGGTGCCAATGGGCTCGCAGCCCGGGGAACAAAACTTAATGCATGTTTCTGACTCGCTATCGTGTTACCTTTATTGCCCCGTTTCGAAAGTGGCGCCAAGATTTTTAAAATAAATTACCCCGCCTTCACAAAGGGGTAGACAATCGGACGGAGCTTTATGGTCGTTTTCACAGATAGCTGCGAAAATACGCATCATGTTTATTCGTATAATAAATCGGAACACAAAGACCGATTATAATTAGTGGCCATAACCCGATGCGGGCTGAAGATACAAAAAAAATTAAAGTTGAACTTGTTTCGTAGTGGAAAACATGTTGTGTTGGGTGAAAAATAGGAGTTTTTTGCAGAGCTGGAGTCAATACAGTAGTTTAAATGGCCGTGAGTTTAAAATTAATTGAGTTATGAATATATGAGTTGATTTGGTTTCACGGGTGTTGAGTTGCTTGAGATTTTCATTTCTTCGATGTTTTGGTCCCCGTCCTGGGACCACTTTAGGGGATTTATAAGGGTTATCATATTTTAGGAATTTATTCCGGATTCTTAGCGCGGGGACAGTTCAAAACTCAAGAAACCAGATCAATTCGTCACAACGGCTGTCGAAATCCAGGAACATATTCGTAAAAATATGTTTTATTATCTAAAAATATTTCAACATGACATATATTAATAGAAATACATTAACTGTTGATAAATGCGATTCCTAATGTGATACAAAAATATATCATATTATTTAAATAATAATCAAAACTTTTCAGTCAATATAAAAAAAAACTCTTGATCAATCGAACTTGATAAGTAATGAGAAATTCACAAAAATACTGTTTTTTTTATTTTAAATGCCAGAAGTAGTCTCAATTCAAATAATATTAAATAATATATAAGCCGTTAGACTCAATATATAATAAAATATATTATTTACAAAACTGTACGAAAATCACAAAAAATACCCATAAATTTGAATATCGGTGCTAAAGTTTCTATTAAAGTTAATGAGTTATACAATTTACAATATAATTAATTATCAGTATATTTGTCACTACGAGGGAGATATGAAATGACATACAATAAAAACTTTTTACACCCACACACATGCTCTCTCACACATACACTGATGCATTTGATTCACCAAGCAATGAAATGCAACCGGTAATATATTTCATAGTTTGTGGTACTCTATTTATTCATGTAATTATTTTTATATTATGCTATATAAATTGATACGGCGTACAATATGACAATAACACTTCATTTTTATTTATAATTATATGTTTTTAGTACAACTATAACTTTTCCGATATTTGTAAAATATTAAATGGAGGTTGAAATAAATTATATATATGATAAATGTAAGGGATTATTCTTTAGATTAATATAAAGAAAACGAGGAGTGTAACATTGTCTCGCTCCGCCAAGTTCAGGCTGTCTTAGGATTATGCAGAGTACGGAGGCGGAGGGATGGAGGGGTGGAGGAGGTGAGGCAGAGAGCCCTGGGGGTATTGTTCTTTTAAGACGCCGGGGGTTGGAGCGGCGCGGGATTGAGGCGACTAATGCAAGTGTTTCCTATTGTTTTGCGAAATTGAATACAGAGTACATTGAGATAAATCTTTTAAATAAAGAAATACAACCACTGCAGTACTTACTTCATCCGTTGAGATCACACAGTTGATTATGATTTGGCACGTAGATGTATTGGAAAAATCGTGATGCATGCTATGAATAATAGAAAATTAAAATATTAAAAGCTGACACGGAATTCTCGGCTACGAATGAAACTTTACATACTAGCGAATCGTTTCAAGCGATGGACAAAGTGCAGGGACATTAGCTCAAGTGTTGACATATCGCGGGCTGTACTCCGCGGGGGAGGCGGGAGCTCATGGGAAAGGCCGCAATCAGCGAGGACATTCCGCGTGCGGCCGCCGGTAACGAGCCGCATTAGTACCAGCCATTCATCACGGCTTAATTTCCACACTGGACTTCAAATAGCAGACCCTCGGCTTGACGTCTCATTTCCTAATATCATCGGATTGACGCCCTGCTAGGGCTGGCGCAGCAATATGCTACACAAAAACTCATACATACACTTTTGAAATTATTAATTTATCATTACTCATAGACTGAAAGGGTCCGAAATTCACTATTTAAAAATAAATCTTAAAAACACTAAGTTAAAACTGAGCCATATTAAATTATTTATTAAAATGCAAATTTCAACCCTCTTGTTAATAAAAAATAATTTTGCACTATTTGCAGATTTGATTGCAGGTCGCAATAATATATTTCAGTTTCTGGATCAGTATTAAGCTAAAAATATAAAAAAAACTTTAATTGTAAATATTAACATAGTTTAACATCAATAAATGAAACTTTATATCATATATCATTCAACCAAAATCGAAAAACTAATCCAGTAATTTATTTTATTAAAATAGATAATCCATTGTTGCAATAGTGTGTAACAAAAAAAAAAAAAAATTGTCAATAAGAAAACACTCCTAATCAATAACTATGTTATTTTAATTAACTCTAGCCGAGAAAGTTTCACTTCGCAAATAAGTATAGATTGAATAATATATTCATAAATCCAACGCCCTGAGCTGTCAGCGAATACACACTTGTGTGATGAAAACATTAGTAGTGAACGAGAGGCGAGGGTTATGACACAACAAGACGTTATGAATTGAAATGGAATACAATCCGACGTAAAAAAGCAAGAGTCACACCAAGCAACTTGCTCAGGCTCAACGTCACCGAGGGCTATCCAGATGAATATGTATAGGCGAGTCGGGCCTTCCTGCGATGCAAGAAAAAATCACAAAAAACTGTTTTCAAATCAAAACATTCGACCCATAACGTGATGTTTCTATTAAAAAGAAGATTTAAAAGCATTGTAAAAAAAACGAATTGGTTCTGTGTAACCCTGGTGTCCTATTTTGAATTCTTTGTGAACACACGGCTCTTCTAATCATAAGAATTAAATAAATTCATTTGGAAATAATATGCAATGCTAATTAACAAGCATTTACACGTTAAAAAAAATATTTACCAAATCATTTGATTGCATAAAAAAACATCAATAGTTTTTTGGGAGAAAAATATGTTAATTTAAGTACTTAGTTTCTATAAAAAATTATTTAATTGAAACCTATGCTTGACAATAATAATTAAATCAAACGTATCCGCATCGAGAATCTACTAGCACAAAATATGAGAATCTACTATAGGAAGAATGACAATTTGATAGTAAAATAATCAGTCATTAGTTTGACTCTTAATTTCCGACGGATGATTTTGTATTGGGAAATAACTGAGGATTTTTTAAAATGGCTCTAAATATATATATATATATATATATATATATATATAATTAGTAGATATACATGTAATAAAGTAAGTAGGTATTTAGATGGTTTAATGAGTCGCCGTATATATTGTACTCGTAAATAAATATATTGAAAGCATGTCAGGTGCGCTGAAGTGTGATGCTAGCTCTCTCGTGATCCCCATTCCCATCATATTTGGTGTTACTAAGAGCTAGAGTCCTCGTGAATGATGTCCATCACCAAATTCCTCAACAAAGGCAGCTGATCCCACCTGACAATCTTGTAGACAAGTCACCTTGATTGCCGTGGACGCGAGCCTATAGAACAGCATTACCTGTTATTATAACACTCTAAAGATGTAAAGCTGGTTTTACAGGTAAATAAACTAACAAACAAAAATAATTATTGGTGTGACTTATATTTACTGAAGATTTTTTTGACGTGTATATTTTTACTTATGTAACTTTATAAGAATAAAAAGTTTTACTTGAGCAACCAACTGATTGCGATTAATTATAATTAGCTGAACGTTTGCACTTAAAAGGGACATCATAAAAATGACAAAAAATATTTTCATTTAAATCTATATGAGCAAAAAACAAGACCTGTCTCGTGATGCAAGCAAGATTCTATGCTAATGATATTGAGACATCGTTGTATGTAGTGTTAAGACCAAATGATTGCACCATCATCAAACAGTGAGATTTTTTTACTGTTAATATTGCCTTTTTCTAAATAAAACGTTTTCGCTCCGGTAGTTCACTGTAATACGTCTCTTAGGGTCTCAAATTAGCCGTGCTTCGCACTATTAGTCCCGAATAAAGACGTGTAAGCTGATTGTGTCGCTGTCTCCTCTTCATCACCACACTCCTGCGTCCGTGCGTCTCCCCTCTCGCTTCAGCATGACCGGCAAATTGTTGAGATGCTCTCATAAAATTATATGAATTGATGACGTCACAATTCAATGATATCTCATGACTTGACATTCGAATTAAAAAGGCAATCGTTAAGAGGAAAGGTTAAGAAAGTTACGCTTCATTACACAAATGTGTATAAAACTATTTTAATAATTAAAATTTGAGAATAAATTTGTATATCAATACAAATGTTTCAGATGTTACGAAAAGCAAGAAGTAAAAAGAGACGACTAAACAATGAAGCGCCGTTACTTGATGATGAACGTCGATATCCATCAAAAAGATCACCGGATCAATTGGCGTTCTGAATCGTGGGTTGACATCTGATTTAATGCAGTTTAAACTGTGTCAGAACAGCTGCGCAAAATTCATAATAACATTGCACATGCCATAACAAATTGTTTGGTGACAAAACGTATAATATCCATGAGCTAAGAAACATATCCAAAACAAAGCGAAGAAATATGATTTCATCACAATTGTAAAATTTCTTCAAAAACTCGCAAAGTTTTTTGTGCCACTTTAATTTTAAAACCTTACCACCTCAAAAATCAATTTGCCAATTTTTTTAATTTATTTTACATTTTCAACTTTATTTGTTCCAAATTTTTAATATTTGTTTATTATAATTCATTTGATGATTCTCATGAAAGAAATAATATTAAGCTGTTTTTTTTTTAACAAAAACCTTTCCCTAAAATATCTTCAGAATGAATTTATTTATTTTTTCATTGTAAGTATATGGTAGTTAGATTGAGTTAAGACATATTTAGTGTGTATAAAAATAGTTTTCCAGTGTAAATGAGTCCTCGATATTGATAAAATACCCAATTTACATTCAATTACAATAAACAAGTCGAATGTGGACATGTTCTACCATATGCCTTACTATGCATTTTATTACGTACATATAAGGAATCTGTGTTAGTATTGAAATAAAATAATATTGCAATAATTCTTTAAAGTAAATATTTATATTAACGCCCTGGATTTTTATCGCTTTTTTAATGCAATATACTCTTACTGTACTATTTTGACGCTGGTAGAAACATTTATTGGCAATTTCAGTAGAAAGAGTTTAAATACAATTTTAAAAAATTCCAGTGATATAATGATAATATTTTAAACTTTTTGAATTTCAAGTCTTAAATCTTTACATATAAAAAAAGATTACACGTGTAGTTCTGATAGTCTACCAGTTGGGAGTATATTTACAATCTTTTGGGCATTGCTTCTTGATCTTTTACGAGGTAAACACAGCAAGCCACTCGAAAATTTGCTGTGTTTCTGTCCATACACGAGTCCATCGTTTATGAAACAAAATCTATAAAAAACATGACATATGAATGACAACACAGTAAATCTTTCGCATCTAATATCTATTTTATTATGCAGTTTAAACTTTCAGGGATGAGAAAATATAAATCGATAAGCTTACAAAATACAAGTATTTATACTGATTTAAAGTATTTATTGTATTGTATAATATTTTTTACGCATAATTTATTTCTTCCACCAGAATTTTTATCAAATGTTAATGGTATTTGTGGGACAAGGACTTATAAATAGTAAATATTTACTTTCGAAGAGTATATACATACATCGGACTACGGTAAAGCAGAAAAACATTTTAACAAAAAAAAAATCTTTCCTTAAAAAAATAATGTTATAAAGTAATTGCACAGTAATTTTTTTTTAGGAATTCTTTTTTTATCGTAAAATTTTTGCTGTATTTTATTTTTATTTGAAAGTAAAGTCTTTCAGAGGACTACGTTAGGTTAGGTAGGAATATGCTGTGCCTCATGTCAATCAATTTTTAATTAGCAACCCTGACCATGATACCAACATTATTGGCAGAGCCGTAAGAACAGCGCTCCGCAGACCGCCACACGATGTCTTCATCATGTCCCCGAGACCAGGGTAGAACTCGGGCCACACAATTCATAACAATAAAAACAAATACTCAATATTGCCCTTTGGGTAAAATTTAAAATCAAATAAAGTTATAATTAAATAAAATTTGTGATGGATGGATATCATACGATAAAACACAAATTCAATGAATCAGTCTGAGGGCGTTTGCGTGTATATTTTGAACCGCAGAACATACGGTTTCCTACAGCAAATATTTACAAATTTAAGAATCAAATATATACAAACGATTCATCGTTAATTTTTTTTTATATAACGCAATTTTAAGGTATCGAATGAAAGATGAGGGGCGCACCTCCTGCTGCGGCCCCGCTCCCGCTCGTATAAGGTGGGCCGCATACGTCATCGGACTTAATATCTCGATGGTGCCCATATTTGGCCCCAACTGACCGCGCCGGGCCTGGGTTTTTGCGTCCACCGTCGCTCAAAAGGCCCGCTCTCCCGTCCGACCCCGTCCAGTCTCGCCAGATATTAAATATGAATATCTCGCATATCTGTTATAACAGGGAACCTTTGGAACCGAGCTGGAACTCCAGCAAAGGAGACATAAAACATGCTTCCCATTTCTGCTGTGAAATAATTATAAACTAAATGCCGACAACACGAGCCGCTCTCGGCTATCTCGTGTAATAAATATTGTTATTTTAAGGTCACCTTAGCAAGTCTTAAGTCAGTAATTACATTCCGAATCCTGGATGAAGGCTAGTACCCAATTAAATGTGCAGGATGATTTCTATGTATTTAGAAAATATGTAGTAGTTTTTATGATTTTGTGATCTAAAATGTGAAATAGCTGTGATGATAAATAAAGTGTAAAATATTTAAAAAAATTTATGCAAAGAAGAGACAATTATTTGGTCCAGTACTTTTTTTCAATTCGGAAGAAAATATTTAATAGACTGAAAGTCGTTTTTCTTTACTGGAATGCGCTTTCGGTCCAGTTGACTAACAAATGGCTCTCGTTTGCTTTTATTTTACAATAATATTTTGAGATTATTAATTTAAATCACTAAAAAACTAATACCAAGTGGGTGGTTTTATTTGGGTATAAATAATATATTAACGTTAGAGCAAATTGAAAATATTTTTATCCAGGGCTACCGACGGTATTAATATATCTTGTGTCAGATTCTATTTATTTCTATCAAGCATTATATTAAAAAAATACATGTTTGGTTTTTATAATCCATTTAGAAATAATAATCCACATCATGGTGGCTGTTTAGATACAATATAAAACCAATTATGACATATTACGCTGATTGAAAATAAACTTACCATGACTTAACAGAAATTACACACGATTAAGCGATTCGTTAATCGGTGCTAGTTTATTATTGCCTTGATTCGTGTACTGAACATAACATACCACTGAAATAAAGCGTTACTGGTTTATTGCTAATATAAAAAAAAAACATGAATTTTTGTTATAAGTGAATTTCAAATCACGCGTTCAAAATACATTTAAACAAACAATCCGTAAAATAAATGACCTAAATAATCAATGAAAATTTCATACAAATAAACAATGTTCATTTAAAGTGTTAACAATTTTTTCAGACAATTTTAATTTCTATAAAATATTATTAAATGTGATACATTGTAAAAATTGAAAACCAAAACATTTGTTGCGTTCTTTAAAAAAATGCAGAAAGCAATGTGCGTGAGATTCATATATTTACGTATAACGGTCCCGACAAGCGAGATTTATAATAATCGAATCTTATAAAAAAGCGCACATTTCTTATCAATCTTTTAGGAGGTAGAAGAATCAAATGCAACAAAGTGACGCTTCCTCGTTTGTTAAGTGAATATATGTTCTTTACAAAAAATAGTTGAAAACACACTAATCATTCAATGTTTTATTTAACTTAATTATTTTGAATTCGATGACGAGCAGTGGGGCTAAAAGTATTAAACCCTCAATACCCTTAGAATTAAAACCGGTTCAATAAAATAGTAATAAAACATTTCTGTTATTCCAAATTATAGTTACATTGATGATAACTTTTTAAAAATAATATAAAGTATGGATTAAGTGTATAAAATATTAACAGGCAAATCATACACAGAAACTAATCTTATTCACCAAACCAACAAAATATTATTTTGAAATCATTGTATTAAAAAATATAATTTACTTCAAGTCAACCTATTGTACAATGAAATATTATTAATACACATGTCTTAATTAATCATATTTTGTGGACCGAGCATAAGGGCGCCTCGATTTGGATTCAGGACGTGCACATGGCCGTGCAGTGGTTTATTTGTCGGACTATTGTTTAAATAATATATTTGATGTTTGATTGATGAGCGCCGTGATGTTATTTCAGAAATTGCAGGAGAAAAATTAAGTTATACGAGCTGAGCCAAACGGCCCGTCGTCCTGTAACCCGGTCTGGAACCACAGTTTCCAAATGCTTAAAATGCCAAACTGATCACAACTTAACAAAAACGAGTAGATAAATAAAAATGGGGATAAATTTTAAAACAAGGATACCCATCGATGGTTCTAATTTTGACGTTAATGACTCTCAAAGATTCACTAAAAATTCCGTGGGATCTTTATGATGTATTTATGTTCGTTTTGAAATGTTGTCAATTGATTGATCAATATTATTATCCATTTGGTAAAAAGGAAGCATTGAAATAATTTTTGAGAAAAAAAGTGAGATCGTCGATGTTTTGGTATATTATCTAAGTAATATTATAAACAAAACTCTTTATTAAACTTTTTTTAAAACGATATTAAAAAAATAATTTATTACAATTAAGTTTGCTAACGACGAGTTTAGTTTATGTAATCCGTCCCCACATTTATTCTTCATTAATGCCTGTTCGCGGTTCCTGTTCATTTTTTTTATAATTCTCATTATACATTTAAATATTATCAATGTTATCAATATCAAATAAATTCTAATTATTTATTCAAAACATCAAAGCAACATACTATCAAAAAACATCAATAATCCATACATGGCGTTTAAAAAATCGCGAGACGAGCGGGAGTCGCGCGGTATAAATTAACATGGCTTTAATAACGATAATATGTGTGCGTTTTTCAGGCTTCGGAATGGTGATTCAGTCATTGGCACTTAAGGACAGCCAACGGTTAGCCATAAAACCTGGTCGAATACCGAGTAACGGCATCCAGATACCGGGAGCATCTGCAGCAGCCCGCGGGTGACGGAGTGTCGGCAGTCTGAAGAATGCCTTCCAAGCAAGCCTCGTACGCGCTGAAAACTTCGGTAATTGTCTACTATTTCATGTTTTCAGTGTTAAACGGTACGCTTTGCTTTCGGACACACCTGCGGTCGAATCTGCCGAAAACGAGACGTTAAAAATATATTAATGTTACAATTTTATTGTTTTAGATAATTTAAACTTTTAATTTTAATTTGTTGTTTTGTTTTTAGATATTATAAATTGTAAAAATGTTTAAGAAATAGACATAATTAATATTTAAATATTTTTGAGTAAAATACTTGAGTGATTTTCCACATGTTCGTTCTTATTTGTGACCGGTTTCGCCAACCTTTCACGTTGCCGATAACGGTCACAAATAAGAACGAACATGTGGAAAAACACTCAAGTATTTTACTCAAAAATATTAAAATGGAATTCCACCAAGTACTCTTTGTCAAAAATATTGAATTTCTTAATTAATATTTAATCAACTGGTAATTTAGGCTATGTTGTCGTATAATAATATTTAAAAAAAATCATATAGTAAGCTCGACTTTGTAAATAATTATTCAATGTTTTTTTTCTTGTTTATCAAAAAAATATAATGATTTAATATTTCAAATAAAATTATTATTTTATAATGTCACCGGAGTACGTTTGCTGCAAACAAACTATACATTTTTTTACATTCTGAAATGGATATACAAGCATTGAATCAATAAACAAATGTGCGTTTTTGCCATTATTCTGATGAGTGACCCACCATGTGTTGTATATTATTTTGGCGTGAGTACAAATCACATTTCACTGCCGAGTTGCATTTGGAGGTTCGGGAACAATGACTGGTTCCCGGCGAGAGTATTCGCAGGCAATACCACGGCAGGAGAGCTTATGGGGAAGCTGTAAAAAACATTACCAATTAATTATGTTTTCATGTCAATGCAATATATTGCATTCCTCAATCCTTGAATGTTGAACATATAAATTTGTTTTACATACCATATTCACGATTTAATTGATTTGTGCTTGATACTTGATACTTGATACTACAAAAAGCTATTTTGAGAAGTATTTCAACAAAACAGATTTTTCATATATATTTTTTGTTAAAAGTGTAAAAAATGAATAGAACTTGATTTTTATGCAAAAGTAGATATTTGAAAACAAGAAAAGCAGTTATCCCTTAATTAGATCATATTTTTTAAGAAAGTAAGATAATTTATATAAAAAAAAAATTGTAAAATAAAAATTTACAAACAATAATCGTCAAAATAAATTGATTTCTGACCGTCCATAATTTACTATTTTGCTATATTTATAAATAAAACATTCTTAATATTGAACAATCGAATTGCAATGAAAATTAAAGGAATGCAAATGTTTTAAAAAATATGCCGAAAAATTCTAAAAAAAACTAGAGTTATTAAAGGTTTTTAAGGAAAATAGGTCGCAAGCCAGTTCTATTGTAAATAATCATTCTAGCCCCAGCCAGATGTGAACTTTAACACTGAAATCAAACCTAAATTGAAAATCTACAATATGCATCACAACCTATCAAGTTCTTATTAGTGATGAGCACAGATATTTGATAAATAAAATAATTTTTTTTTTTAAATTGTTAGATGATACAATATGGAAATATTAATGTTGGACACATCATTGTTCCAATGTCATTTTTATTGTATAATTATATGGCGTAGACGAGGACATGTATTAATTTTAAATTAATAAAACAAAAATAAATTACTATAACTGTATATGTAATTAAATATGAATCATACTTATACAAATGATGACAAAAATGTGTGCTTTTTCCCTAACCCTACATTGTCACAAATCTGATTAGATTTTAAGACCAAGAGTTATGAAATAAACTTTTGGATGTTTAATATTTTTATAATCATTGTCAATAAATATAATCTATAGTGTTTTATACTCAATGAATTGGCATAATTTATAAAATGACATCCTTATTTTAATATGAGTATATTAGTAACTTGGAAAGAAATATAAGAAGATTACATTAATATTACTCAATTATTTGATCATGCATATTTTTTACTTAAATACCATGGATTTTCGA
This sequence comes from Atopsyche davidsoni, assembly GCA_022113835.1. Classification (NCBI taxonomy): domain Eukaryota; kingdom Metazoa; phylum Arthropoda; class Insecta; order Trichoptera; family Hydrobiosidae; genus Atopsyche; species Atopsyche davidsoni. The sequence continues at coordinate 2,757,673 of JAILWY010000019.1, read as the reverse complement.
TTTTAAAATTACGTTTTTATTAATGTAAGTGTGGTGTATACGCCAGGGATGTTTAATTTGTTTAAAAATAGCAGCTTCCACGGCTGCTCCTGCTCCTCGGCACCATCACTAGGTGCGGCGCTGCGCCTCCTCGCGAGCAGTGATCTCACAAGGCTGTCATCGGGCGCCCGAAGCAGCATCATCAATCCGTGTTCACTTTCTAATTGAACGGCATTTTTGAGATACACACAATACGGCTGGCTCTCCGTACTCCTCGCAGGCTGGCCCGCTGGGGACGGACGATAAATAACGATGCGAGCCGCAAGTTGAGCGATGGCTGTCGCCGGGATATTCGTGTATCGCGCAGGTTGCCAACCGGCCACGAGGAATCGATCAATAATATCGACTCGCCCAGATAGGCAAACTTTGAAATGCATTCGCATCGAGTGTAATTGATCCGACCCTCCGTTCTCTGACCTGACGCACACTTCCTACCCTGATAATTGTAATAAACGTTATTAATATTACCCGCCGACTACACACATAGGCAATAATTTTTCAGTTATCATAAATAATATTTTTTTGATGGTATTTTACTTTTTGCTTCAATTTGTACAAATATAATATTAAACTTCCTCACACGTAAACTCTTATTTTAAAGTTTGATTCAAGATTTATACTTCAAAATTATATAAATGATCTGGTAGAGGTCGTTCTAGCTTGTATAATAATAAACTAGCTGTGCATAATATGATTCAACTGATATTTAATCACCTATCATTATGACATATCAAACATTATTATATCCTTGACAACTGAGCTCCGATTCGCTTTGCTTATTGATGGCTATTGAAAGCAGATCGGATGAGCAGACATTGGTTTTCATAAATAAAACGAATCAAGGACATGTTATTCAGACAGCCGCGGCGGCCTGCAAAAAGAGCTCTCGACATTCGCAATGTTATTATTATGAACGATAATATATTCCCTATATGTTTGATCAAAATTCAGTTCATATAAATGACTAGAACGTACCTTTTCATAAATCAATAGTCCTGTAGTTTACTAATGTTTTTTTTTTTGATGAACGAAAACACCGAAAACTTTAAACATAGCAATTAATATTATAGGATTTTTAAGAATGAAAATGTACAAATATATTGTTTTGATAAATTATTAAGTATCAGATTTTAGATAAACTTGCAACGAAATTGGAGTTTTACAGCAATTGAAGGTTTTATTAAGATTGATCTGTTTTCATAATTTTTATGTGAGTGCTATGTTTGCATTTCTATTCCCAAACATTTATTTGTTATTAATTCATCTATTAATTATAAATGCAACAGATATAAATTTAATTTATATAAACTAACGCTCACTGAAGCTCATTTCTAAACATCACAGTAACTTGTCCAAGTCGATTCATATGCCCAAGTTAGCGCAGTGTATCACAGAGACAAAACTGTAGTAAAGTTCACTAGTTTGCTTGAATAAATCATTGCTTAACAAAACCTTATACAAGCCAAAAGTTCAATTAAAGCGCCCAACTACACTTATGAATATTTAACACCTAGTTGTAGAGTCGCCATGTGTCCCGATCTATGACTGAAACCAATTTCAATACGTTTAATATATTATTATGAGGTAAATGTTTTTATTTTTCACAAATCTACAACGTGGTTTACTGATTTCCAAATGAGATGGTGTTTTTTGTTAATTATTTTATTGTTAATTATTAATGACGAGAAGAATAAAAATGTCACGTTCATAAATTGATTGTATTATTTTAAGCCATTGTAAAGCTTTTTTATAATGTGGCCATTCTAATTATATGCAGATAATATAGCTGTAGAGAGTAATAGAAAATTAGTCAACTTTTGGGTAATCTTTTGAACAGAATCAGCTAGGTTCAAAGAATTCATTCTTCACTGTAAACACATTGAAACAGGGAAATTTGTAAAAGAAATAAAATATCTCTTAAAAACAATAAAATTAAAGTAAGTATGTACAGCATAAAGTAACTACAAAAAAATACTTAAATAAATAAAGGTCAGTAGTTTCATATATACACATTTTAAAAATTTTACTTTTTTAGATTTGAAAAACCCAAAATTCGTTACAATATATTAACATCATATACTTAAGAGAGGCTGCTCAGTAGTCGGATGGGACCCGAAATTGTGGTCTCCCTCACCGACCCAGATGACATGGGTTCAAATGCCGAGCTTCCATGGCTAACACTTCTCGTAACCTCTTTCGAATTGACTTATGCTGTCTAATTATTCAGACGCCGTTTATATTGAAGACGCCGAGGTTCTAAGAGAAGCAACTTACTCTGTATTGATCGAACCAAATTTATTTATTAGATTTCATTTAGTATTTGTAGGATTTAACTTTGTTCGGATTGATGATTTTTTTATAAATTTTATATATTCTTAAGCAATATGTGAAGTGTGTATTTTTAAAATATAGTCATTTGATAATCACTAACTACAAACAAAGCTGTTTAAAGATTAGAGCGAGTGAAATAATATAATTTTATTAAGATTTTAAAAAATATAAGAATTAAAGCTGTTTGTTATGTTTTCATAATTTAAATGAAAATTCTACTTGATTATGATTAAGTTTGATTATTAAAAAAACAATTAATTTGATAAATATATAACAACTAGAAATGTAGTCCGTCACAGAATGACGCGCATTCGATGAACGATGCAATAGTGTTGGAACATAATAAGATGAATAATGCTTTAATTTTGTACCATCAGTTGGATGAAGTTCTGTGATATACTTGGCCTTGAACTTTGAAGCAGAGTGGCCCACTGTTAATTTAGCTCCCATTGATGCAAAAGATATACTGTTATTGTATGATCTTATTTTTCTCTTGAAATTTCCATTATAAATATCCTTTAAATATACTGGGGAAATAGGCCTTGCTGGTAGTTTCACTTTACCTTTGTGACAGTAATCGTTGAACTTTCCATCTGATGGGTTTTCTGCTTGATAATGTAAAGCATTGCAGAATCGACAGGTCACATTAATTAATCCGAAGACAAACGCAGCGTTCGCTGTGCATCAGTTTCTTTTTGTCTTGAGGTCGATGCGCGTACTCGAATTTTAAGAAGACGCTGCTCACGTTTTCTTCCAACTCATTGCTTGACATTTATGTCACATTTCGTGTCACAAACAACGCATTTCTGCAGTCTTTATCACATTCAATTCTGCAATTCTTTTTGAATTACGTTTTCTGTGCGTAGACGGTGTTATTTTGAGTTATTAATGATGTGATTAATAATTTCTAATGCAATTCGATAGAAAAAATAGAGATGGCACTTGTGTCAAACTGACATAAACTGGAAATTTCTTAGAAGCATCAAAATTTGTTTTTTTTGTAAAAGTTCTAAATTTGAAATTCTTGCGGTGAAGAACAGAACCATATAATTCGTACATATTGAAACTCGCTAAAGCATATTTCATAGTTTATGAATAAAAATATTATCCTATCGTCTTGAAATTCGGCACATAGCTGCGGAAAAATTTACTTAACTTACGTGCAAAAAATCAGCGTTGTATCTTTTAAGATATTCTATAGAGAAGCAAAAAATTAAAAATACACACACACACACACAATGGTTATTATTATAGTAGATCACTAACATTTAATTACTGTTCTTGAAGAAAATATTTTTTTTCAATGCATTGGGTATACATTATTTGTATGATAGATGAATAGTTAAGTTGCAAAGTTGCAAATATATGTTATGATACATAAAAAATGCGTCTGATGTAAGTATTTATCCTGAGTGTTTTTATCTGTATTTGAATAAATACATTTATAAAATATGAAGGTTACGATATATGATGATTTGGGCATATAAAGCTATCTTCTCTTTTAAACTGTGAAACGTTTTCCTAAGTGCAACAATACAAAGCGTATTATGTATGGAATTCCCTTTTGACATAACATGCTTCGGTAGCTCCCATGCAGGGCACAGGATCGGTCCTTTACGACGCGACGCATTCCTTGCCAGGCGGCATTTCGCTTAGTCTTTCTCACTAGGAACAATATATAAGATCAAAGAGCAAACCGCTTATGAGGTGATGCGGATTTCATAATTATGTTCTTTGCCAAATAATATGGCACGTTTCCGTTCTGTAAACTTGGTTATTTGATATTTATTTAACCGAGCATTAGAAAGGTTAAGGTCGTAAAACTAACATAAACAATTTTCCTCGGTTCGGCGTTGTGGCTGGAGCATGCAGTGCATCTGGGGAGGATTGTAAAGTTCAGACTCGAGAATTTCGTGCCTCGACAAAAGTATCATTAGTTCTATATAATGTGGTTAGTTGCCAATACAAAGCATTATTAATGCTATATATATATCATATCATATCATATATTTAAATTTATAACTCCGGTATATTAAAAAAACAATATATTTAATCTTGAAAGGTAAAATATTTTTCAGTAATCTATGTATCAAAAGTAATCGAATTAAAGAAAAATTATTATATAAAATAAATTAAATAAAACCACTTAAAAACAAACTATCAGGTAACATATATTATTGCTCGTATCAATTTATACATTTTATGATGTAAATATGCTTCTGAAGCTTAAGAGATAATTACACAATTATTTAGTTGAATATAAGAACTGTCGGCGTTTTGTCCCTGTCGGCTATTTTGACTTCTTCTTTGACCCACATTTTCTCACAGTCTTCTCACCGTGAACATCTAAAAAGCCCGGTCTCAAAGCAGATCGTCATGACAAATCCTCGGAGCATCATTCATCTGAAATAACTCGGTACTTGGAAGCGCTTTATGTTTATTTTTTCTCATACGCTGCTAAGTGTTTTCCGTTAATGACGCCGGCTTCTGAATGTGAGATGAACAATTCACCTCTGATACAATAATGTACAACAAAGTGAGCTGTAGAAAGAAACACTCATTAAGCCAGCAATTACCGACGGTTTGCTTTGAGCTGTGTTATGTTTTGTACCGAGTGTTTTATTTAGAAATATCTGCGGGTTGAGAAACAAAGATTTCAAAAATCAATAGTGTGAGTCAGCGCAAGTATTTTCCCACACGATAAACGTGACGAATCGCTCAAAATACTCAAAATTCATATTTATATGACTCACTTTAATTGAAAAACTCGCGCTTTTGGCTGCGTCAAACTGAGTCCAAACGCCAACGGATTCTAATTCAGTGGTGAAATATATTTATCTGTACTTGTCATTACAGATCCTAATTATATTAGAACCGCTACGAGCGGTGGCTCGACAGGCAGCGAGATTTGCGTCATTCATTTCGGGGTTTTGAGAATCAAAACCTTCATCTGCGCTGACAGGAGGAGTGCGGCTTAGCTCGTCACGCGGCGAGGCGACACACCTAACAGATATTTGTACAGTTTTTTACGTCGTCTTTACAGGGGTCTGTTAATTTTTCAATGTATAAACTAGCTGTAACGAAGCGCAAGACGTGCGACTGTCACAGTGCGACAGAACCGCCTTCCACATTTTGAATTAATGACCGACACAAAAAAGCGACCGACTGTCACCGTAATAAGCCGGCCGTCGCGGACTCGCGGCCGGGGAGCCCGACGGCCCGAGTGTTTAGTGAGGACTAACGTGGCGATGGTGATTTTCGTTGTTTCGCTGGAGCTGTAATTAATTCTGAAGTCTCTAACGATAGGACGGCTAATTTCAAAGATGACGCGGCTATATTCATATGACCCACCGGCCGCCTAACTAACTGCCTATACTTCCGGATGATATATTCTATAGATTTTATGTTTCAAAATAATGTCAAATGCAAACACACCCATTCGTATTTTTAAAAATAAACAAGGTAAATATTGTTTTAAATAATAAAAATGTAATTTTTCATTTATAAATACATTTTTTTTTTTTTTAAATTTTACTCTGTAAATATAAACATTTTCAGAAAATAGAAATCGATATTGTTATATATTTAACAGTAGAATTCTATTTTCCACTCAGTTTGATAATGCCAACGTGAAAGGTTGGCAAAACCGGTCACCAATAAAACTTAACATGTGGAAAAATCACTCAAGTATTTAATTATATTTAAAATATTAGTTTTATGTTTTAATATTCTGGTGCATAGTTCTCCCTTTTAGATGAACATCTTTAGTTGACGCTAAAGATTCAAGATGACGAAATCAAAAAAAAAAAATTTGAATCATAGAAAAATTATTTTAATGTTTAAATATTAGCGATAAAATATTTTGTATTCAATGATAAAATAATGAAGATATCATATATTATTGTTATATAGTTTTACCCTATCATTTAAATTTATACTTGATGGGGTAACCTAAAATCTTTTTAAGCATATACACACAAGTTCGAGCACGGCGTATTATCTATTTTTCAATTGACCATCTCCACCGATCAATTTTGCCATGGAATGGATCTTAATTAAAAACAAATCAAACAATACCTCATTAACTACAAAGTACACTTCTCCATCAGAGAGTGCGCTCCGCGTCCTTCAATAAATAAATAAGCCCCTTTACAAACATCCTGACGCCCAAGTACTTGGGCGGGTCCTTTGAAGTTCTCTCGACTCCACAATATTAAATAGATGACACAAGCGGACACGTCGCAAAGGAACTGACAGAGGTATAAATTTTCCAAAATGGCGGCCAACATGGCTACCTGGCCCGCTCACCAAAACTGAGTCTCTAATGAAGTCGACAGTCGTATTATTTGATTTCCTCATGCTCATTATGAGGCAACCTGAAGAGTACGTACAAATTCATAAATGTTTAAAATAAACTTGGAAGTCATTCTCTAGCTTTAATCACGAGTGCATTTATTACGAGTGTTTTGTTAATTACTTTTATTACAATTATATATAATTTATTTCATTTTGAAACATGTTTATAATAAAAATGCCATTTTATGTTATAAATAGAGCCCTTAAAATTTAACATTAAAAAAAACATCTAATAACAGTAGACAACAAATATTAACCTAAATTTTAATAAATCTGTTTTCTTATTTCTAGTCTTCTTTTTCAATCGCTTTCTGTGATAGTTTTTTTAAACGGTATTTTACAAAGAGAGACAATATTGAATGTATACAATCGTTTCGCTAAATTTATCATTCTGTATGTGTGAGTAAGGCGATTGTAGATAATATCGTTTTGTCTTTGGCCTTTTGAACGAGTATTCGTTGGTTTTGTTCTTGTCGTGTTAAAAAATCTCAAATGATCTATCTACGTCTATTTTAGTATCATTGAAACTGGTATGCTTTCAATAGTATGAAAAAAGGGTACTTTAAGGTTTAATAACAAATGCTACATATTTTTGCTCACAAATGAAGAAAGATTGTAAACCGTCATTTTAAATTACCGCTAAATTCAACTGTTACGAACCGTCGACTCTATTCTGATTATATCTCTTCACACAACCATTAATCAATTTCAGAACTAAGTGCCAACTAAAACAGAATAAAATCCGTGAATAACACCGCAAGCTGCACGAATCTTCAAACAGAGCCCCTTTAAACTACACTAAATCAAGGCGGGCGCGAGCACGAACGGGCACGACGGTGGCCGGCACGAACAGCACGCGGAGGTAATAACCCCGGGTGGAAATTTAATTAAGATATCGCCACTAAGCTTTAGAATAGAAATACAAACAACTTTTATTACTGTACCCACAGTCTCGTAGTCGAGTCGAGTGGGTCGCCAAACACTAGTCCCCCCGCCGTGAAAGATACTCCACATTATTTGATGTCCTCCTTTGTTATTTTACTGTCAAAATAAATATACCAAGAAAAACATACAATTCTAAATATGTTTAAATATAAAATTTATCATTTGAAGATCACAAGTACATATGTGATCAGAACATACTTATTAGCGAATCGAGAAATATTTTACATCATCATCGTCGGGATCTGTTTATAACTTTTATTACAAGTCTAGGGTACATAACTATATAGTATAATTTTTAATTATTTTCTATGAGTATTTATAGTCTCGTGATATTTTTTTTATTTTGGTTAGTTTGGATGTTTTCACTATAAAAAAGCATCTCAATACATTATCAAGAAACTGTGACTGTAATTTTAATTACTTAGTAGATAATTAAAAAAAAAGTATTATTTTTGCCTGCTTAAAAACATTGGCCTTAGAGAAGAGTTTTTTTTAACTCTGTAAATATGGTTTTACTGGTACTTTTTATATCCTACACTTTCGAAAGCTGTGGTTTTCAATAAATCAGCACCTTTTTATCATTGACAAAAATTAGATTTTTTTATTTTCATTGAGATCTATGTGTTGTTTAGTTGATTAATAATTAGAATTTATTTGGATTAGAATATCGTAAGTGCAATTCTGGATGCGGGTCCAAACGCTGAGCCCAAATAAGTCCGTTCAAGTGACCGCGGAGAGAGCCCTCGTGGATGGATTTATGCATTCAACAGGAAATGGGGCGGCTTGGCATTTCCGTATATATATCAAATTATTATCTTTTAATATTCTTTGATTTTCTTATAAAAAAATTGTGATTGATTATACACACCCTATTCATTTCTATAAATTTAAATGCCATTTATCCCAATATTTAAATTTAATTTTTAAATTTTCGATTGATGTCTGAAAAAGTAGTTTAATTAATTTATTATTCTTACTCTTACACATTTAATATTATCATTTAAAATCAATTTTCAATTTTGCATCAATTTTATGCACGATAAGAAATATTATAAATATTTTTTTGATACATTAATAAATTAAATTGGATATTTCCTTTATTTAATAGACTGATTCCACTCTGAATCAATGATATTGGCGGCGATTGCAGGAGAGTAAATCCTTTGAAGACGCTGCTTTCATATCCTTTGAGAAATCCAAATTAGGGGAGTTAAGGAGACGAGGCGACAGCGTTGGACTACTGTACTCCGTGTATCTGATGATAAACGGCATCCTTCTTAATATTTCCATAGAACGTATCCGGCTTATTTACAGAATCTACAGTTCCTGGATTTATTTTCGAGGCGAATTCAATATTTCCAGTAATCTTTGATGCCCTTTTTGAAGTTAGTGGATTGGATTATTAAATATATTTCGATACGGAAAGTATATTAACTTTCCGTATCGAAATTTAAACTGTTCGTGTCCACTATGTGGTGATATATTTTTCAAATTTTTGATTAGAAAAAATAGAAGAAAGATGCGCTTTTTGATTAGAAAAAATTGCGTCACATATACAATATCACTCGTCTAATACGCGAAAAGTATTTTTTTAAATACTGCCACGAATTGAAGAAAATGGAACAGTGCTACAAATATATTTCTTTTAAATTAAAAAATTAAAATTGTATCATTATATTATTGTTTCAATAAAACTCAAAGGTTCGTTACTTGAAAATTAAATTTAAATAGACTCACAATCAAAAGATACAACACTTATTAACAACGAGCCTCCAACACGTCACACTCAAATCCAACTATAAACTTGAATTGAATAGGACAGTCATAAACTTTGATGCTTACCGCTATAGAAAAGCGCGCAGTTGCATAGACTCCTAGATAAAGAAAGATTGTTAAAACGTAAGTACTACATAACTTCTGCTTTTATGTGGTGTTTCGCAGCACCCTTACTAGAAATGACTATACGGCGCTGATAATCATTTCATTAAAAGACCGTTGTGCAAAAGTTGTTGATATAATATTAAAAAATATTATAGACATAATGTAAATTTGTGCACACAGGCTGAAACACGACCAATAATCAAACTGTTATCATAGTGTCCTCTTATTTAGAGTGTTCTTTTCAGAATAAGGACTATTTAAGCCATGAATTAGCCATTCATTTAGTTTTTTATTTATTGGAAATGTTTTTTAATGCCTCTATTCATGTCGTGACACGACTTGCGACCGACTTGCAATTAGTTTACTTAGGTTAAACTATAAAAAATAAACATTCAAAATAAATATACGCAATTGGCTGATGTGTAGAGGGATTGTTATTTTGTAAATTAGGTCTTGTGGAATGAAAAAGATGATGACTTACTAAATATTTTGAAGTAATAGAAGATACAAAGATATACTCTAATAAATTGTGAAAAAAATAAATTATTTTGCGTTATATATCTTCTTAAAAATCCTATTAAATTCATTGCAACTGCATATTCAGTAAAAGTATATATATATATATATATATATATATATATATATAAAAATTCCAGTCCACCTTTTAACGACTAATGCGAGTTTTCTCTTTTGGAAGCACTTTCATATCTCATTAAAGGTTTAGCGAGCTCGACCTCACAGTCAGAGCAGGGCAAATACTTTTCCTGCGTACTCCAGACTCCGGTGACATAATGGGAAACTGAAAAACTGATATTAACTTAGCAGAGAGCAACCAGCTGACCCATTCGCGCTCTTCCAACATTTTCCAAGCAGTACAGGATGTTATCAATTTTGAAACTTTAAAAAATAAGAAATTTCAAACACAAATTATATAATACAAAAAGTCTAATGTGCATTAAATATAAATGATTTCAAATCATTTATTTATAGTAATTAAAACAATATTTACACATATACAGCCATCAAGAGTATGTGATTACTTAGTACAATCGCTTCTTTGTAACAGCAGTTTGGCGTTTGTCGGTTAACTTAGATGTTCAATCGCTTTTGAATTAGGCAAACTTCAAAGAAATATTATAAGAAAACAGAAAAAAAAATTGAATGAAAAAAATGTTATACTCAATTTATCATTATCAATAAACTATAATTTCTAAAAGCTTAAATTAAAAATTTAAATTGTTGAATTCCTTTATGCCAATCTTTAGGATAATTAACAACATATAAATACTTTCAATCAGTGCATTGCATTGTATCATTTATTAACTCCAACATCTAATTGAGAGCAGTTCTCAGAATTATACTATGGAACATAAAGTTATTTTTGAAAAACTCACGGTCAGTTAATATGTTTTTATTTATGTTTTAATTTTTGCTGAAGGCAAAAAAAAAAGAAATTCATTTTTTAAAAAGTGTTAGATTTCGCTTAAAAAGGGTTCGATTCCGAATTGAGAAAATTCAGAAAACATGCATTTAATCTTTAATATTTCCATTGCATTGTTTTCAAAATGTCTAAATCATTTTATAAAACACTCGCACTTCAGAAAACTAAATCAAATTATTTGTTCGACAGAGAACAAAGTTGGCAGTATACTGCGGCGAGCCCGCTCGGAGGCTCGTCGCATTTCGCGCCAGAGCTCCGCCGAGCATTCAGGCTTTCACAAAATATCGTCAGCTGGCATATTCATTTTTTGCAGAGCTTCTAGTTTGTATTTTTATTTTATTTTTCAGCAAACATATCTATTTGTCAGTTTTGTCACAGTTAAAGTTATTTGACGTGACCATTCATTTTTTATAAACAGTATTAAAACTGGCCTAGATAACCGATGTACAGTACATGCTATACATATTCATGAAAATCATCACCGTTATTATTTATTTACACATATAAAAATAATTTTTTACATATTTTGATCAAACTCGATTTCGTAAAAAATAAAAAACACGCATAAATACGCATGTAGAAAAGGTGTTTAATTTTAATATTTATATTATTGATTTATTATTCTTTGCGTGGAATAATAATAACAAGATAATTATTGAGAAAAGTACTTTACTTTCATGACATGTGAAGTAATATTTCACATTTTGATAAATTTACTAATTATTATTTATTTGTGAGTACAAATAATTTGTGCAGTTCTATCAATTTTTAAAATAGTTATAATCAATAAAAACGCTCTCAATCAAATCATACAGATTGTATAATTTGAAACACTATTGTTTTGGTAAATATAAACAGTTGCATTTGGCACTTACGTGATATAAAAATGTTATAAAAATGGCTGGTTTGATTGTAATCGCACTCACCATCCGTTCTTCTTATCGCGACACTAAGTTATTCCTCTCATTATTCCACTACCGTGCTAATCCTTCAAACTTCTCAAGAAACTATTTCACGTCGATAAACAAACACAATTGAAAATTTAGACAAAAAGGCACACGAGATAAACCGCGTCGTAAAACGCTGCTTTCCGTCTACGAAAACAAAAGCGGTATAAATTATTATCAACAACAAAAAATACATTTTAAGAGCGACCTAAATTACTAACATTTTGGATACTTAAGCACCTAACTGTGATTTTATTAAGCACAGTTAAATTGAAAGTATTAAAAAATATATCAATATAAAAAAACCGAGTGTTTATTAGATGTTACATCTTTTATATACATAGGACTTATATAAAACGTTTTGTTTTTTATATTTTTCAGTATCAAAAACATAAAAAAAATTAAAACTGCACTCTGAATCATAAGGTGAAGAATTTGAATCCGAGAGAGAGTTCACAAATCAAATTGCTTTAAAGAAAATTGTAAAATATATATTTTTAGAAATAAGATATATTTTTCTATTTCTTAACTATTCTCTATAACATAACTTAAAGTAACGGACCATCGGTATTAATTGATTTATAAAATCCTAACTTACTTACTTTAATTTTAGCAGCTCAAAATAACTGCAACGAGTTACTAGCTGACATAATGGAGTGTCTGTAGATACATTAAAATGTTAAAATAGAAATAGTCTTTAAAAAATGTTTTACAGACTGCATTGATAGTTTATAATTCATGAATAAATTATAATTACAAAGTATTAGAGATTGTCATAATGTAAAGAGAAATTTATAAATCGATGATTTAGCTTATATAATCCTAACGGGAAAATGTAATTTTATGGAAAAGAAACACTTATTATTTAAAATAAGTTTTATTTAATCCGGTTGTAAGAACAGACCATTACGATTTTTTGCATGAAATGACAAATTGATGATTTGGTTTTTAAACCGAACATCTCATCTCCATCGCATCCGCTGTTTTTTCCGTAAGAAATGTCGCTTGTTAGCGAGGAATTCTTCTAATTGTCTTTGCCTACTAATTATGGTTCTTTAAAAACTTCCGAAATACTTTTCCACGGATCCCTCGGCCACTTTTTACGCTGCCTATTCATTAACCGGTCATAACTTTTATTGTCAGCTAGAGGATCTGTTCGTACTCGACAGGGAATTATCCATCAACCGCGTCGTTAAAGATTTAACTCGCCGTAAGTTTTATTTTCGATGGTAAATACTGCACAGATGAATTGCTGCGCTCATAGTTAAAGATTTATTTTCGCTAGGAAAAGTTTATAAGATCTTTAGGTATATCAACTTTTTGTAGTCTCGATAATGTTAATTACAAATGTTAATTCAAATTCATTTATATTTATTGTATACATATAAATAGGTTACTAAATTATTTATTGAAATATTGTTTATATGTGTATTTTTTAATGTTATGTTATTATGACTTTGATTAGGTAGATAGATGTATCGTGTGCTGCTATTTTGAGTATTTACATTCTTTGATAATTCCTCGAAATTTTTTATTGATTTCTGTGAAATTCAAAAAATCTGAAAAATAAAGAGTGTAGATTTTGTAATTAAAGTAAATAAGAGTACATGTACTCATACCAGACGTTTTCTCGTGTAAAACTTGCAGTTACTAGATCTAAAATTTTATTACATTTACTGACCGCTATCTAGTTTAAGAAAGTAAAAAAATTCGAAAATTCTGTTGAAATTTAACATGAATTTGATATATTCAGATGTTTTGTTTTTTTCTGTTAACCTATTTTTTAATTCTAAGCTTAAAACAAATACATAGAGAAGGTGAGCACCGTTAAACTAGGTATGCGGCGATGAAATTAAAAGCCGAGCTTCTACCCTTCTATGTTAATATCACATCCGCTGTATACTCGATTCAATAAACCTTAGTAATAGAGCCTTATTGCAGGATTTGAGAGTAACAATTCAATGATGTCAAGTCATACCCCTATCCACCGCCGGGGTATAATCTTTTAGTACATGTGTTGTTATAACGCCTAACAAGCCTGTGCGAGATGTACTTTTCGCTGTAGACGGTTGTATGTAAGAACCTGGCAATATAAGACTACTGACTGGATATGATTTCGATATCACCTACTGAATTTCTTCTGCATGACGTGCACATCCCCAGTACGAATGACATGGAATGACACGGCACGGGGGAAATCTACAGCGACCATTCGTGGAAATTTTATGTTAGTTATATGAAATATTTATTAACTGATGATAGTCATCATCGTCATACATAGATATTCTTTTTTAAAAAAATCTTAAGTGAATTATTTAAAAAAAAAATAACTACAAATATTTAAAGTGAATTAGTCTAGAACGTGTGCAAATTAACATACATCTTTAAAAAAAAATTGTGCAAGAGTAAGTCTAAGTGAATTTTTCACCAGCCTGTAGTCTCCCGCCCCTTGGCTGCAATCTCCTCTGTGTTACTCAGAGAGGGATAATTAGCTCCAGGCGGCGGTCCTCCAGCGACAGGCCCCCCCGGGGGGCGCGCGGGGGGCCCTAGGAACTGCCTTACTTATAGATTATACACTGCGCCACTGTACCCTACACACTCTGAGTGCTATACAGCAAAGTGCTAGGCTATACTGTTAAACGCCCGAAACACCTCCGCTCTCTCTTCCACTCACGCCAAATTCTTTTGTCATTATTTCATTATTGGGTCTTCTAATTTTTATTTACTAAAATTGTAACTTTCAGAGTCGCGCTTAACAAGGCATTAATATTTTTTTAAATTATTTTTTTCTAATAAAACGTGTTTGTTTTTTTGCAATTTAATAAACTAAAAACTGTAAAAAATAAATATTTTTTTAATTCTTAACATAAATACTTCGGTAAGTTAGCACTACGCTATAATAATTTATATTATAAATTTATTTTCTGAATAAACGATGTACTGGTATCGATCTAACGGTTTTTACAAGGCTTAGTCTCATCGTGAGAAAAACAAATGTGAACAACTTGTGAGAGTTTCGCTGTCTTGTTGGGAATATTTCACCGGAAAATTGTTTTTTGGAGTGAAACGATATTTATTTACATACAGGGTTGCCACAACATAATATAACAGTTTGACCAAAGACTGTTGATACAAAATAACATGATGCATTTTTCTTGAGTAAACAAAAATCTTTAAGTTTAGTATTAGTTTTTATTTTTTAAAGATTGATTAGTACTTTTTGTGCCAATCATTGATTCTAGATATTGTTTTAAAATCACTACCACAATTTTCAAATTTACGCATCTAAAACAAGGTTTTAAAAAATATAAAGTTTTAGTAATATCCCAATATTGTGTAATCAATTGAATGATATAATACTTACATATTTACTTTAAGGTTAAATCAAAATCTTTTAAATTTCTTTTTACTATTGGAAATATAGCTGTAAAAAATACGAGTATGATTGTCATGACTTCAGTAGTATGTGATTTTTTTAAAATATAATTTAAGAAAATCTGTTTGGGTTATTTTGTATAATTTAGATGTGTAACTATAAATATTCTTTTAAAACCTTTTACTTTGATTTTATTTTGAAAATTTTTAATAAATTATGTTTACATACTGAAACGAAAATACTTTTAATAATAATAAATATTCAGAATATTAGAAACGATGACGTTTAACTGACAAACTAATATTATGATTATGATACTAAATGATAAAAAACTGATTGGGTAATCTATACATGAAGTCATAGGCCTATTGAATGATAATAATTAATACTACTGAATACATCCACGATTACAAAAGCGAGAATACACTTGTTTTATAAAAATTAATGATTCCATTATAATATGGATAATTAACAGATTGGTATCTTAAACAATCTTTATGAATGAGGCAACCCGGAGCTGCTGATCTCCAGTAGTGATTCTCTATCGCAGATAGTATTCTTCCCTCGATTCACCTGTCAGCGTCCGCCCATCACCTGGCTGAGCACGAATCTCAGTAAACACGGTGCACCTTAATATGACAAGTGAGCAGCTCTAGCGTGAGGACTCTTTACCATAGTATAACTGTAATGATATGAACTCAGTATGAATTGCATTCGACTGACATACTTGATTATTTTCTTCACGATCATGCCGGTCTTCTAGTGTGAGTAGCGATCGGAAGTTCGCACCCGCATATAATACTAAAAAACAGTAGAATTACAATATTTACAGATGTTACAAAAGGTAATACTATGAATTAAATAACATTAAAAATCACATTCCTTTTACTTTTTAAGATTGTAAAATCATTATTAAAAAAAAACGATATTAATATAATCGACCCAATTTGAAAATTGTGAGTTATACGCTGATAATTTAGTTCTACAATTTTCAGGGAGAGATTTATAAATATACATATTATTTCGTAAATCAACATGTAAATGAAATATGCATGAAAATTTCAAATGAGTATATTATTTAATATGGCTGAAAAAGTTTTGATTTAGTTTTAGTTTTGAAATTTGTCATTATAAGGATGAAAACGTTTGTAAGAAAAGTGTATTGAAAGTTATGAGTCACGTAGCAGGAGTGTCGGTAAGCTGGCGATGCCATAATAACCTCAGGTTTCCAGCAATTTATCGCTAAACAAGGATCGAAGGAGGTGTCCGTGACATTAACGTCTTCCTGTATTAATTGTTATTCCAATCGACACTTCTTCCATATTTGGAATCGGCCGCAGAGGATACGCGGTTATTGCGAACGAAAAAAGTTTATATACCGACTTAAATCATCCATAGAAATAAACATAACATTAAAGTTTTGAAGTATTAAAATGTTTTTTTTTCTGTCCAATGCCTAACAAAATTTTTAAATGTAAAATAAATACATGTTTGTTTTGCAGGATTATTTCATAACTGTTATTTCTAGCTTAAAATACATTAAAAAAAAAACAAATAGAATATTACAATGTTGAGTATCTTTTATTGTTTCAAGAAATACATTCTAGTTTTAAATATATATATATAAAATAAATTTACAATTACAATGCACAACTTAATACAATATGGTGTACTTTTCAAGTCCATATTTTTCCCAGGTCCTTATTTGTCAGTACGTTATTTTGACGGGTACGTACATTGCTTTCCGGTTATTCGCACCGCCCCAACATTGTACGTGCGCTTGTATATGGGCAGGTGTATACAATAATGTTTGACGAGCATTACAAGGAACCTACGGCTAACATTACTGCGAATCTAATACGTATTATGAGTGTACACCAATGAGCGCATGGAAAATAATATCTGTTTATTTGGTTGTTGGTCTTGAGATGCTTGAAACTTTTGGTCCTCTGACTAAACCATCTAATTACAACGGCTTACAAAACCTACTAAAATTATAAATAAATATGTTTGGATATATAAATAAATACGAGTAAGTATATTGGAAGACAAATATAATATTACAATTATATACTATAATAATTATATTATAAAATAGAGTGCACCTATGATACTACTGAAAAATATCACTTTGAATAAGAATAATTTTCTTAATGATAATGCCAGGCTTGAAAACCTATTAAAGGTTTTTTTATGTCTCTTTTAAAAAGAAAGAACACTTTTGTAGAATATTATATACGTATAATATACGTTTTATATAATTTTATAAATACTATACATTTTCTCACATAAATTCACGAGATGGATTCAATAGCAATGTCTTCAGTTAGTTTAGTGATTTTATTTCTCTAATTGTTTGAATACAAATATAAGAAATCAAATTTTCACAGTGATTATGCGTTATTTTCATCGGTATAAATAAATGTTTTTTTAATAACAACTTGATTTAAATGTCTATCTTAATCATTAAAAATGACGGGAAAGAATGATTCAAATCCAGGACATGCCCTAACTCATCAGTAAGTACGACCCTTGTAAATTCAAAGCCTCTTCTTGCAGGTTGTATATTGAAGATCCTCTACAAATAAATCACCGGGTAAAAACAAGTTCTATTTTGGGGAGTAAAAAACTTTCCGTGCTAATTCCGACCGAAAACTATTGGCCATGTAAAAGTAGGCGGCGTAAAAAAACAATAGCTACATATATAAACTCTAAGGGCGAGAAATCAAGCTTCTGCCTGTTCGAAGACACTACGGAAAGGGACCTCGTCCCTTTTTGTTCCCGACCGACGCGACGATGTGTAATGGGACAATTCGCCTGAGGGACACTTTGAACTAAACATGTATATAACGTTTTATAGTAAAAGTTATATGTAAATATGGGTAGGTTCTTTAATAATGTATGTTATTGACTTTCGGATAGTTCTGATTATAAAGTGAATAATATAAGTATTATGTAATAAAGTATTAATCTTGCGAGTTCTTAAAGTTTTGTCAGTAAAAAAGGACAATTACTAATATTAATTTGTTGTAATTTTGTGATGCATTGTTTAATATAATATAAAAATTGTTCGGGTGGTCCATCTTGGAATTGCAAAAATATCTTTAAAAAATACAAATAATCTATAACATGTATTTATGTTCAATTTCAATAAAAAGATTCTGTACGTTTTTTGATGGTTAAAGAGTAAAAGTGCACTAATAAATCAAAGACATGTACTATTTATAATTTCATTTTAAAACCATAAAAATAATATCGAACGAAAGCATGTGTTGGATTAAAAAATATTTTTTGAGAAGACAAACTATCATTCGGACTAAATAAAAATGCGTGTCATCAAAAGATTCCCAGTAATTTAAAACTTCTCACTTTTCTCTGTGGGATACGTCTCTAGACCGCCATAGAAGAGTGCTGAAATGAGAATGCGCTACATGGAAGGATGGTGAAGTAAAATGTTGGCCATACAATCCAGGACCAAGAGTTATAATTGATGGGTTGCGTGTAAAAAGAAGATTTTTCCAAAATGAAAACTAAACTAAGTTTTTTTCTTTGCAATTTTTAGGAGCCAATAGTTTCTTTGATTCCAAAAAAAAACCTTTTAGTTTCACCTCAATGTACATAGTAATTTTATTATCTATATTTATGTGATTTTTTAAAGTGTAATAAATACATTATTGGGTCTATTCCTTAAAAACTTAAGAAAGTCTTGTACAATTCTGTTATTCAAAGTATTGTCCATTGAAAGTTAAGTCCATTAGGTCGAGGCTTCAAATACGATTTTTTTACTCATTGGGTTGTCTTAATGAATCCATTTTCCATCGCCAGTAACAATTCGATGCAAAACGACTTCTTTTTATGACGCTCGAACAGCATTTCATACATGCAAAATCGCCTTTCCACGTCTCTCGGGTTCAATTCGTATGGCATCCGAGCCATTATTATATCACATATTGCTTCTGGATGAATCCCCATACTTTTAGGCGCTTAGAAATGGGTGTTTGCTCTTATTGTGTTTGACACGAATCTTGATCGAGTAACGATTTTTCAAACTTTATCAGCTGTCAAGGTCGTTTTTGTCTTTGATGTCAACATCGCCACTTTTAAAGCGTTGAATACCATACGTTTTACATACAATCCCATGAGCAATCGATGATTTTAGGCTGCAGTTTTTATAGCAAAAAAGTGACTGCAGCAAATGCTGTTTTTTTCGCCATATTTCAAAATTTTCTATGATTGAAGATATGATGCGCACAAGCAAATCAAACATTGTTGAACACTGATTTTGACAGCTTATGAATAGAGCATCAAAATGACACGTATATCAATGAGGGTTAGCATCTAGTGTCTAATTCCGGTTTTTAAGTTATAGACCTATTATTTTAGTTACCCGTTCCTTAGATGTTTGAAGGATGAAAGTTTAACTTAGTAAAGTGTAGTACTGAACATACGCGTGTCAGTGGTATTTTTTTATAGATTAGGCTTAGGCATTATTGCCGCCACCCAGACGTCTTTCCGGGCCGTGTCATGGCCACAATGGGGCGGCAGGCAAATAAACGAGTGACCGGGCGCGGGTATCTGATCGTGGCGCCGCGACACGCCAGACGCGCGGATCGGTCCGTTCGGGATTTTTGCGCTCCGCCGGCGTCGCATAAATAATTTGAAGGGTCGTGATGTACGAACGTGTAGCTCCAGCGCTGGTTAATTAGTCCCATTGTTATTATTTATCTCTGAAATGTATAAACTATTCAAACTCTCGCACGACGCGGTATTAATTGGTCGGTTATGTTCTTGTTGATCACACACACACTACATGTGAAGTCATTCGCTGGAGCAGGTCTGTGCGAAGTATGATATATTAACAGATTTTTTTCCGAAAATAGTTTTACGTATTTGGTGTATTTATAAATAATATTTGTACATCTACAGTGTCGATGTTAATTATTTTTATAGCGTCACCCGTCGGTGTGACCAAAGGGTGCGCAGGCTCGACGAGAATTTCAAGAGCGAAATCCCGCCTTGGGGCATCGTGATCAAATAGTCACCGGCACGGCACTAAATGTGTTGGAGATACAAATCACAGACCGACAATCAAATACTCACCAGGGACGAACTAGGTTATACTCTACCAAATTGCGTCGATGTATAGTATTTATTCTAAAATGATTTAATTTAACTTAATCTGAATCGCCAGTATGGAAACGCCAGCTTAGCTTGTCGTTAGTAAAAAATCTACTAATGCTTGTATGAGATAATAATTCAATTTGAGTTCATTTCGGAAGGCAGTCCCTCATAAATGGACATTCAAAACGATCTTAGTGCGCCAACGTATTCCGTACAGTCGGTGCAGGCATTCATTAGAGTAAATTGATTTCAAGTATTTGCAGTCTGCAATTTGATTATATTGCGTCGCGCACATTGTTGCAGTGCGAGTTAATCAAGCCCGAGGCTGGCAGACCGCGCGTGTCTGCTCGTTCACTAAACGTCGTCATAATTTAAATCGGAGTGCTCGCATAACGAATAATGTTGCGTAACCATATTTAAACGATGCATAAGAAATAATAGAAATGCGGGAATCAACGCTCCTTACAGATGTTTCATTTTCAAAAAACAATTTTTTCTTCATCTTATATAGTTTTTATAATTCATATACACATAACAGTGCACCAGGAGAGAGGATATGAATTACAAAGTGACACGAAACGATTTATTTTATTTCCCTCCATCATCAACCTCACATGAAGGTGGATTATTAATATCGTCAAACCAAATTTAATTTAATTAAATTCATATAATTTACCATCTAAATATAAGTTATCATATTTTCGTGATGATGCAATTTAATTGATTGAAATAAATATATGTAACTATAATAGATTGAAAATCTGTATATAAATAAGAATTAAATTGTTTGGGTAACAAACGATGGTCACGCCTGATTTCCAATAGACTGGTATTGATAATATTAATTGACAAGTTGCATGTTTGTCTCGTGGATTGAAAATAAACCCCAACAAAATGAAACATGGCAGCTAGCTTGTGAATCCAGATATCGATAGTAATTTTTTTTAAATAAATATTTATATATATATATATAATACGCAACTTTTATTCAAGTACTCAGGTGTTCGTGATAAGCAAGCAACTGATGTTAATTAATTACAGGTTCATTTAAACATGTTCGGGTCCCATATGATTTCGTCCCAGCATCGACGGCCGCTTTCCACAGATCAGAGTGTTTATGTAAGTCGGTAGGTGTGTCTCGACCCCCGCCTGTGAGGATTGATCCTTTTTTATTCCGAGTTTTATCTTTGGGAATCGAGGCGGCCTTTTGGATATTTCATTAAGTACCGGTACACTTTGCGCTATCTCGGAGAAGATCTCATGTTTTTCATACAAAAAAAGTCTTGGGACATTGATTCGGATGTTGTAAAAGAGTAAATATTCTGAGTTTATTTATTTTATGGCGCATTTCTTTTATCGATGATGAGTCGAGGGTTCTCTTTATCAATTAATGTATCGAGTTTTTGTTAAAACAAAGCATGTTATTGGAAAATCCAGGTATACTTAAGGTATGTGTTTCATTAAAAAATATTATAAACTGCAACTGCCAGGTGATAATCAAATACAAAACACAGTTGTAAAATCTTTAAATTTGAATAAATTGGATAGTTGCAAGCTGGTTTTTGATCCTTTTATTTAATATAAATTTTTGATACAATTATAAAATTATACCATGCTTCATAGACAAACTACGTAGAAACTACGTGAATTCTACAATACTCACCATCTTTCTAATAGTTTTACGAAATTATTAATATTCTATATGTTATGCCGAGTTTTCTTAAAATTTACTCCCGACTTTCAGCCACAGTCGCAAGCTGTACATCCATGTTGACTTTCTTCTTTCGATGCCTCGTTTCCCTTGGATTCTTCCCTGGACAATCGGCTTCAGAAAATATTACAAAAACACAACTAAACTTTCTAGCACGAGCATAATTAAAAAAATGATAATAAAAAGACATGTATATTCGTGTGTTCGCATGATGCGAGTACTGTGAGGTGTGTCCGTGAACAGGAACAGGCCGGGCCAGCACTTATCTCGGCCTGGATATATCACCTGGCGGCGGCGCGCTAATGAGCCGGCCGCGCGGTCGGGACGCCCGGCGCGAGGCCGCCTCGGAAGGGCCCGTAGACGCGACACCTCTCGCGTGTTGCCGGCCTCCTCAGCTTTGTCAATGACCAAACAGTGCTGTGACCACATCTCGTCTACGTGCCGACGCAAGTGCCAATTATCTAATGATTGTAAGTTTCATAACCGCATTGTCACATCGGCAGATTTGGATGCACACGATGTGCACGATGCCTTTGCTCCTCTTATTTGATGTGTCTTTGGATGATTCCTTTTTTTTATTAGTAGTACGCATTAATTTTAAGGATTTTCTGCGAGATAGCGTTACTAGTATTGAATCGCACCAGGCCATACTTTATTTAACTTCAATGTCTATATTTAATATCATATCGCTGAAGTGTATACAACATTTTTTTTTTGAGTTCTCAAAATGTCAACTTTTGTACCAACAAAACGCAATTTGCGGGAAGCTTTACTTTTCTGTTTCAATTGGAAGAAAAAAGCACCTGAAAGTCACCGATCGCTGTGTGAAGTTCATGTTGGACATGCTCCATCGCAACAAACGTGTGAGTACTGGTTTCGAAGCTTTAAAAGTGGTGGTTTTGATGTGGATAGCAAAGAACATCCAAGCCAACCAAAAAAATTCGAAGATGAAGAATTAGAGGCATTGCTCGATAAATACTCTCGTGTCAAAAGCAAGAAAAGCTCGCAAAATCATTGAGAGTTGATCGAGCAACAATATCGAGACGCTTAAAAGCATTGGGAATGATTCAAAAGCAAGGAAATTGGGTGCCACATGAATTGAAGTCGAGAGACGGCAAAAGGCGATTTTGCATTTTGGAAATGCTGCTTCAACACCACAAAAAGAAGTCGTTTTTGCATCGTTTTGTCACTGGTGATGAAAAATGGATTCACTGCGACAACCCGAAGCGTAAAAAATCATGGGGTAATCCCGGACATGCATCAACATCGACAGCCAAGCCAAATATTCATGGCGTCAAGGTAATGCTGTAAAGTTGGTGGGATCAGAAGGGTGTCTTCCAATATGAGCTACTGAAACCAGGCCAAACTATCACGGGCGAGTTCTACAGACAACAATTGATGCGTTTGAAGCGAGCATTGGTAGAAAAACGGCCAGAATATGCGACCAGGCACGAGTCTGTAAATTTTCATCATGACAACCGGTTAAAACATATTTGGAAAACAGTGGATGGGAAGTTCTGCCTCACCCGCCTTATAGCCCAGAACTTGCCCCTTCCGACTACCACTTGTTTCGATCGATGCAGAATGCACTTTCTGGAACACGCTTCACTTCTAAATAGGGTATCAAAAATTGGCTTGATTCTTTATTGGCTTCAAAAGACGAACAGTTCTTTTGGGATGGAATCCATAATTTGCCCGAAAGATGGGAAAAAGCAGTGGCTAGTGATGGACAATACTTTGAATAGAATATATTTTACCATTTTTTTATAATAAAACTCCAATTTCACAAAAAAACCTTAAAATTAATGCATACTACCAATATTTTTTACAAAATCCCATGGATTTCAAGCAAGCGTGTTTGCCACTTCACCGCAGGGGTTTGCTGATATATTTACTTTTACGTCAAAGGTTCCAAAATAAATTAAATACTAGTAGATGAAAGGATCTAAGTAGATTTAAGTAAATAATTGATTTATATGTGCTTGTACACGAATCAAATAAACAAATATGAAAAAATAAATGGCTAGGAGATAATAAACCTAGTCAATTTGTAATTTGAATATGAAGCGCTAAAAATTAAACCAGTCGTTTGTGAAAAAAAAAAAACAAATTATCTACAGAAAAAAATATTGTATCAATAAAGCATGGTTACTCACGACACGCAGTGTTCATTCAGAGGATTCCGCTCTTACAATCGGCTAGTAGCAACTTTTACGTATGATATTTACTATGGGATCCCATTAACTCTCTTGGTACAGCGGCCAGGACACCAATATATCAGAGGCGTGGGCTAATCATTTCCTTTGTCTCGCGTACCGGGTACGGCTGTAAAAAACATAAAAAAAAGTATTTTATTTTATTCTTATACTAAAGCCGGTGGGAGCGGATATCTAAGATTGTACCGAGTGAATTAATGTAAAATAAATAGAATTTAACGATGATTATGGATATTTTGTAGGCACCCACTACTATGATCAGACAGATACACGGTTTCGTATTAATGGGCATACATATATGGATAAGTCTGTCGATGTTTCTAGATTGAATGAGGCAGTGAAGGTGTCTCCTTTAATTCAAGTACCTGAGTGCAGACTTATTTAGATTCAATAGGATCCACTTTAGTAGCGATCGAGATTGCAATCTGTTCAGTGCATTCATTTGATGTTAGTGTAATCAGTATTTCTAGTTTTTAATATATACGCCAGTTTCTAGTTTCCAGTTTAAAAGTCTTTTCTTGTTACTATAAAATATTTTTAACTCAAATTCACTTTTTTTAACATAACTAACATTATTTTCTATTTATAATAATAATAAAACAGTTTTTTTAATTATTAAACATACAGAGTTAATTGAAAAAAAAAAAGTTCTTATATAATTAGGCACATTTGTTCATACATAGAAGATGATTAAAGAAATTCTCAGAAAAATATCACCGTGATTTGTGTGGGATTTGAACCCACATCTCCAGGCTTACATACCCGGTGTACTGACCATTGTACTAACGAAACACATCCATTAATCGAGAATTTTTAACAATCATACTCTACATATGTATCAATGTGCCCAGGCACTAAATATCGGAAAAAAAATTACTCAAAATAAAACAAACAGAAACATTGAACAACCTCGCGCTAATATAATTATAATAAAAAAATAATAATATGGTGCACAATCTTGATTTGATATATTAAAATGGAAAAATGTACTTTAGTTATTTGGTTAGATAATTATTTTGTGTAGCAAAATCTGTGCTTTGAAAAATAAAGAAATTGTAATAAATTTCACGGGATAATATATTTACTATTCAGTCATCAGCCAGTCAGCATAACGTCGTACGATGTAAAATAAATATATTTTTTATTAAAAGTAAACTTATCAAATTTTTTCTACAATGAAAAAAGTGTCCATCCCACCTGCAGTTCGCCGTCGCTAAGCGACGTTTCGTGTTAACAGATCCTCGTCGTAAACGAAACAATATTAATATGCGTTCACACGACTGAGATTCGTTTCCTTTTTCCCAACGACAAGAAGATTAATTTATCGCCTGCCGAGGAGCGACAGAGAGGGAGGCTCGGGTCGGTCGTGCTGTCCCTGTCGGAGGGCCGCGGATGCGCAAAAAGGTCCAAAAAAAGAGGCGCGCCGCGCACCGGACCGGCCGTCACCCTTTTAATTGATAACACTAGATCGTATCGTCCCACCTCCCGGTTCTTAATTGTACAATGACACTCCCTCGACACCTTTCCAGAATGCGCGGACCAAAGGTTAATTCGAACAGCTCCTCGAATAATACACGCGGGGCTGGCTTCCTTCGGGGGCCTCTTGTTCATCTTTTGATTTAAGCACTTTGTTTTCAACGAATAATGAAACCACAAATCTTAATACATAATGTACCTATTCTTACTGCAGTAGACACAACTCTTCAAACGCCGCGCAATATAGAACAAAATGTTTTATATTTTAAATCATTTAAGCCAGAAAAAAATAGTCATAAGAGGGGCTCGCGGCTTTAGATGAAAGCAGCTCTTTCAGGTGTGCAACATCCGGAATCTCAGCAGTCTTGAAAGGAGCACTTGACGATTCCGGTTTGCAGTTTACTGGCTTGATCCATCCTGTTTTTGTGCAAACATTTCATGACTTATTACTGATTCTGTTTCACATTTAAAGCGGTCCAAATCATACATGTATTGTACACGACATTTAAACTGTAAAATGTTTTTCGTCTATTAATTTTTATTATATACCGTGTAATTATTATATATTAGAAAACATTTTAGAAATGATCAGTTCTTGCTGTAAATCTAATTAGTACCTTGTGCAGTGGGCATTGAACGATCAATGCTGTTGGATGTTTTCGTTTCTCCTAAAACATGGCGACATTAAATTATATAAACAAATTGACCAGGCAACACCGGACGGGAGTGATCAGCTGATCGGTCTGGCTTGGAAGACAGAAGGTTCCATTGATAAAAATAACACACCCATTCATTAAGTGACCGGAGGTATACACGACTCTAAGGGCTTGCCGCTGTGGGTCTGTGTGAAACGCGATACAGGGCTAAGCTGAGCTTGAAGATACAACTAGAGGCGTCTACACAAGAATAAAACTGAAAACAAGTTAGGTATAAATTAGATTTTTTTATTTATAAAAGTCATGAAAAACAATTTGGAAGAAACACAGGGCTTTGAGTATGACTCAGCACACTGGCGACCAAGACATGAATATACGTATTCTTATATATAATTTTATAAGAAAATATCGGGTGTATTTGAGGCATAAAATAGAGTTTGATTTTCATTCAAAATTTCTGTTGCATTTTAAAAAAAATCGTTAGTTGAAGTACGCGTGATCAGAATTGAAAGCATTCCGGCTTGAATAACGTATGGAAATATATAAAGTATATGGAATCTTCGATGATAATTATTTTGTTTCCGTACTTTTACGTTAGCCAAAATCTTAAATGTCTGATTTGATGTTAAATGCATTTATGAGTTTTTTTTTTTAAATATTATATTATTCATGATCATTATTCCAATAAAATAAGTTTTAAAAGGAAACAATAAATTTTAGAGAAATCAAAAGGTGTCTAAAAAGAATTTTAAAAGCTTGTTTCGACGTAAAAAAAGTCTACGCTACTATTTCCAAAACTCGGAATTCTTTTGATTTTCACACTCGTTTAGGCCACTGTTAATTTGGGGAATTTCAAAACGGTCACAATGCTTGCATTCCGCTGTGAGTTAATTGGACGTGGCAGACAAAGAGTTTGCCTTGTTGCGGCCGGTCCAGGCGGGGACGTCTGTCAATACATTTTTGCATTCTGAACATTGGATTAGTTCTCCAGAGATTTCAGCGGAAGTTTGTGTTAGTTTAAACTCAACGGCCGCAGGTATTCTACAACAAGGACAACAGAGCATTTTTTTTTAATACTGTCCACAAGCACACGTATAAAATAATATTGGTTACATAACAAATAAAAAAAAGCTATGTGGTCTACTCATTCTATAACACATCTCTTCAATCGAGCGAGCGGTGATGCTTTTATTAAGTAATTTATATTATTATTAGTCTTAAAATATTATAACGCAGTAGTGCTGCACAGAAGCACCACAAATCTCAAACACGAGACGCGACTATGAATATTGAAAAGTGGGCATATAGAATATATATTATATGCTTTTAAAATAATTTTGAAATGAAGCCTCCCCTTTGTATTGGCGTGATCGGTGGAGTGATATGAAAGCTATCAAGATGGAATTAAAATGGCGCTTTTTAATGCGTGCCTTCGGATTTACATAGAGTGGCGATTGTCGGGGCCCGGCCAGGGACGGGCAGGTGAGACCACACGGGCGCTCGGCGCTTCCTGCGCGATCAATTAACTCATTAATCAGGTGCAAAGCAGCTTTCATTAGTTACCTGGATTCGTGTTACACCGTATTCGTGATACTTTTATTATTCAATCTAGGTATCTTTTATTAGTATATTGCGAATACTGCGAGTGAATTGTTTAATAATGCTTATTGTTATTAGTTGATTTGATATTTGCTATCGTGGACGTGTCATGCCTTTGAATAAAGTCATTTGATATATATATTAATATCTCAAGGTAATTTTTAATAAAACAAATACTGTAATCAGTGCTTCTCAAAGTGGTCCCTTGGATCATTCAGGGGGTCCTTAGAAAATTAAAATCTATTTGGGGGTCCCTGAACAATGTCAGGGGGTCCGCGCAAGGTTTAATATAAAATAATAAAATTGTGACACATTTTTGTTAATATGGAAGTTAAAATAAATAACATTGAATACATTATTATAGATTTTTACTTCCTAAGTAAAATATAAATATAGGCAGGTTCATAAACTACAAGTAGTAGCAGGCATCGCGGTGATTCAAGTAGGTTAATACAGGAACGCAATAGAGTCGATACTTGCAC
The DNA here is from genome assembly GCA_022113835.1 of Atopsyche davidsoni. Taxonomy (NCBI): domain Eukaryota; kingdom Metazoa; phylum Arthropoda; class Insecta; order Trichoptera; family Hydrobiosidae; genus Atopsyche; species Atopsyche davidsoni. The sequence continues at coordinate 2,729,096 of JAILWY010000019.1, read as the reverse complement.
CAACTAGTCTATAATATGAATTTCTGTAGTTTTTCCCCCAGGGTCCGTAGGGTAGTTTTGACTATGAAAGGGGGTCCGTAGACAAGTTTTGACTATGAAAAGGGGTCCGTGGGCGAAAAGAGTTTGAGAGCCACTGACTGTAATGAAGCAATTAATTGTTTGATTTGTCAATTTATCATGTTAGCATTGATCTGTTGTAGTTTTTGGAGAATCGAATAATATTTACCCAGCTTCATTAAAAAAATTAACCTAGCCATGCGTTTTTGTTTACGTAGTAGTTTTTCCTTAATTTTAATAATTTTTCAGATGCTGGTCACCATTTGCATTGTTAGTGGTTGTTATTGAGTATCATCGATCTCAGACGTCCTCTCAATGCGCGGCACGTACGAGTGTAAATAAGGCGAATCTGCGGCCCGCGGCTTGCTTGATCAGTCGCTCCGCTCGACAGCGCCCGCTCTCTTCCTGCCTCCCCCGCCGCCGCCCACCTCGACAAACTCTTCATTAACTTAATGTAACTTTTTTAAAATATCGTGTGAAATTGATCCACCGTAATAAGCGCCTCACCTATCATATGTGCCTGCTAGATGTCAGTGGTTTTTATGAAACGATTCCCATTAAAATCGTTTTATTCTTGATAATATCTCCATACGGGGTGAATAATTTATTTCTTATTATAATTATTGTAAAGCACCATAATAATGTAAGTTGTTGATAATCATTTTGTTTCATACCTTTTATAGAAGAACGCTTCTGATGTTTACTTTTATCATAAATTACGTAATTATAGAAAAACATCAACATTAATTACTATTGTGCGTTATATAGGTACCAGATATTTAGTTTTGATTAACCCTAAACCCTAGCACTCTGCGGTCCCTTTGTTGAAAGTCGTCTAGGTTCTTAGTTCGATGCCGATGATCCACTCTATCATTGTTCGATTGTCTATTAATTAAAAAAGTCTTAATAACGCTAATATTGTTTATTATTATATGTGCTTCAAATACGAATGATGTGTTATAAAATATATCTATATGTTTTTTGATATAGTCTAAGGTCGTGATAAGGTTCTAGATAAGCTTGGAAACGTTAACTTTTTACCATGCAATTTCTTTTTTTTTTAAGATTGCCATTTTATTAATATCCAGCGGCCAATATTTTACTGGCGACCTTCTTAGCGCCCCTCTGCGATTATGTAAGTGCGAGCTTTTTAATGAACAACCATCGCGGTCGGACAGAGCGCTTCATCCAATTAAAATAAATTTATTTGTGTTTCGCGCATGCTGCTTGCCCGCTACTACTCCTGTACTTGATGAAATTATACAATTCCCATTATACAACCCCACGAATGGAAAAAACGATGTTCAGGAATCATTTCATGTTTTATTTATCAAATTAATTAATAATTTTCATACTAACATCGAAAACTTGTCATAAAATTGCAGTCAGTAATTATATCCATGTTTGCTTTGACAACTTATCGTTGCAACTTTTTGTGTTATTCCTTATCCAATTAGTGATATGATAATAAATAAAATGTGGTTTTTCAACCACCAACAAATAACTTGTGTACGAGTTGTCATATATTGTATAATACGATGCTGGAAAATAAATATTATTAAACGCACTTATTTTTGTGAAGAGCGTTTTAAAACTCATTCCAAACAAACATTCATAAAAAATGTGTTTTTATTATAATAAAATATTTTTAAATTATATTTTATTCAGTATGCCTGCTTGCATTAATCACCACTTATCAAACTCTTCAGCACGCTCTGACTATTTAAAAGGATAGTAAAAGTATAATTTATAACGATACGCGATAATGACATTCGATTTTTCGGTCAATTGAATTTATGCAATATTATCATGACAAACAAAAATACCGAAATTTTACAGTCCAAAAATGAAAAAATTCTCACATTTACAGGCTCACCTTTCCGCTTTCACAATATTTCACAGAAATACAAATATCATGGCACAACCGAATCTCGCAGGTGAGATCTCCGGCCGAGGAGAATATCAGCCCAATAAAATTAAAATTCAATCCCGGGCGCGGGGTTTCGGGCCCACCCTGCGGCCTTTGTGTTTGCCCGATTTTCGGAGTTTGAACTCCGGCAATTTAAACGCTATCTCCCATCGTCTTACACGGCCGAGAACGGGACGTCCCAAAAATAAACCATTAAATTGAATGCATTGTTTTTACTAATTGTTGCACGTTGATATCAACACCATCTAGCGGTCCGCCGCCGCAACACTGCGCGAGGTCAACGCTACTCGCCGAGCCAGGAGGGCCGTTGTAAATATCAACTGAATTATTCATTAATCAGACGTAATAAAAAACTTATGGCTTCATTTCATATTTGTAAGAAGTAAGGCTTGATGTTTCGCTTAATTAATACAATCAGATGGGTACATTCGATGTCCCCGCGGACACCATCAACATGCAAGATTGCAACCAATACCCTAAGGCGCCTTTTTGATTTTGAATATATATATATATATATATTTGAAATTAAAATGTCTTTAATGCTTTGAAAAAGTAATGGCGTGCTTAAAAATATTAGTTCATTTAAGTTAAAAAGAATATCAGCAGTAAAAATGCTGCGTTTTTGTTTTTCAAAAAAAAATTTAAGGGAACTCAAAAGATATAATATAAAAATAATGATGTTTCTACTTTTTCTTTGTCTTCATCTTCGAGTGCTTCTCCTCAGAGGAGGTTGGTGACTATATCACACATATCAACTTCCACCGGGGCACTTGCGTAAATGCCTCATCCGCGCAAGTCTCCCTGGAGAATCAGCAAAAAAAAACACTGTTTCGCCAATCTTTCCCGTTGGCATTATCAAACAGAGTTTGACTCTGTTTGATAATGCCAACGTGAAAGGTAGGCGAAACCGGTCACAAATAAAAACGAACATGTGGAAAATCACTCAAGTATTTTATTATTACTAATATGATTAGGCACATTAGTTCATACATAGAAGATGATTTAAAGAATTTAAAGAGTTAAGTAATAATATAATAAACCCGTAATGGGTAATAAATACGCATCTGATTGACGTTAATCAAAAAATAGACATCAAGTATTTTACTCAAAAATATTAAAATGGAATACCACCAAGTACTCTCAGTCAAAAATATTGAATTTCTTAAATATGAGACATTAAGCATTGCGAGAAGTTCTTTATCTTTGCGCGATGTTTCACGCATTATCAGCGTATCCACGTCGGACTCGTGAAGTTTCTACGTTGATTCGGATTCACGGGCGCGCTGTGGGTCGTGTAGAGGGCTAAAAGTCGTGGTTTTTTTTTAAATTTTAATTTGTTAGAATTGTAGTTTAACCCATTTCCTATGGCGTCATAATGACAGTGTTATGAATCGATGCAGCCGCACGCACGCCCGGCCGCCGCGAGATCCGTATCGCGCCGCGTCGCCTCGCATCACCGTCGCCGCGGCTTTGCGATAAAAAAATACGAGGATTAGGCGACGATAGCGGCACTTCATTTTTGAAGCGTTATCTAATAATATTATTTGGAAGCATGTGTGAAAAAAACACTCTGAATTATTTATTATTTGTTCATTTTGCATGAGGGTGTTGGTGTTTTTTTTTTTTTTTTTATTCACTTCGTTCTTGTCGGGTATTAGATAATTATTTGTAAAATAAAATACCTACGTTTTTGTTACAAAAAACGTCGATTCGAAGTTACTTTATGTTTTTCAGGCATGTATCATTATAATCATTATAATTTCAAAGCTGTTAAATAAATAATCTTCGGTATTTCTAGTATCAAACGAGATTTTGAGTTATTTTTCAAATATTTTTTTGTTTCTATTCATATTTTAGGTTATAGCACAATAAAAAAACTAAAACATAGATAAGTTACGAGTGCCACTTATTACGAATTTATTTTAGTTTTTTTTTTGTTTTCTCTCTATTGTCCACTAACATTTTGTCACTTAAGTATTTAAGAATATATTTATTCGAATTACTTAACTCTACGCTATTCTTTTATAATTTAGGATATTATTCAATTTCAACATTTAAGTGAACATGATGCTGTCAAAACACGAATTTTCATATATATTTTTCACTAAATATAAAAGTGAATAAACAGAACACGGCATGTCAAAAACAGAAGTAGAGACAAATTTACTGTTTGAAATGGCTTTAGTTAAATAAAAATGGTGCGCCGCGATGAGTGCTTGTACGTACAATGGGAAACATTAAATAATCTCTCCGCAGACCAGAAGCTGTACGATCATAAGTCTTGTCAACTGTTTCATACATTTTTTTTCGTTTTATCTTTGCTCTCTGAATGCGGTAGACCGCTGGCATTCAAAAGGTGGTTCGTAATGAAACTAAAACAAACTTTAAAGGGATTAAATCCACGAAACCCGCTTAGTTTAAACTTTTTAAAAACGTCAATAAATTTTTCAAGCGGTTAAAAAATTCAAGGTATATTTTTGAATATTTTAAAAAAATCATACGATCTAAATCTGTGTTTAATTCTTATTTGTTTTCGGTAGTATTTATTGAGGGTTAGTAAAATGAAGAATAAGAGATTAACATAAAGCTGCGGAAAAAACATTTTATGTACCTACGCTATTTTATTGCAAATTTTGATTAAACTTGAAACAAGATCAGAATGGGAGGCCATTTCGTTTAGTTAATTTTTGCTTATCATAAGAACAGTGTCGTCACCATGAGGGTGCCGTCCAGAAACGTTGATATTCTCTCGATAGACCATTTATAGCAAAAGGCATTAGGCCTGTCCGTGTCCAAATACTTTGGATTCACAAAGCGACCAATTTGTCAAAGATTTTTTTTATCGCATCATTTGAATTTCCGTCTGCGATTGAAGCGGCCAGATTGTGGGGACCCACCTGCGCCTGCCGTGGCATTTACAAATGGTCACCCGAATACTTTATTACTATTAATGCCATTAATGAAATCAAAATCTTACGTATCTCACGGCGCGCGTGAGGATGGAGTGGGCGTGACGCGTGACGTCGATCCAACTAGTCCGACTAATAGCATCTCTTGATTTTTAACATCGTTTATTTATTACTGATTGTATATTCGTAAATAGCGTTCAATGTGATGAATCTATTTTAAAAAAGTGGCAATGTGTAATATCTACGTGCAAGCAGAGGATTTTATTGTTTGTTTCAGGGCGTAGTGCATCATTGTTTGATAAAAAAAGTTCTTCCCACATTATTTCTAGTATTAATAATATAATAAGTATACCACGACAGGCTTGATGCATCTTGTTGCTTAATCCATTATTTTGAAGTTCTCTGTAAAAGCAAGCTACGTTAAATATTTTTCTTATTCTATTAATTTGGCAGAGCTAGGTGGTTACCTACAACAGATGAGTTGACTGTGCGATTGTAAGTAAGGAAGAACATTTTTTATTCGATTGTCTATGTTGCGCCTATACATTATTCCTGAATGAAGAATCATTAGATTGTGATGTGTGCTTTGGACAGGATGCGCAGAAAGACGGGTATTATTTCATTCATTCAATATTCAGGCAGCATTTGATCAAGATATTACTGTATAAAATTAATAACAGGGTTCATTCTCTTCTGCATGCATACCTACATTAGGGATTCAGTGAATTTGAAATGATAACTATCTCGGTTATTAAGCTTATGAGTTCTGTGTATTAAAAAAATAAAAGCACACTCCTAACTACTTGTTTCAGCTAACAATATAATGCTTAAAAATTCAAACCCTATAACACACATTAGTATTTTCTGTGTGAAATAAACACAGCAAATAACCACAATCTAACATTATAATTATACCAATAAGCTGATATATAATGTCACGGAATTGCGAGCAATAACATGTATTTGAACAAAAAGATCAACATGGAAATGAAATATTAACGAATTAAAAAAAGTCTAGTCATGAACTTATAAAAATTGAATCATATTATATTCATGAGTTAATATTTAAATATTTTATACGTTTTTAAGAAAACACAAGTAAAATTTACTTCTCGTAAAAGTTAACTGTTTCTACATGCATCTAATGAATTGTTGTATATATTTTTTTGAAATCAGAGCCACACAAATCTAAAAATTACTTACAAATAACAATTTATGCGCACAATACTGTAATAAATACTTATCTAGCGTGTCGTTTGTCCGTTAAGCCTGTGATGAGAACTCCGTTGAGATCGTGTGGTTGCGTCGCCAGCGCGGTGTGCACGAGTTAGCCTATCTCTAGGGTAATTTGTTACCTGGACACGGACTTCTATGACTGGGAGATGTGCGATAATAAAAACATACGCATACGTAACAATCGTATTAAGCCAGAGGAAAAGGCATTCTGCTGGGACGAGAGGTCCAAACCAATGCCAGCGATCCAACCAAGTGACGTGTCCTACTGCAATAGAAAATCTTCAAGGGTATATCAATTAATGCTAATTACAAAAACCAATGTTAAATGATATATTTGTTGATATTAATTAATAATATAAAATTTAAACTCGTGATATTTCAGATTAATAGTATATGAAAATGAAATTAACAAGTATTTTTTTAATGACTTAAGCCAATATTATTCTACGGAAGTAAATGAGCGATTTGATGTGTTTAAATTTTTGATGCCTAGCATTATAAGTATTATATAAGTAAACACTATCAAAATAAAAATTAAAAATCTATGTTTCAAAAATTCAAACTAGAAATTTTCTCCTAATCGACCTTTTTTATTGTCATGTGTCATTGTTGTTGAAAATTCAAAAGTCTTTTGTGTTTTGATTGCTTTTAGTCGTGAAAATAAAATCTGTTCAATTTAAATTATTCTGGTGATTAAATTTTTTTTTAACTTTAAGAGACCAGTTCGGACGGCGCAATTTGTGAAAGTAATTTTGATTACTTACTATAACGTTTGTATTCTACATTTTCATCACACGTCATTTTTATGGAAAGATCTTTGAAAAAGAATTTACAATTAAATTTATTCAATGATCTGATACTTGAAATCAAATCAAATACATATCTTTAATAATTAAACTTTGTCATTATCTGTACTGATCTCTTCTCCTTACGTTCTTACTTTCTGCAATATGAAAGTCTACAAACCAGGAGCAAGCCCGCTTTACACATTTTATATTTCCTAGCGCGCGAATAGCCCGGTTCGCTGTATTTTTAATGACCGCCTCATATATTATGAAACTTCCATAAATTATATCCCTTCTAGGGGAATAATATCTGCCAGGAACATTTCGTCTTTAATTTTTACATCTAACTGCAGAGTTTTACCCGCTGGCATTAGTTTAGCGTGTATTATATAGGGTGGTTAGTATAAAACTACTCAATATATGGACATTTAAATATCTCCAAGTAAAAAAAATGATTTCTTTTTCATAATTATCTGGTCTGCTTCATTTATTTGCCCGTCATTATATTTGACACATAAATATGTAAAAATATAGCAATAAGCATGCTCTACAATCAGAGTAGATTACTATTAGCAATTCCACTGTGAAACTCAAAATGAAAACCTACCCCTGATTTTATTAAACACTGTATCTGTTATGATTAAACTATCTAATTATGCTAATTGCACTTCTTGGATAAACCAACACACTGTGCGATTCTCATTTCATAATTGGTCAAATTAGGTCGATCTATTAAATTTATTTAGTGGCTCTACTCATATTTACAAATTAATTTAAAACGAATAGCAGACCACTTTTTACAAACAAATACCTTTAAGTCCAATAATTTAACTAAGGATCCTCTTTGATTTCGCCTGATTGAGTAAATTCAACTAGGAATGTGGGATTTTAGCTATTAAATTTAGTCATCAAAATGCAAGTTCTATCAGTCATCAATTTGTTTCACAACAATTCCACCGAATGGAAAATCTACAACTAGCATAATACGTGCCAAAAATTATACTGTATGAACCTTTGATCGACTAATATTAATTAAGATAAAAAAAATGTATCGACGAGCGAAAAACAAAAAATAAACTACATATTTTGTAACAGTGTCAATGTCATTAGAGTAACTTATTATCTTCGTGATTTCATTGTAGCCAGTGACCTGAACCAAAAAATGCCCAGTTTGTAATGTGAAAACTCTTTGCAACTCCGGACCTCCCCATGGTAAAAAAACCCCCACAATGCTCTTCCACGGATCCTCAATGTCGTCAGGGAATATTTCAACGAGTAAGCGATCTAGTTTTATTTCGTGCCAAGGGTGCGCGTAAAAAATCATATCAATTTAAAGGCAGTTTGTTCGTTTGTGATTACCGTATAACGCACAGGGTGTTATTATATAACGCCGGCGTATGGAGAGCGCTCGGGGTAGAGAGGGGCTGTTTTATGTTGGCCGGTGCTTTGTGCGGCGAGACCGTTCGCCCCTTTGCTATCCAAATTACTTAAAACATTGAATTATAGCGTAGTTTATAATTAGGTACTCTGAGGCTGGAGACCGCGGGTTGTAAGGGCCTTCTGATATAGCCGCCAATTGGTCCGAGCAGAATAATAATTTATTTAGGTGTATTATGTACTCAGTGTTTATTTGCGAAGGGAAAATTTCAATGCTGAAATAAATCTTACTGCAATCAGAAAACTAGGCAAGTATGATTAAAAACTCTTCAAATTACTTCACTCATTTCTAAATTAATATTAATATTAACTAAATAAAGAAATGACAAAGCGGTTATAATTGTGGGATTTCGCTCACTTATATTTATAACTAAAAAAAAAATGTTTCCACAGCAAAACAGCTTACAACTGAAAAAAATAATTGTGTGAATGAATGTGATATAGGTATATTAATAGATAACATTAGCAAACACACATTGACATTCAAACCGCCCTGTGGTGTAGTTAAGAGCTGTCATGGCGCCAACGGAGTTTTGGGCTTAAATTTGTATGGAGCAGTAAATTTGTCAACTTTGGTGAAAAGTTTCTATGACTTATGTGTATAAAACAAAGCAAATTCTGTAAAAAAAAAAACAACAAATTTAGCCGCAATTGATTTTAAGCACCCTACTGCTTGCCTACCTGCCAATTTATTTTGTGGTCTCCTTACTAGCATAAAATAATAAACAGCTGACGTAATATGTATTGAATAAAAAAAAAATATATATGATTATTTTAAAGCCCCTATGTCGTGATATGAAAAAAACGTCTTTAGTGTGAAACGATGTCTAAATCTATTAATAAGCGTGGCCACGGAATGATCAAGAGTTTCAGCGTGTCTTTCTTTTCCCGAGGGCAATAAGGCTTGTCGACAGTTTCCTTAAAAAAACAGACCAAACCGACCATACTGACAGACAAATCGCCGACTCTGAGATTAGTGTTGTTCGCACATGCGTACTATTAAAAAAATATCAAAGAGAACATACAAGCCACGGTGCGGTTTAACTCAGACTTATTTTTCGACGCCACCATTCTGCGTTTTTTATAAGTTATAAGACCTTGCCCCATTAAAGAAAGCTTGTTGTATTTTTACTGAATTAGCTCACGTAGAGTAACTAAATACTACACGTTTGGTTCTCCCAGTGACTATCATTGATTACATTTACGAAAATAATGATTTTATATAATTTGTGATAAAAAAATTAAGCACTTTTGAAACATTTGGTTAATGGATATCGGTTTATAAAAGTTAAATGTTACATTAGTTTGGCAATGGACCTGAGTTATGTTTACATTGGTGTATATTTTATTTATTTTCAAAGAACTGTTATACACGTCCATATTTATAGATTTTATTACCACCGCTTTTCTTTGAGATTCATGTAATATATTAAATATTTCAGTTTTGTAAGATATTTATTATCTTTTTTTAACTTAACTCATTTTCCGTGAATGCAAAATACATATTTTATACGGAATCTGTGTCATTTTTAAATGTTCACATTTTAATGACAAATTAATTTGTATACAAAGCCATTCCAACGTGTTATTATACAAAATCACACTTATAAAAAAATGTTAGATGTTTTGCATTGAAACTTCGCAATAAACATGTTAAATTATATAAACTTTACAAGATATTTATCAATCGCCTTTATGAGTGTTTACTGCGTACAAAATAAGTTATTAGGAGTGAAGTTTATATTGAAAATATTAAAATCTATTTCTCGAGATATTTTTTTTGAAAACATCACTTAATGGCCTGATTATAAAGCCAACATATTTAATTTTAATATATGAGCGGCGGGTCGCCCGCAGACCAGATTATTTTTAATATAGTGTCCCGAGGATCTGGAGCCGGGCCCAAGCACCCTCCCCCACCCTACTGGCAGTATTAAAAAGACTAAGAGCCGACCGTACAATAAAAAGGAGGGTACCAGGCGTCATCTGCATTCTATATAATTAAAATGAAAATATCGCGAGAGCTCGGGCGATCTGTGCCTTATTCTTGTATGTGGAAATTTTTGCTTGCGGAGCAACGCACGCCCGCCCCGCGCTTCGAGAAAACTTACCCAGAAATTTATTTCACCAGTATTTAGCAGCAGAAAGATTAATATTTATTTAAAAGCAATTAATTTTTTTAAATTATTAAAACAAATCTAGTGTTTATGTTTTATGCGAGAGAAATTTTGGTTGTTTTTTTCAATGCGGGTTGGGTAAAATCGTGACGTGGTAGAAAAGATCGAATATAATCTTTAAGAAGTTCTCTAGATATACCGAGGGGAAGTATAGAAACCACACTGAAGATTAACGTAATTTTTAATGATATTATTATATAATATCATAGAGTGAAGATCTACCAATAGGCATATTTGTCATTTGAAATCCAGTCCAGTGAAATCCATTTATAATGTATGTTATTTATATAATTACTGCAATACACGTTGCTGATTCTACAGCAAAACAGGCCATTTCTTTTGAATGGTGTCATAACTTTTAAAGCGAATTTTCTCGAAGACGAACAGTTATAATGATGACATTCACACAATTCTTTAACACGCAGGGGCTAACCTCAACGAGCACCCTTTTCAGAATATAAGAGTAGCAATTACAGAGTTCTGCGTGGACCCGTGTCCGGTCCCTTCGTCAAGCAATTGTCACCAGGGCGACAGGCCTAATTGCGTCCGCGATGGACATGTTTGCATAGGCCCCAGGCGCTGGCCAGCACTACATAATTATTAAGCTATCCTATTAAAATTCACTAACCCAACTCTCTTGTGATGCTAAATGGTTAATGATCCTGCGAATATTATGCATCTAATGTCAAATTAAATTTAAAAAAAATCAATAATTCTAAAAAAACTACTCTATATTAAAATAAATGGATTAAAATTACTTCACGTCGTATTATTGAGGTGATATTAGAATTTAAATATTATCAATACTGTTATAAAATAAATGACTCAAACGTATTTTTCTGAACATAAAAACTACTTGATATGTTATATATAGATATACTGGATGATAAAATGTCAACGATTTGTGCAGTTTATGACAACTTTTTAAAGATGACAACACTATTATCTACTATAATAATAGCCATTGTGTGTGGGTGGGTGTGTGTGTATGTTTCATTTTTGGGTTCTCTATAGAATATCTTAAAAGATACAACGCTGATTTTTTGCACGCAAGTTCAGTGAGATTTTCAGCAGTTATGTGCCGAATTTCAAGACGATAGAATAATATTTTCATTCATAAACTAATTAAATATAACTATCAAATATGCTTTATGTACGAATTATATGATTCTGTTGTTCACAGCGAGAATTTCAAATCTAGAATTTTTACAAAAAAAACAAATTATGATGCTTCTAAGAAATTTACAGTTTATGTTAGCTTGACACAAGTACCAATTTTATTTTTTAGTTGCGTTAGAAATTATTAATCACATCATTAATAACTTAAAATGCCTCCTAAAAAAATAACACCGTCTAAGCACAGCAAACTTAATTAAAAAAGAATAGCACAATTGAACGTGATAAAGACTGCATCTAATAAAGAACAGTGTAGTGAAAGTGATTCGATGTTTGAGACACGAAATGTGATATTTCCTAGAATGGCTTTGCTTTCAAAATTAATATCCGGTTATTAAAAAAATATGTGTACAAAATATTCATCTAATTGTCAGCCAAACATATGTTCAAACACTATTGCATCGTTCATCGAATACGTCATTTTATGACGGGCTACATTTCTAGTATATTATTAATTCAGGAATATTTTATACAGGAATATTAAATATTTAATTTAAATATTTGATATTTATGAATAAGAAGTTTTAAGCTGTAATGTGACTTTAGGTAATTAGTTAACAGAGAAGTGAAAAAAAAATTTGAAAATATTGATGTTAGCTCTTAAATATCGATAGCATTTTATGTGTTTAGTATTATTATGAATATATTGCTGAATCCCAAGACGTGCGCGTTGGGGATGTGCAGTAGTCAGGACTACCCCTAAAGTGCTTGGACCACGAGCAACACCAGCCTGGCTCTTGTTTACCTTCGTGTGATTTATACGTCTACGCGGATTTGTCAATCGACAGATGCTCCCCCGCTTGCACCCCCCCCAGGCTCTGTTGTCTGTGATAAGGGTAGGGAGTGTGAAAGTTGAGACTCCGTAAAAACGCTGTTTTGTGATGGCAAACACTTACTATCTGAAATCGTGCCCCAGTAAAGTGGTTGGAATTTAAACACATTACTCGTTGGATGACTTTTTTTTGTTTTTAGGGAAAGGAATAATAAAATATCCCTGGCATGCTTACTTCTGTCCGGTGATCGTTGTTAAGAAGAAGTGATACCTAATTACTAAATTTTTTTGAAATCAATGTACATCATTTTAGAAAATAGATAAAGGGTCAATTTTGACCTTTTTGATACAAAAAATTATTAAATGAAAATTTACTATTTTTTTTTTCAAAACTATTGAACAAACCTGTTTGAATAAAAAATGCACATTATTAATATTATTATCATTGGTAGCACGTTATTTATTTTGTTACACTGCAGCTTGTCCTGAATATGTTAATCGGATTTGTTAAATAAACAGACCGATACAGTTAAGGGTAAAAAATGCTGCGCGATGACCACAAACATCATATGGCACTCACATTGTACAATTGTACAAGCATATTTACTTAGGTTAACCATTGTAGGTTTTTTTTATAGGACAGGCTTCATATATTTTTTTGTTAACTAGACAGGAAACATTGCGTTTACACTAAACATTATAAAATATTCCACATCAATACATGCCGCCAAATTGTAAATTCAAAATATTGAAATGTATATTTGTAATGTCGAAAAATAGCCTTGTTTAGATCTGGTGGGTATTAATTATCCATAAAAGTTTTGACAATACAAAAAATAAGTAACTGCTTAAATTATTAGATTTCCACAAATGCTTTTATTGTATACTGTCAGCCACCTAATTTTTAATTAAGAAGTTACAAATGCAAATGCATTCCAATAATATTTTTTAGTAAGAAAACAAAGCAATTGTGCTTACCACTGCAGCTAGGGCACATTGCAATGTTTTTTTTTTAAGCATTGTGCTTATTATTTTTTTTTTTTAATATTTCACCAAGTTGATGAATACGCCACAACTTAAATTATTAAATATGCAATTCGTTATTTCTCTTTTGTCACCTCTCACTGGTATACTTCCACGTCGACTAAAACAACAAAGCTCGCAACTGTTCCTTCGCCACCTGCGCGGGGTGTCCGTTTTTTCAGCGTCCCTGTACAAATATGGCGGAAAACTTAAATCCGTCCTCGGCCGGTCGAGAGCGCGCAGATGTTTGCGGACGCGACGAGCCGCCCCTGCTGAAGCAGTGCCGGGCGCGCGTGTCTTTCATACCGTCAGACGCTGTGCGGAAGAGCCTCTCGTGCCACCGGCTCGCCTGAAACTACCCTTAGAATTTTTTTAAAGCTACATTAACCTCCTCAGACCTGACTTTTTATTTTTGGTTGAAAATTTTTTTTTTTTTTTTTATCTGCCAAAACATAGAAAAGGTATAACAAAAAATATATTTTTTAAATTTTTATATGGATTTTTTTTTTTTTTTTAATTCGATGTCAAGTCATGGTATGATACACTACATTTTACAATGAAATTTTGATTCAAACCAACAAAAACAGTCTTCCTTATAATATCATACAACGATAATTTATTGTAATTGACTTTTTAATAACAAAACAACGAAAATAAAATGTGACGAATTTGTACTGAAACGCGCCCGACCTGTGACATGTTGCAAGAATGACATATAATACAAATATTACTCGATAGATGAGGACATTTGCAAAACAAAACGAATAAATATAATGCGCATAACGATGTATAAAAGTTCCTAATGTAAATAAGTCGAAATAAGTCCTTTAACAGAAGGTCTGAAGTTGATGTACATTACAATGTGCATAGGATCTGAGGAGGTTAAGGCAGTTGCTTCCAGCCTTTTAATTGCCTCTGGTGTCCAACCGGACACCAGAGGCAGTCCATTACCTGGCGAAATCGTGTCATTTAATTAATTTAATTATCACTTTATTTTTCAATATCAAAAGTTGATTTTTTTAACAGAATATTGATTAAACTATAAATTATGTATATTTTTTATTTAATTAACGTCCATTTTCAGGGTAAAATAAAATCTTGAAGATGTTGAAAAATTGGATAAAATGACAACTTTTCTAAACGTTTGTTAAAGATTTTTTTATTTTTAAAATAATATATCGCACAGGGTTTATATTTAATCTTTTGATTCCAATTGAAAAAAAATACTTTTAAATGTTTAGGACTCTTGGAAAGGGACATGACGAATCTCCAAATTCCTACTCTTTAATCGGAAAAACACATTTTTATCATATTAATAGTAAATTTATAAGAAATAAAAGTTTATTCCGTTCGGAAGAAGGGATGTATCAAATTTTTTGCATTTAATTTTTTTTGATTGGCGCAGTCGATTTTTTGCAAAACGGACTAGAAAATGATCAAAAAACTCGATTATAGTAAAATTAAATAAAAATTCTAATTTTCTAAAAACACATCGGTTATAAAATTTTAAGGTACAACACATTACAATATACATTAGGTTTATTTTAGGTAATGGTCTCTTCTTGAATTTATTGACTAATACCTACCAAATATTCTGTTTGGTAGGTGAGAAATTACATATGATCAAGGCTGCGACAGAGGTTCTAAGGATGCAGATTTTTACTGTATGAAAGCTCCCCTATCCGTTATTGACTATTTCTGTGGGTTTGATACATGACACCTCTGGTGTTGTACAAGGGCGATCGTCATAGCAAAGCACTTTCGTTGGTGCGCATCCGGTGTGGACTTAGTTAAGTCCTGTACAAATAATACAAGCTTTATACTAAATCATATTTGTTTTGTAAAATAAACAGTAAACAGTCACGGCTAGTAAATGCTGGTATTGTACCAATATATTTAATATTGATTTACATCAAATACATGGTGAACAGACGCGATCTTAAATTAATTAAATTCCAAAGAATATTTTAAAATTAAACGTTTTAACGTTTGATTAAAATACGAATATTTACAGGTTTTTATTAATGCATAACCTATTACTTGTTTGATTTTATATTTTATTTTTGAAAAAAATGTATAAGAAATAGATACAATGTTTTAAATTTTTATTTAGTTTCCAGAGGTAAATCATTACATTTACAGTACTGTTCACATTCGTAAATTTCTCAAACTATAATAATGATCAAAAAAATTAAAGATATGTTTGCAATAGAAGTATGTTACACAGCACGATGTTGAAGTAAAAAATATCTGAATGAAACAGGTCATGAAAGCGACAGGCGCGAACTTCATCAGATCATTTCAAGTAAAGCATCAAAGATGTTTTTTTAGAAATATAGATTCTTAGCTTAGAAATAAAGATAATGTTTATTAAAAAATACTCCATGCACGTAAATTAATAATTATTATTATGGTGTCAATTTTCTTATAGATTTCTCGACGTATCGGTGAACAAAAATACATAATATCAAAAATCAATAATCTAAGTGAGCCAAGAGTGCAGATTTCTTGGTTCAATGAAAATCTCTTTTATTCTTTAATTTGGTTTAAGTATTGTACATAGAGTTAGTGAATTTCTGTTATTCTTAAGCGTTTTTAAAATTTTGATATTTGATGTAAGTTTTGTTCACACTCTAATAAGACCTACGATGTTGAATATGTTTAAAAATTATGTAAAAAATAAATATGAAATATTAACATTTTTCTAACCAACGCGTGGAAATATTTCTTTCTTTGCACGCCGTGATTTTTCATGTTGATTCTCGTACCAAATAGGGGTGGATTTTTTGTGTTTTGTTTATATTTTGTACCCTTTGTATGTCCCAAATTTAGCGGTTAATGGAGGGTACCTAAAAAACGTTTGTATTTATGAAACTTTTGATTTATGGATTGTGTGAATCGTTTTTCTGTTTGCTTGTTTTCAATCCATTTTTAGTGACGCTTGCGCTAACACCGATGTTTGCAAACTGTTTTATTTGTTTCCTGGTTCAGAAGTGGCGGTTCACGTGATGGTTCTGTTTGTTTTATTTTCACTGCTGATTTGTTTTGCAGCCGGCTCACAAGAATCTATTGCGTAAAATAACATTTGTTTTGCCATTATATTTCCAATTTTTTTTAAATATTTAAAAAATATGTTAGTTTCCACGGCACGGTCTCACACAAGTTCCTTAAAAAAACACGTAAGATGCATCTATAAAAAACTTCAGGTCATAAATTAATTTTAATCAATATTTAATATTCACTAACAATCATTTCAAAACAACGCATTCGCAAATAAAGATTTCCTATACACAGTCATATAAATTTGTTTATTCTTCATTAGGAGATTTTTTTATTTCATTGTTTTAAATATTATACAAAATATGTATTATATAATATTTTCATACAGATTAATATATATATATATAAATTTATAAATACATTGCATCTCTATTTAGTAGAAGTTGTTAATTTAATAACCAAAAAACAAAAAAGGAAAGAGATATCGGATCAAAAACCAAGTGAGTTGTTTATACTGAAAAATAATGTGCCGCGTTTCTGATGTGAAGAATATAGATTCATTATTTATACATTCGAGATTTTTTGATTTGTATTCATAAAATTATTTAGTAATTAAATATTGGCATTCGTGTTTAGGGCGAGTTAGTAATGTGGATGCTTTAAGTAAACAAATTATCCATAGCTAGTACTTCTGTATTATTTCGCCGGGCTACGTCGCTCGCCACAAAGTACTCCCTCAATAAATCAAAACACAATATAAAAGATAAAATATGACCGGCCAAACTCAAACAAGCTACACAATATTAGTACCAGGCTCCTATATCGTTTAGATGAGCTATACACAAACACACGGACACGACCAAGAGACTTACACAAAATACCTATTGAAGACGCACATATACGTGTTATGCTATTCTGCCGCGTGCATTTTATATAATAATAATTGAAACTTTCAATCGAGGGTTGTGTCGTGGTATATTGCGTACGGGGTATTTTCAGCGCTGGCTTGGATTATCTGCTGGTATGACGGTTGTTATAACAGGGTTTGAATGCAAACAATATATTATTTAATGCGCCAAACGCAAACATTGCAGGGTTAGTTTCCTTAATCCGCAGTGCGCAACGAATTTTTAATGTGGCGGGGTACGCGATACCCCGGCCAGCGGCCATTGTGCTCTGTGGAGACACGGTGTGAACGCCGGTCGTTAGGGGTTGTAAATGTAATGATTTTGAATTATCGCGGATTTAAATTTTATCTGCTTAGCGATAATTTTTTATGGGAACTGACACTGAAGCACCTAAATAAAATTGAAAACAAAAAAAAGTATATCTTCCATCTATGTGTTGATAAGTATGAATGAAAATCGCGCCAAACGATATTCGAAAAAAAGGGAAAACTCATAATAAAATGTTTGCTTAGTTGTATTTTAATATAATTTTCTTCTTCGGCACTTCTCCTCAGATGAGGTTGGAAATTATATCACAGAGCATATATTTAAGCTGATCCAGTGTTCATGGTTTTCTCACATATATAAAATATTTTGTTTAACGGATATTTGTGAAAAAGGCGTTAACGACATTAAAAGAACCAATAAAATTTAGTAATAATTTTTTTTTAAATTAAGTTCTAACAAGATACCAATTAATAACAAAACCCAGTCATTATTTAAAAAAAAATATTATTTTCATACAACATATTTTTTCAAGATATTTTTTTACGTCATTACTATCGATATATAAAAAAATAAATTTAATGTATAAGCTAGTTAACACGATTATTTGTCCTTTTTTATATCCCTTTAACGCATTCATTTCCGTCACACAAGACCACTAATCCTCGTGAGTATGTCACGTCTATCGAGCTTTAATTTATTCCACTTTGTTGAAAATACGCTGATTCAGAACAAAGGCGTTTATCAATTTAATTAGTTAATTGTGTCGAAATAGACCCGGCGTTTTCAATAAAGCTAACAGCTAATAATATAGACCAATTACAGGGACCGCCATGGCCAGTAGCTAGGCGCGTTGGCGGACATACATTTCCCCGCTAATTATTTAATTTATTATATTAGATTATTTTTTCATATTAGCATGCCTGAAAAATATAAAACATCTTATGTGAGTCGAACAACGTTTCCTCTATTCACATCGGTAAACTTTCACTTTTAATATAGTTATTGTAAAAAGTGAATATTATAAGTCTTGTATGTGATATAGTCATCAATATTTTTGGTGAAATTCCATTTTATTATTTTAAATAATATACTTTTGTGATTTTTCTACATATTTAATTTTATTGGTCACCGGTTTCGCCAAGATTTGACGTTGGCATTATCAAACTAAGGTCACCAATAAAATCAAACATGTGGAAAAATCACAATAGAATATGAAGTCTGAAAATATTCGTATCGAAAAACTTAAAACGATTTATTTTATTTAATATTGCAATATTTTACAACTCTCATTGAAATGAATCTAAAAATACATTTGGTTAAACAATTCGCTACAGCAGCGTGTCCGTGTAAGCGTCCGCGGCGGCCAGACCGACAACGCCGTGTCGATACGTTGCCGTGTCGGTACACAGGTAATGCGACCGAGCTCTGTCGGTCAGCGTGAATATATTATCAATCGTCGATGATTTGAGTCAGCGGGTTGAGCGTCATCGCTTTCAGCGTTTCACTGGACCGACGCGAACTGTGTGCCCCTCGGCGTAGCCTTCGGGCAGAATGTCCACTGTGAACCATTGTATTCCGTACATAGCAAAAAATATTATTTGATGTAAAAAAATTATACACGTGCAATCATTCGAATAAAACACGAAAAGCTTAGTTGTTACATATTTTTAAAAATCGCTTACATCATATATACCAAAGTAAAGCGCATTATTATTTTTGTCAAACAAGTTAAAATAACACTAACCCAACAAGCGGTTGGATCATTTGATTTGCAATGCAAACGCGATTATTTAAATTAAATGCTCAAGTTTATATAAAATAATAAAAACAAAACGTATTCATATTTATGGAAAATAGACCGTTTTTCATATTTCGATTACATTTTCAAAAAGCTCAAACTCAAAACTCCCGCCCAGCTTTGAAGAGTTGCCGTACTTTTTTTGTAATCAACTTTATTCGTGTCTCATCAACCGCCCCTCACCCTGAATGACCAGCTCCGCAATGGAGAACGAAACGCCCCTTTGATGTCTATATTTGTGAGATATAGAATTTGAGAATAAAAAAACTACTGTTTTTTGCAGACTTTACACTGCCACACTCATATATTTTTTCTTTTAAAGTTTGACGATACTTTTAAGGGAAGATAAATTAATATTAAGAGAAAAATTTATGATATTTTTTAACTCTCTCATAACCATGAAAGTATTTACGTATTAAACTAAGAATAATAAAGAAAACATAACAAAAATTACTGAAGTAGAGAAACATTATAAATCGGCCTGAATATGACAAAAACAGCTCGTAACGGAATGACTATTTTTGAGTGATCTAGATAGAGCATCGAATTTTTTTGACAAACTTATGTTATATTTTAATAAACGATACATTATAAATAGAGGTTTTATGGACTGGTTTTATAAAATTATTAACTTATTATTATATTTAAGTCCAAGGAAAAAAAATCAATGAAAGAAGTAAGATGGATGCGAAGTTTGTGATTGTGTGCTAGTCGGGAATACAACCGAACCAATAAGAGTGATAGAAATATGTTCAGTGAGATGATCCGCAACATCCCCTGAGAAAAGGCTCCCAAATAAAAAGATTTTATGTAAAACATGTATTATTTTACAAATTCAGTAAAGACTAATTTTCATTCACTCTACAGTTAAATTTATATTTGTAATCAGCGTATTAAAGTTAATACAAAAAAAAAATTATGTAATAAAATTAAATTCTAGCTGCTGCGCTCCGCACCCAGCCCTGACCATGACGCAATAAAATCCTTTGGCTCATCAAGCGGGCCATCTTCGGTTGTTTGCAGAACACTGCGAACGAAATGGAATGATAACCGTTCTTTAACATAGGCGGCGAGTGCTCGGCAAACATTGGGATCTAATTGAAATTTCTGTCTCTGAAACACAACCGCCCGACCAGCCACGGTTGATGAGAACGATGCATCATCACTCCCGTCGGTATATCAGTTCATTCATACAGCTGCAGTGGGGGAGGAACCGTCAGCCACGCGTCGAAACACAAAAGAAAATAACACCCAAAAGACCTTTACTCCGCGCCGGTCTATCAATGCTTTAAGCTTTATTAAATTATTTATCAGTAACATACATACTTATTAAAAATATTTATATTCAGCTTTCTTGCTCACAAGTCAATATTTAAATAAAGTTACTATAAGAATATAATTTTTAAGTTTAATGCTAAAACACTTAGTAAATCACTTCACTCATTCTTGTCGGCTCGTTTTGATTGTTCGCTAATAATAATATATGTAGGATTTTATAATACGTCAGTTAAATTATTGATAATAAGTAACGATAATAAACAAATTACACAAGTAAAACAATTAATAATCTTGTAATTTTAACAAAAAAATCACAATTTTGTCAGTTAAAACCTATAATCTCAGAATTAATTATCGCGTTATTTAATTAATTAGAGTAGGTTTATTGCAATAATCAAGAACTTATTTGTCCAAGTTTACTCAGTGATTTCATTTCATATGAACGATTTTGCATTCAAACAGGTTTACTAACACTTTCAATAATTAATGACCAATAACTTCACCCCGGTCATAAAACACTGTTTGCCATATTTAACGACCGGCCAGTACTCCCTCCGTCGGTCTCCTGGGACTGAACTTACCTACACTCAAAGAAATAGACATATGTTCAACTCATAAACATTTGATTACCAACTATTTCATACTTTCCCTGATCATTATCAACATATAATATAGCGTTTTTCAAATAATTAAAAAAAATATTATGAGTCAATATTATTTGTAAAATATTTGAATTAATTTTTAAAATAAACATTTTTTACATAAATACGATTAAATCAAGCGTTTGCATATTATAAATTAGTTATAAGGAGTAGTTTAAAGTAAACATTTGTACAATCATAACAATGCAAATAATAAAAAAACAACAAGCGAGAATTGAACAAAAGACATATGTAAGCTCAACAACCCCAGTGGCTTAAAACAAAACAGACAAAAAATATTTTTAGTTTACAGGAGGGCACGTTCTCGTGTTTGCGGGAACAAAAGTTCGAAGCAAACACGATCCGATTTCTCCCGCATCGCCAGTCAAATTAGTGGAATTTCCCAAGACTTCAATGGATATGTCACCGCGAATATCACGCATCGACAACTCCAGAGAGCGACACAAACAGTAAAAAAGAGTTGAAACAATAGGCCGACCGGAACAATGGCCCAAGACTCCCGATGGTAATTTGTTCATAAATAAATTCAAAACCATTCAGACCGGGCTTAATGAAGCGTGGGTCTTTTACATGCTCGACTTATTTTTTAGAAAAGGCCCGATGAAAGAGTCAGGATTCAATAGAAAACGAATAATATAAACAGTGCAAATTATTGGCTCCGAGTTTAATTGCGCATGCCGGCATTGATTGGCGAGTCGTTAGCTCGAGAACAAGTGATTTCTTGGGGTGAAAATTACATTAGAGCCTTTTTTAAATACCAGCATTTTAATACATTTCGATTGATTTTGTATTAATTAGAGAACAAAGGGACGTTCACAATAGCCTATCTGTCGCTAACTGCTTTTCTTTCGTACAATTAGAATTTTATAATCGAATATAACTAAGTAAACTTACCTACGTGTTTATCACTTGGTGTGTTTTTATACAAAATGCAACTTATTTTTAAAAATTGGTTTGTGAAACTATATGATTGTATTTGCAAAAGTATGAATATTAAAATGCCGCTTCGAGAATGATAAATCGATACCATGTGTTTCTAGTTAGTGCAATATAATTACTCAAAACGGGGAAGCACTCAAAACAATCCATACATTTGTCAACTGCATACATTCCACCGTTTCGTTCAGAGAGACATCATCAATTATAGAAAATTATCGTGGTATTGCAGTTTCAAACGACAGTGGCAGAAAGTATTCCCTATTGTTGGCCAGACTAAAAAACTGCGGATTTGAAAGAGGGCGAGCCTTGATATGTCTGCAAGTAATTGCCATGTGAATCCGGCGTCAATAGTAAAGGCATAAACTAACTAAGAATTACTTCGGTGTGACCACCCCGGGCGAAGGGTGTCACAGCGAGAGGGATGAAACAATAGGGTGGTTCTCTCCCCTTTTCGGTTTCGATAACCGTTGTTTGAGTGAAGTAAAATGAAGGTAATAAAAATCATATGCATTAAGGCACATGTTGATTTATCGTACTTGAATTGGAGAAAGCCGTGGATTTTGTATAAGGGTGGAGTCGTCAGGGCTTGGATTTAGCTGGAGGGTGAGTTCATACGCTCTATGAGTGCAGCGATGTTTATGATAATACTGTCGCCTCAGTTTAATTAAATAATAAATGAGATGAATGTATTGTTATAATTGCACTTTTTAAATATTATATTTATAATTAATATATTTAAAATTAATAATTATACCATTGAAAACCTCAATATATATAGTATTCATATAATATATTTTAATTATTTTCCAAACTGTTTAAACAAGGTTGTGATACAGGATAAAGTAAGTTATGTAAAAATATAATCTAATATAGAATAATCTTTATAAGTCGTATTTATTATCATTCATGGTCGAAGGGTATAGACAAGTAACGTATCCGAAGGTCACAAATCAAAAAAATTCAATTTTTTTTTCGGGGACAGTTTTGTATGGGAATATATTTAATGACAAATAATACTTAATTTTTTTTATATTCCATATTTACACTGAAAGGCATGTGATCTCTCGGGTAGTTAATCACCTCTTAACGGCAGACTTACGCACTCGTAACCATTTTAGATGTAACGTCCGTAAAACTTTACATTGATAACCACACGCTATGTTCACAGCGTAGTTATATTGTTATGATACCTTTCATTTGCAAAAAATCTATTTTAAATCCTCTTATCTTTCGAAAAATTTAATAACTGATAAAATTGGCTTCGTTACTATGACAAACGTGATGATGGATGATCCTAATATAAAAATAAGGCGTGTTTTGAAATTTTATGACGTAATGAGAATAAAATTATTGTTTTAGGATTTTTGCAGTCATTGTCGTGTAATATATAAAAAAACAAAGGTCTACAACAATAAATATAATATGACATTCATTTAAAATGGCGCTCAATTTCGGGTCGCTCTGTGCGCCGCCGTTCGAGCGTTTGTGTTTATTTTGTCGATTGTTTGTTGGGAGTATGAAAGTTGCAGGGAATATTTGTGTGTCGGATTAGGGGTCACGTGCCCGTCACGTGAGGGGGGAGGGCTGCCCCGCTCCCCCCTGTCGTGGTGTTTTCGACATCGGTAATGCATCAACTCAATACAAATTTCACACTCGGTCGCACATGCAAATGTTTATTTGCCAATTTATATCAACACTTTTTTGAACTGCGCTGTCATTGCAGGGAGAAGCCGGGGACGTGGGACACTTTGCTGGAATAATATTTAAAATGAACAGCGCCCACTTATAGATGGACATGCTTCTATAAGTGGTCGCCATAACTTCAATTAGTGAAAAAGCCGTTTATTATTATTAAACGTATCAAAACTATAACTGTTTCCCAGCTCAGTATTATAAACGCAATA
This sequence comes from Atopsyche davidsoni, assembly GCA_022113835.1. Lineage (NCBI taxonomy): Eukaryota > Metazoa > Arthropoda > Insecta > Trichoptera > Hydrobiosidae > Atopsyche > Atopsyche davidsoni. The sequence continues at coordinate 2,704,838 of JAILWY010000019.1, read as the reverse complement.
CAATAAGTACAAAAATTGTGTTGAGTGTAAATCACTAGATAATAAGACAATTTTTTTTTATAATAGCAGCAGCACTGCAGCCTACACACTAAGATTGCACTTCGGATTGGAGGAACTGCAGATTTACTAATTTAACTAACATCCACATAAGGTGCCTTTTGCCAGCGATCTTCATATTTTTTAATGTGGTATAACAAGTTTGCCGTGATTATATTTTGTTCGCGACACTTTCCTTTAGAAGTGAAATCTTCTAAAATAAACTACACGTCCGATTATTGAGCTTAAATCGCAAGCTCAAATTTTGAATCCACCCCATGAAAATTATCCTGTTATCACACTAAACTTAGAATATGTTACATTGCGATTTGTTGAAAAACGCGCTTGTTGGTCCTCAATATAATGTAATAAATGTCGGCCGGGTTGCTGTATTCAAAGTTATTATTTGACTAATCAACTTGAAAAGCGCTTATTTTGTAAAACTTAGATACTTGAAGTTCTTTGCATTTGCGCAAACATTGCTTAAAATTAAAAAGAAGTCGCGAGCATCGGCGCTCGGTCCAGATTCGCAACCCTTGGCCGGACATTTTTAATGACCGAATAAAAACGTACACCAATTATTATTTACAAACCGCCCTGAGAAATTAAAATAAAACACAGCTCTCATTTCACAAACGTAGCGCTATTTGGTGCTGAAAAGCGCAATTAAAAATTCACCGAAGCGCGCTAACAAATTCGCGCGGGCATTGTCCGGTTATTATTTACCGAACGATCAAAATTGTCCGAGCGTACGCACAATTGGCGGCCATTTTATTATGATTTAAAATGGAGGCTGTGGTCATAACCGTGTTTTTGATTTTAATTGGTATCAATGACGTGTTTATGGTCCTGATATAAAGCCTATTGATTTAAATGCTTCGACTATTATTATTTTAGCAGGCGGTGGCACCTCATTGTTCTGTTTGCAGGCCTGCCGGGCGAGGCAGGGCGCACGCACCGCCTGCATACAATTAAATGTCACTTTTTTATTTATTTATTCTGATTTCGTAGCGAAACTTTGAATATAGGATTTGCAGTGACGCAATCGATTTAGATTGACAAATAAATACAGTTTGCTTATAGTCATAAATAACGCACCATACACCTGTCAATAAAATGATCTATTTGAATTAAATAGAATTCATGAATAAGAGCACGATTAATGGATTTGTTAATTATTCAAAAACAAAAAATGTAGGTAAAACACATGTTTTATCAATGGAAATAATGTTTTAATTCGATAGAAATCAACAAACAAAACATTCAAAAAAATTTATATTACATACATGATGAAATGAATTAATTGCATAGTTAAAATGATACATTTTTCCTAAAAAAAAAATTTTCGAATTCAGAAGTCGAAGTAATAGTTTAGATCAATTCAGTCGGTCTGTGTTTTATAAAATATTGTAATAAATATCAGATACTATATCACACGTCGTTTACTTTTAAATGGGAGTATAACTCATTTAACACAAACATCAAAACTCAGCAGAGAAAGTACAAGAAAATACGAGAAACGAGAGCAAAGTGGAATTTATCACAATTGGGAACACTTCTTTGATATAAGATCACCAACGAAATAAACTGACATTTCTAGAATCATGAGTCTTCCCGGTTGAAACTCTATAGCTAGCAGAAGACAATAAAATAAGTATTGGCAAAGTAAAGGACCTTTTTTTTGTTTAGCTACTGAAAAATAAATATATATAATATTTAATTAAAACACAAGAAATGAAGTAATTTTAATACTAATAAACATTTCCAAAATTAGAATGACTATATTATATAATATGTGTATTGCTTAAATAAGACAATGCTTTCATTGTGTACAAAGTATCACATACAAATTACTGGAGTGGGCCGAACTAGTTGTAAGTGGCGCCCACTTAGTCGGGAGACTTACAGGTGCGGACTCGGAACAATTTGGCGCCCATAGAGCATTAGGGCCAGCGGCCATAGAGGGCATTAGAACCGGCTCTGATAAGCCCCTCCACACCTCCAGAGCGTCCCTAATCTTCAGGTAAGGCCGCGACTACAAGTATGTTTATTGGCCCACCCTGTAGAATTATTATGCATAAGTTAGTTCAGCAGAGGATTTGTCACGAGCGAGATGCTGTTATTAACCTATTCGGGGTGTTTAAGACCGCATGGAAAATATTTAAAGTGTACTATATAAACCTTTATATAAGTAAATTATGAATAAAATATTTATTAAAAAAAGACAAAACACGCCTTATTATAACTTTTATTTTTTCAGGAGGTAACCGATCATGTTTCTTGACAGTATTACGTCAATCATCAAGTAATTATTCTTTCGCTCGGTATCAGTAAAATAATTACATTTAATGAATGATATTGATATATTTAAAAGCAATCTTTGAAAAACTTGATTTTTTTCTTTTATATTTTTAATAAGCAGATCCAACTCTTGTTTGTGATTTGGACGAATGAAAAAATCAATTATAATTCTAATAAGTTGGATCCTCATTAAATTATGAAATAAAAATGTTTACTCAATATCATAATTAAATAGACTGATTAGATTTACAATAAACCACATATATAAAAGGATTTCGCTATCTGCAGACAAATACTGAGATAGCAGAACAATATTGATGCTATCTCGTGTGAAACGAGAAGCACCACGTCCAGTGCACATTCAGTAGGCATAATGAAAGTCTCTGTTTGACGAGTAATCCAGTGAGACGCTGAAGTGGCCAGATATTACATTGGATGCACACGAACTGAATATCATTGATGACAAATAAATATTGAAAATCATATTGCCCGGGCAATCAATCAATGCTTGTTGAGTGTTTGTCAAGTGCCGAGCATTAGGGTCCATCATATTATTATTTGTGAAATGAAATTTAATTGAAACGTATTTCTGGTGGTAGATATTTCTATTGATTTCAATTTGTCCAAACATATTAATATTTTAACAATGTGATACTCACCAAATACTTGGATGGATTTGTATACAGAATCGAAAGCTCAATTACTCCAAGAAAAACTGCTGGATTTTAATTAAATAAAAAAGATTAATTTATGAAAAAAAAATAATTAAATAAAAATACAAAATTTGATTGAAATACTATATTACAATATTACAATTGAAAAAAAAGCCTTTATACCATTAAAATATTATGATTTATCTTTAAACGTTTTTATATATATATATCTCATATATATATATATAAAAACGTATATATATTTATATATATATTTAATTTCGGAGTATAATTGAACATAAAATCAAACGCGGCGATTATAATTTCGCTCTAAAGTGCTATCCATTATTTCGATCTTAGTATCCTGGGTAGCTTTAAATTGATATTTTCCGAAGTAGTTACGCCGCACAATTGCCTCAGTGATGATGCGTGTTGGCCGGGAGAGGTGAAGTAAATATTGATATCCTCGATAATTAAATAGCAATATCGTACAAGCCGCGGCAGGTATTTTAGATGGCTTTCCCAATATCAGCCATGATTCATTGTATACGGATAAATTAATAATATTCGGCTCGTGTATCAGTTGCTGACAAGTGGAGGCCCGCGGACAAGACCTGGCACATGGGGTTTACGATAAAGCATTGACTTCAATCAAAATTTGCGCGAGCCAGGGGTATTCAACTACTGTAAGCTAGAGTCGTATAAAATTTATTTTATTTTAGACTTTAAAAGCTAAAAATGCAATTTTTAAATAAAAATATTATATTTGTAAATAATAGCTATATTTATAAATTAATCAATTTAGAAAATATTCGTTATAATTTATTTCAATATTGTAGATAGTTTTATGAGAAAATACGAGTTTTTAATGTATCCAAAGACCTGAAGCTAAAGCCACCCCTGTATTCATCACACTGTCACTCTGCGATGGTATCGCTCATATCTATGTGTGCCCAATACCTAAAAATAATTTGCTCTCATGGGCCACGTCGAGCAGTGATAACCTACCAGAAGCCCTCCCCTGGTGAGAGCCGGGCAAGGGGAGTATTAATCTAATTTATTTAAGAACATCTTTATTGTTAACCGTTGTTGTGTGAAGGTCTAAATTTTTTCCATATACGCACAATCGAAATTATCATGGTAACAAGCATATCCGGAATCTATCAGCATAAAATGTAATATGTATCAAAAAAAAAAAATATTAGTATGCACATTGATTTTAAACTTAGTTTACTTATCCAGCATTATAAAGCGATGGAAAATAGGTGCAATCCTTACGAGTCTAGGTCCCATAATCGAGTTTTTTAATCATTTTCTCGTACCTATTGCAAAAAATAGACCGCACCAATCAAAAAATTTTAATGCAAAAAGTTAGATACATCTCTTCTTATAAATTTACTTTTAATATGATAAAAATGTGTTTTTCCGATTGAAGTGTCGGAATTTAGAGTTTCGTTATGTACCTGTTCCAAGAATCTTAAACATTTAGGAGTCCTTTTTTTAACTGGAATTAAAAGATTATAAGATATAACCTCTCTAAAAAAATAATTTAAAAATTAAAAAAAAAAAAATCTTTATCAAACTTTGGTTTTGAAAAGTCGTCATTTTATCCAATTTTTCTACATCTTCAAGATTTTATTTTACCCTAAAAATGAACGTTAATTCAATAATAATATAATTTATAGTTTACTCAATACTCTGTAAAAAAATCAACTTTCGACATAGAAAAATAAAGTGACAATTAAATTAATTAAATGACACGTTTCGCCAGGTAATGGACTGCCTCTGGTGTCCAGTTGGACAATTTAAAGGCTGGAAGTAACTGCCTTAAAACATCAATGTTACGTTTGATTGAGAATCTTTGTTGTTCAAAGCCAATTATCACGCCTTATTTAAATAAGAGTGATATCATGACACTGCATAAAAATGGCTTATTCATTTTGATGTACATTCAGTATTAGAAATAGAATAGAATCAAATATTTAAAATTTCAGTTTGTTGACTGGCAGTAGAGAGAGGCGCCGTGTTTTAAGATAGCCATGGAGCACATTAGCTGGGAGCCCTCGCTGACTTGTCCGGGCGGTGACATCGACGAGTACTACCGCCAGAGAAATTGGGCGGATGACGTCATTACCGAGTGAACTGCGGTCCTGAGCCGGCCCTGTACTGATAATGGAGCTGGGATTGCTTAATTTCTATGGAGGTATGGCAATGTACGGAGATCATTCTGACAATACGGAAACGAGGAGCTTTTAACCTGCAGTTACAAATTTACCAAAATTAGCTTTAAATTCAAACGTGAATATCTGATGAAGAAGAATTGCATTGTATGCTCTGAAATTGTGTAAGAATTTTTTTACGTTATCTAGTCTTATGGAATAAATTGAGCAATTTTAATTTTCTATTTTCATAAAGATAAAATTTATTTCTCGATATACATATAGTGGAAATCTGACCAGCCTATCACACTTAGCAAAACTAAACAAAATAAAGTTCATTTTGTATTTTTATTTATTATAATGATGAAATGGTTACTACTTACAAGCATGTTAAAACTAAATTTAAATCAAATAAATAAATAATTTCAAGTATCAGTCGCAAATTTCAGTTCAGTTCTATTCACAGAGGCGTCTTGAAGTAGTTTTATTTCTTCACTAACTATTTATACTGTTGCAGTTTATACGAAATTAGAGGGATATTTAAAATAAACTTCAAAAAAACATAACTATTTTATATTATATTTGTAAAGAAAATAGCCAATAATTTGAAACATTAATAAATATAGTTTTCAACTGTACATTTAGTTTCAATTCAGTTTCGACCTCTAGCATAAGATTTCACAGATTTCAACCAGATTAACAACATCATGCATCTATGATTTAAAATCAGTGATATTACTTATAAATCGTAGATTGTTATAAAAACAGCATCCGTTTATGTTATCTAAATCATTAACATATATTTTATAAAACACATATATTCACATCAAATATTAAAAGACCTCTGATAAAACATTTATCTAAATATTTAAAATATTTCAACTCATTTAATAAAACAAACAAGTTTATCAAGATACTTCTTTAAGATTACTTTTTTACAGACAAGGTTTTAAAATGTTAGGTACCAATTCATGTGATCAAATTAAAATAAATAAGACATAAAAAAAACAACAATAATGGTACACACTAAACTTATTCACCTTTTAACTAGTCTATTGACACTCATTCACTTGCAGATAATTGAGTTCCAAATGAACAGCGATGATGTACAATAACTTGGGCATTCGCTCTGCATTGTGAGTGACGATTGACCGCACTGGTCCACAATGGCACCATTTCAGTTATTATTAATTCCATCCCGAGTGGGGCAGATGAATCATCCCCGTGGATAAAGGCTCTAGAGCGGAACTACGCTCGTCCCAGTACAGCCACTCGGCAATAGTGCCGGATGATGGGTGGTCGCTTGCGTGAAATGCGAACAAACGATTGTGATCGTTTCAGGGGGTGAGTTGTGTTCAAGTCGATTTCTGTCACTCAACTAACTTTGATTTTCGTTACAAATCATGAAAAATCTCCCTGCTAATTTATTTTTACTGAATTGCTTGTCATTAAAAGTGATAATATATGTGTCAGTCTTCATAAATATGTTATAGCGTAAAGTACAATTTGGCTGGAGGTTTTCATCCTGAAGACCACTGGTAAAAAATGCTATCAACGACGTGCAGTTTTTCTATATTATCGTAACAAAGAAACTTTTTTATAACTGTAAACTTTAGCAATATATAACAATTTAAGCAAAGATCATAAAAGCCGTGAGAAGTATGCTAAATATAACTAGCATTAGCTGTTAAATTACGCCACAGGCTGATTTAAATAAATTTTCAAAATATAACAAATAACATAAAACTTAATTTTATTTTTATCTCGTCTACTACCAAATTAAACACTATCGATTATTGGCTGTGATAATGGCCGTGTAAAAAGAAAAGAATTGTTTAATATCTGAAGCAAATTCCAACAACTTTTCAATGACTTTAATTATTTTCCAAATGATTACACTGATGGAATAAATATTTAATATCATTAATTTGTTTTAACCCAGATCATGCTCACACTGTAGTTCTGAAAAACGAACGAATATATTTTTTCTCTATAAATTTGTTACAAATATAGTTGAATAAATAAAAAATTCCATGAAAACATTACCTAATCGTATTTTGAACTTTGATTATCCGCAAGCACAAATATCACATCGTAAAAGCTTCATAAATATCTCAATATCTAAACGGGCATAATTGTTCGCCAAGTAGAAAATTACAGGCGGTATTTATTTATTTATTTTCCGAGTCAGCGGCCACCCCAGCCCCCGCCCGATTGCCTTTATTTGTTCGAGCCCTCACCAGTTGAAAACACCCGCAAAATAACCATTTTATATACATCAGGATAAACATAATTTAGTTACGCTTTATATATTTCGTTGGTAGAGTAATGAAAACGACCCGCACACGAGTGGGTACCGAATAAAAGTGCGTGTAATTTGTTTCAGCAGACCCCGCTCCCCCGCCTGCGTAGGATTCGTATTGGAATTGGGGAATCTGGCGGAAGTGAGACCAATTGGTTTATGGATTGTTTTTAATTCTTTACATTATGGTTAATGCTGTTTTTTTGTAATTAAATGGGTGTGTTTAATGCGCGATTTATTGAGTTTCAACGTTATTCCACCGACAAACTACATTTACCTGAGCTATGAAGCTATGAGCATAAAAAAGGGTTAGATAAAAATAATACATCCACTATTTATGTAACCATCCCATTATACAATTGTACCTGTACCATTTTACAATTAACGTGCCAGTGGTATTGTTAAAAAGCATGAACGTTTATTTATTGTCGCGTCAAGACAGTGTTAAAGAGATCACTACAAAACTATAAAACCGAGATATTTAATTGATTGGTGAGTTGAAATAATATAAATATATGAATGTCACTTCAATACGAATAGTTAGTTGATGTGAAGCAGTCCCAGAAATCAAACGTTTCTATTCAAAGATGTATAATATTCAACGGTTTCATCTAAAATACAGGAGCAAACAGACCAGTCGCTTTTTCTTTCAATGTGGAGTGTTCACAGATTTCATGAAATATTAACAGGAGATAAATTGAAATGCTTGTCCTCGTTGCATCTTTCAAGAGCGTGAATAATTGAATGTCGAAATTGGAAACATCTAAAAAATTCATAAGAGTTTCCCGAATAGCACATCTAAATTTTCAGATGAAAAACGCAATAGAACCTTTCATAGACGCGAACAGCATGGGGGTGGAGGTTAAACTCACTGGAGCCAATTTCAGCCGCGAAGCCTTATTTGCAGAGAGCAAAAACCTTTTTGTTTTCATATTAAAATGTTTTATTATAATTTTTAATTAGTATTGCTTAGATTTAATTCCTTCAGATAAAATTATAAATAATACGCTAATCTGTTTTGATTCCTGATAATTTTGACTACTTAAACATTACAATAAAATATTTTTTTATAATTTTAATATAATTTATATACTTAAGCTAAAAGCTGCAAGTAAAACTATTTATTTTTAACAACAAGGAAAAACTAATGAAAAAATGGAAATTTTTACTACAGTATCTACATTTTTGGTGAAAATGATTGTGGTTTTATTGTTGTACTTGAAAACTCAAGATAATGAATGTAACAAATCTATATATTTGAGTGATTTTATTACTCTTTGTGTAACTTATTTTTAATGATTCTCACCTTTAGGCAAAATAATTGAAAGTATTTCCTTTTTTCAAATAGTTAAATATAGTTGTTTTTATTGATGTATTTTTTAGTCTCGTGGGCCGTACTTAAGTATCTCTGGTCCACGAGGGGTGGTGGGGGCGTGGAAAGTGATCGTTCCAAATGCAAATCTCGCAGATCCGTCCCCCGACAGGGTGGCTATAAAGCGAGGTACATTTACTGCGGCCCCGTAACTAAAATGGCCGCCCCTCCATGCTTTTTTCCGCCTTTCCCGCCCCCGCCTGCCGCCTAATCAGTCGGGTGTAATTTGCATGGATTTTTAATGCCTTTGTTTGTTATATATATGTAACGAAGTTATATCGGTGCTGATTAAAAATAAATGAACCAAAAATCAAAAAAACAAGGTACCACAGATTTATACTTATACATTAAAATATGTTGTATTATCAAATGACCGTTGCTATATTATTTATCCATTCTAGCATTTTTTTATTATTCAGATGAATAAAGGCCTGCTCACTAATACTTTTGCCATTCATTGTACTTTGGTATTGACATCAAACTATCGTTACTTTTAGAATTTCATATTTTGCCCCTAAATCATTGGTTGTTTGTTTTTTTTTTTAAATATATTTACATGCGAATTATGGTTAACCACCATAGCAGAGTACGTCAAATTTCAATCAATTAATTAGTCATAAATATTATTGCTAGTTCTTATCAACAAATCTAAAATGATTTTGAGTTATAAACGAGCAAAATTACTTTTTTTATTCATGATTTTATATGATCTAACAAAATTCATTGAATTGATTGATTTAAAATATAATTTAAAATAATATTGTTGACATAATGTTGTTAACACATATATTTATCTAATGACACCAGTGTACACAAAAAAAAACAAAACTAATCTATATCTATATACTTTGATCGTTAGTGTTCTACTTTTCTTCTACTTAAGAACCATTTTATTTGCAAAATTACTTATAAATACTATAGAGTGTAAACGCTATACCCAATGAAAATCAAAAGTTTTGACATTTCATAATAGTATTTATTTTTATTATTTGACATTATGGACGTATATATATATATTTTTTTTATTTTAAATGAAAAGATCGCTTTCAAGGTTCAGATATGCCTTTAGGTCAAGCGCATCAATAAACAGCGACTTGTGCCAAAACAATCATTGTCCCATCTGAAAACAGACTTAAAAACCTAATTTTGCGGAAACAAATTACCCAAGAACAGCATCAAACATAACAAGCAAATGGGTGTAGCAAATTAATTCATTTTTGTGTTTAATGTGTAAGTTTGTGTTTAATGTGTTACTTTGTGTAGCTCGGCGTAACTTCGGAGTGGAGAGCCTCCCCTCGCCGAACCGGGAACTTCCCATTAAATTCACTGGAGGTTTTTGTCTCCCAGCCATGCAAACAAGTATATAAATGCAAATTTCGCATCTCTCCTACAAGCGAGTGACAAGTATGGCCCAGCGAAATTTCGCTGTTGCTGTTCTGCAAGGAAAACATTTTATTATAAATGCCCCAGGTGAAATATTAAACCATCATAAAAAAAATACTCGGAGCCCATAGTTAACTGTTCTACAATATTAACGTCTATATATATATATACAATAAATTTAAAAATTTAGTTATTATGGTCTGTTTTTAAATGTGACCGAAAGTTATAGATTTTAAATCAAATCTACTAAAAAAAAATCAAATAACACGTTTAACATACAAACAATTACAAAACTTATTAATTATATTTTATTAGAGAAGTGTTGTATATTGTTAGCAGTTAGTGTATGAAAAAATGTTAAATAGATTTTTCAATTCGATTTTCGCAATTGTGAAATTCTGCGCTTTTAGTATATATTTCAATAAACTATAAAAAATAACAAAACCATAGCAATACGTTGCAGCTATCAGTAAGATCTTTTGAAATAAATGCCATTTTTTAGCCAAAAAAATTATATCTGTTAGCACCATATACAATGTTTATACTCAACACAATAGTGAAGTCGCTAAATAGATTCACACACAAAAGAAATTTTTAAATCGAGGAAGATATATCAATACAAAGTCACCCTTTTATAATATGAATACAAATACATAAATAAATAATATAAATAGTGTCATTTGTTGCCGTCACAGAATCGCGCTTTTACTACGACGGATGTTGGTGTGATTGGTTGCAGTTTTTTGATATTTTTTATGGTTTTGTACTTGGATAGTAGGCATGGGAGACCACAGGGGGTACCATTCATGGGGATGATGACCAGCCGGCTCTTTTAACAATGGAGTACTGCTGCATGTTGTGGGGCACACCGGTGAAGTATTCAGTACAACCAATTGTTTTAAAATTCTAAATAAATAAATATATATATGTTCGTGTGTGTTAGTTCGGTCCTGTTGCTATCTAATCATTGCTGGTCGAAATTAATTTTAATATCGTATACTAACGGATCTGTTACATTTGTAAATTTATACACCAGACTTTGGTAATTGCTCTGGTAGCCCGCGGTTTGTCGGGCGAGTCCAAGGTTTGCAGGAGTTAGCATCGCACCGTGCATTATAAAATATATAACTATTGTATTTTTTAGTCAAAAAAATGTTTAAATTCATTCTCGACAAATGTTTTGCGTAACAATTGAAAAGTGAACGAAAAAAAGAGCAGAGTTTGAATAACCTTTGTAACGAATATTTCAACACCAGTGGTACGACTCGATTTCTCTCCTCACGGGTATTTTTATTGTGCAGGTAAAATGCGTTATTATGAATATAAAACACACGTTTACAATTCCCTATACAAAACCGGCCGGGGCCCTGGCCGGCTCGCCTGCCGGCAGTTGGCACCGCTGCACGTTCCTCGCATCAAAAGCGCTCGCTCTATGGCGCGACGGGGTGCCGCGTTTGTCTGAATAATGGCAGGGCTAATGAAAGAGTGTTTGCAGAAGATGTCACACTAATACGAAACATATACACAAAAAAAATGACTCCGATAGAGACCTTCATCTGATTTTCAATGCGGTTGGTCCCGGCTTAATGTGTATAAATTATATAGATAATTTCGTCATAATTCAGGCCGTCATTCTGTTAATGGCGAGCGCGGATTGGCCCGTCTCTGCGAGTGCTGTTCATTTTTTTTTATTTGTTAAATTTTTAGTCGTTACCGGGGACAATTTATTTCATTGGGCATATAAGCTTTATGTGTCGTGTAAATTTATTGCTGCAATGAAATTTGAGTTTTAATTTTACTGGTTAGATGTGGCTGTATAGCTACTGCCATTTTGTAATATTCCTTGCGATTTTTTTCTCAATGTTAATTATGATATATTGACAGAATAAATTTGAAATTTAATTTAAATAATTTGAAACATATGATAAAATAACTTATTTTTTAAAAATTGCAATAAACAATATTGAAGATAGTTGCTGTTCAATATAAATAATACGACTAAAATATTTATTTTTCACAGTGCATAACGGTAATACTATCAAGGGTCAAAATGTTTTGTTATCAATGTACATTTGTACATATTTACAAAATGTCAAGAATTCGAATTTTTATATTTTAATTGACCATCAATGAAATCGCTATTCTTAGATTACATACTAAATGCTCATTAGTTTGAATATGACAAAATATCTAAAAAAATAAATGCATACTTCTCAAATGAGTTGCGCTCGTTATGGTAGTAACTTTTTTATTATTAAGAATTTTATCAACTTTTAAATTTATTTTAAAAAAACTTGTTTAATTCTGATTGTTGTGATTTGTCCGGTTTATTTTTTATTCATTGTGTAGTAGGTACAACCGTTATAAAATATTTTATATTTTTGTCGTTTCAATATGTAATCTAAAAGTTATCCCTTATTATTGTATCATTTATTTTGATTTTACAGTCAATATAAAAATAGGAAAGAAAATATGACTTCGGGGCTGTTATTTTAAATATGTCCCTAAAAACACAGAGATTTAAAACTAATGATATATATTTTTGAATATCAACGACTGAAGCCTACCCGCAGAGAGTTTGAATATCGACAGTGGGAAGGTTACTCGCTCGATCTAAAAATAGCACCGCCATTAATCGTGTATTTACCATACTACATCAGGCTTCCAGTATATTGAAATATTCAAATAAACCTTAAAAAGCCGCATGCCGGGAAACAATTTGGCGGCACTTTTCCTTCTCAAAACAAACTTAGAGCGGCCGAATGAGATCTGAGGAGCGCGGGGCCGTCCCCATCTCCGCCCCCATCTCCGCCCCCATCTCCGCCCCCATCTCCGCCCCCATATCCGCCCCCTCGCCGCCCCACCCGTAGAGAAGATATGAGTTTATTCTTTCGCCAAGTGTATGCGATGGGGTGGGCCTGGGTAAGTAAGAACCTTACATTATTGCTTCCAGACAAAATTACATTTATTTTGCATATTCCGATCCGCACCCGAATAGATGAGTTTATCTTCTTTCCCAAAGTAAACTTATCAGGCGAGTGTGAGCTGAGTCCGTCGGGAAACAAAACATTTTCTCGCTTTCGAGGTTTTTTTTTTTTACGTATAATTCTTTATCGTATTTGCTTCAAAACTATTATAATTCACATTGACAAAACAATTTTTTTTTATTATTTGATAATAATTTAGATTTGGATTATTTTTTATTTAATTATGTTCATGCATTACAGTGTAATTATCCAGATTGTAATTTTTCGTGCAATTTTTTTTGCTATTTTATATGATGCTTAAAGGTTTCTGCACCTCATACTAGTATTTCTGGCTTTACAGAAGCTATCTGAATGAATACTAGGCGTATCAGAAAACACAAACCTTTTCTGAATTAGTATTTTATTTTTAGATTAAATTTTGGAACATTTTAAAATTAAACGACAAAAACTTAAATAATGCTTTAATAATATTATATATATATTTAACAATAATAAGTATGTAGGAATTAAACAGAGGTATTTCCGATATGAAGCAAGAGTTTTTCATTAAAATTACTTCATTCCATTGACATTCTTTGATAACAGATTATTAACATTAATTACGTAAGCATAACCGAATAAATACATTGAGTCGAATTAAAATTGAGTTAACGAGTTCTCAAACGTATTACTTTAAAGCGTTGTCGAACAATACTCTGTAATTTATATTAATTTTATTGTTACACTACACTACTTGTTACACTACTATATTTTTGTATACAGAAAAAAATTTATTCCCACAAAGATATCATTGACAATCAACGTCATTTTATATTTTCAAATTTTAGGGATTAGATGGGCTCATGTTTTTGGTCAGATATAAAAACTAAGAACTTTATCTCTTGAATGTTACTTTTTCTGGTCACACAGTGTCTCATCTACAGCCCATCGATGAGGATTTTCCAAATATTTGCAAGTCGAACCGGATGAAACATATCATTTGGGTTTTCCCCGTCCTAGCATCTCTCTAGCCGGTACTAAAGTTGGCTATACCCATTCTGAGAATGTTGAGACATAAGCAACGCAATTCAGTTTATTGCACTCGCGTCTCTCCGGCAAGACAACTATTTTCTTGCAAACTACAGTCATCCATTTTATGAAGTCGCCATCCTACAGGGGGCTCAAAACAATGGACACAGGTGATATAAACGATGGCTTAGGAAAAACACAAAATATAGTTAATATTATAATAATTCATTTATTTTTTTCATGAAATTCAAACAAATTATAGTATATAAAGTAATTGTAACAATATTTATTAATTAAATTATTTGGGCAGATTTATTTTAATATCAAATCGTTTCGTGTGTTACGGACAAGAGAGAATATCTGAAAAACAAAATTTTGAATGATTCTAACAAGATTTTTAAAAAAATTAATCAATTCTTTCAGACTTTTAGTGGTAGATAAAAAAACAACATGTGCTTTGAAATGTACGTTTTGCCTAAGGTATGAAAAGGCATGAATACTTTATAACTTGTTTTTTTATTTTATAGTTTTCATAATTATACTCTCAGAACATAACGTTTTAAAGAATAAATGGAAAAAATCACAAAAAAACATTTTAAAATATAAAAAAGGTTAAAAAAAATTTTCACACGTAAACTCAACTGAACCCAACAAAACAAATTAAAAAGAATTTTATTAATTTTTTATTTTTTAAATTTTCCATTGTTTTTATATATCTTGTATTTATAAGAGTATTAAGTGCAGAAAAACTAAAAACGCTTACTATTTGAAGCAATTTTTTACTTCATAAATATTATTGAAAAATAGTGTAAAATAAATATTAAACATGACTTCACTTTAAAGAAATAAAAAAAAATCATGCACTTGGATTCAAATGCAATTTAATGAAGTGTTTTTTTGCCAGAAGCTGAGATCCACTCTGTATACTCATTCAGAAAGGGCCACGGAAAAACACCGGCTCTTCCAAATTGCAAAAGGAACTCAACAGCCCTCAAACCTTAGTGGCTTGCGCGGAGTCTGTAAGGGCGCATCTCCGCATCCCGCTCACCGTCCTCCCGATCGCTTAGCCTCGCAGCCATACAAAATCGCGGCTTTAGTCTCCGCCGCAGCCTTTTTGGGATGCAAATCTGAAAGACGCTCCCCGTAACCGATTGAGGTCGCTCATCTTGGATTTATTAGGGGTGGAAGACTCGGTGGAATAAAGACATGAATGTTACAGGGTGACGCCAGGATACATTTCACTTATGAGGTGTACTTGTTTAAAATATAATATTTTTTTGATAACAAAGTGTCTTCAAAAAATATTATAAACCTGAAACCTTTATTTAAAACCTCAATGTTTTAAATAAACTTTTTGCGTCCAATACTCACTTTTGTGTAAAATAATGAACAAAATGTTAATTTTACTTTTTAAACTTGGTAAAGCACAAGAAGAAATGTTAATGTTAAAGATTCTCATGAAAACGAGCAAAAATAAAGCTCCGTTTTAAATCTATCATCTATTTATAGAAGTATCTAGTACTTGACCATTGAAATATTGGCACGTATTCAGTTATAAATAAAAATGCACTTTGATTCGCTACAGATCTTACGTGTTTCCGTCGGTAAGCCAAAAAGAAGCGCGCTTTTCAATTTTTCATAATTCAGGAGCAAGTTATTGTTTCACAAGCGCGATAACGCCGTCCTCGTCCGACACCTCTCCCCTCTTCCCCGCCCTCTTTGTAGACACGAGGTTGCAAAGGGGCGGGGGTGTCCACCCCATCGGCCTCCCTTCCCCCCCCGCGGAACAAAAGTCGCAATTAATCTTCCAGCCCGCGCCTCACTTTCCGACAAGCCAAGACGAAGTTTTTATGAGAAGCAGACCCTGTTGGCGGCTAAAGCTCGCCATACAGTGCTAAAATTCGCATTATCTATTACTTACTACAACATTTGTTTTTCACGTATTTACGTGAAAAATTAATAATGATATTTATTGAAATACATTATTATTTTTAACTTTAAAAATCATACATCAATTTGACGATTTTACATTTAATTTACGAAAAAACTTCGTTTTTAATGAGTGCAAAAATTATTATATCGTGCTTGATTATTATATCAATAATTATTATATCGTGCTGACAAAGAGTGTGTTAATTATTTTATTACACAATATGAATACAAATTATTTGTAACTTTACAAATTCATAATCCATAGAGTATATATTTATAGATTCCACTAGTTATAAAAATTATGGTAGGACAAAATTTCGTGTGGTCACATCTATAACAGGTGTGAGTCATTGAAAAAAAATGTAATTAGAAATTATTATAAACATATTATTGATTTTTGTGAAGACCGTCTCACAGAAAGTACGATTTTGCCTATACAGGTTTGATTGATTGATAATGATTAAGTACATTTTTTCATTTATTGTAAATTGATTGAACTCTTAGAAAAATATCATCGTGATTTGTGTGGGATTTGAACTCACATCCCCATGCTTACGTGGCCGGTGCATTACCAATGGCTATGTAAGCTTGGGGATGTGGGTCAATCAATTGATGAATCAATTTTCAATATTTGAAAAAATGTACTTAATCATTATTATATACAGTTTTTATTATTTTTATTTTACTGTCTGCTGCGTGCTTTAGCCTCCGCGAGACACTTACACAAAGGAACTGTGTTGGTGTAATACAAAGTGTGGTGCCCCCTCCCCCGCCCTCCGTGGATGTGTACTAAATAAAAAGTTGACAGCCGGGGGACGCGGGGTGGACGGGGCCGCGGGGGCGGGGGCGGGGGCGGTGGCGTCATCAGCGGTATTGTGAATTAAAACGGACAAAAGATCCGCTTTTGGTTTTTGTGTCTCTCTGTGTCTTTGTGGCCTCGGGTCTTTGCTGTTGTGCTTTTAAAGCTGCGCTTAGTTGTGATTAAACTGCTTCCGATTTTTACAAGCGAATAAGACTTTGTCACAGCAATGACAATTTTCGTTTTCTGCTTTTAAACGAATAGCTCGACGACGCTGTTAGTTATATTATCTATGAAATTAAGTTAGTTTGTTACTTATAGAAAATCTTTACCTAGACTCAAGAGAACATTCATGTACGTTAATTCGTGTACGTTATTAAAGTCGATGCAAAATTACGAATTTCCAAATTAATAAAAAAAATACAGGATAGATTATTTTAACTGATTTTTTTTAAATATATTTATAATGTTTAGTAAATATATTTATAATGGTATTAAAGTTGAACTTTTGATTTAAGAAGATCGGCAGAAAAATATTGAAAATGAAAGCAGATAAGAACCATTCCATAATGGCGTTCAAATAAAATATTCAAATCAGCACAATCAAAGTCTCAACAAAGGCCTCTAAAAACATTCACAATTCACCTGAGAAGCCCGGCTCAAGAGCGCTTTGATTAAACATGGCTGCTCTCCTACTCTCGGTATAATTTAACAATTACTTGAAAACTTAGATCCATATCATAATGGACTTTTGTTCATTTCTCTTCATCGCAAATCTCATTTCTTATTAGATTACCGGAGGGCTGGCACGGGGACTATCCGACAAAGCACCATTAATATCACTTTGAACTGACTCTAACCTCACGAAGTGGGAAAGCAGACAAAAATAACGCAAAAGCCACTTTAATTCCACGCATTTTAAAGAACTCAATGGCTCGAGAGATCACTTGCCTCAGCCTGCTGTATGAGACAACTGCGAACTGTCGAGCAAAGCAGACTCAGAGTGAATTTCTAACTAAATCATTATACGACTTTCATTACTGAAACAATATTGTAAGCAGGCAAACGTAAACCGCACGATTATTACCACTTCAGCACATGTATTAAGAGTTAAACACATTGATAGCAATTACATCGTTCACATGTATCGCAAAAAAAATTCACTCTTACATTTTTAAAAATGAATGAACTAAATTAGTCTTTGAATAATGGCTACTTATTTGCTATTTTAAGTTTTTATGGAAAAATGGCACTTCATTAATATATTTTTTAAATATTTTTCACAAAAACTTTTTATAATAAATATTCACATGTTTTAAAAATTACAGGCATGATATTATAGTATATTTTTCAAGCGATAAAACTGTATTACTTAATACTTTTTATTTTAAATTCTTGTTCATAATTTTTCTATATCTAATATCAAGAGAAAGAGACAAATATTTTAATATCAAGTCAATAAATTTAATTTTGGCTGTATGTTTGATTCCTTTTGATAGTAGTTATAAAATTTAAAAATCCTTAAAAAGAGACACATCTTTAATAAGACAACCAATTTCTTTTGTATTTTGTAATATATATTGACAACAACATAATTAATAAATTAATAAATTAGTTTGATAAAAACTAAATAGATTTTAAACCTTATTATTATGACTCTATAAGATAATATAGCAAAATATATTTATAATTAAAGATAAAATTACTTGCAAGAACTACTACTACGTTCAAGTGATGTGTGTAGACCTGTGACAAACTAAATATAGCTCGGCAACCTCCAGTAACTCTGGTTGCACCGTCTTGATTATTCACCACATTGGCGAGTGAAGGTATCCGCGCTGACACTTCCTGCAAGGTGGGGACGCGGCAGAGAGCCCCACATCCATCAGGCGATCCCCATGGGAACTGGTTGCCCCAGCAGCTCAGGAAGACCCTAATGTCTTCTTTAATGGCGGTCTCAAATGGTTGGGATTCTGCATTTAGGCCGGATCTTATGCAATATTATATTTAATGTGTTAAATAATAACGATGTTTACAAATGAAAGACATAACGTCAAATTATAAAGATTCTTAAAATAATAAATTTATTTATTATACTTAATTTTTGTTAGATTTGCGTTAGTGAACGATTCAACACTTGACGGCTAATGATTAACACTCCAGACACGTCGACAAACATAAATGTGAGAAGTCTTCTCGGTTATCGTCAGGTCCTCCGTTAACACCAGTTTTCATCCTCTTGGTTATAAGGAGACTCGGGTATTTAGCATCATCAGTGAGGCTTTGATGAGAGGTTATCTCAAGCAAGGTGATGACAGAGTTGTGCACACAGATAAGATTATCGAAAGCTCCTTTCAGGGCTTTCAACATGTAAATTAATTTGCAGTATAACTATACTGGACGAATAATTTAAATGTTATTAATTTGGGATTGTATCACTTTAATAAAGCTTAAAATAGATACGAATTATTTGTTGTTCAAATACAATTATTGTTTTAATTTTTTTTTCGGAATATCGGATTAATTCACTATATTTCCATCATTTAAAATAATAATATGAATATTTCCTAAAATTAAGAACATTTAATTTTTTAATGGAAATATTTAAAAATACTCTTAGTATTTTCTTTCTGCAATTTTTCTAGATTTAAAATAATTATTTTTAAAAGTGTTAAGAGACTTGTTATGTTTACTCCTAAATGTTATAAAATATTATACAAACTAATTTTAAGTTACCAAAATAGTATAAATATTTATGTCCCTTTGTGCATATGAAAATATTACTTGAGATATTTTAATTTTCTTTAAGATATATTTTCTTAGCATCGCACAGCGTGCCCTAGCAGAATGCCCCTCGTGTTTTTTGATAGATGGCTTCGAAATCTCCTCTCAACAATCTTCTATCTAAACATGCTCTTGAGGGCTGTTTACGCAGCGCATTTTTTGTAATTAGTGTGTGAAATATACATAAACAACTTTGAGACCTCAAGATATCTTGGCATATGGGACCTATAATTTATTTGTAATCTAGTACATTAAAATTTCAGTTTTTCATTGATACGCAGAAACTAACATTCTGTACCTCTTGAATAAAAAAAGACAGCGACGGATGAACAAGATTCCAGAATATTTGATTTTATATTATGATGTTTCAAATATTTAAATAAAATTATAAAAATAATATGCATAGATAACGAAGAGTCATGATAATATTTTATAGATCTCGAACGAAATAAACCACAGTGAAAAAAGACACCTTGGCATATTGTGTTGTAAAAACATTACATTATATTAACTTTTTGATGTTTGAGCACAAGGCTACCTGTTATGATTGAAAGGATTAGTGTCCAGTCATCATTACCCCTAATGACGCCACAGCCCCCGACAGCGGGGTGGGTCAGCTCCCTCATAAGGATGCAGTGGCCAGCTCATGTCCAAGATAGAACCCGGATAGACAAAAGCCACCTTCCAGGACATCATTAATAATGATTTATTTTCGGACACCCATTACCGTGGAAACGGTCAGTCTTTATCCGCAAAACCCACATTCAAGTCTACAGTACGAATACAAGACAAGATAAAACACTGAGGCATCTCTTTCAAATTCTACGAGATAAAAAGAGATGTAAATACCGCATCTATACTATTTTAGTTTGTAAAAGGTGTTATTTTTGAAAAGTGCTGCTGAATGATAACATGAACTACACGTAAATCCTTTTCCAAGATTTGAATTGATTCACAAGGGGGTGGGGGGATGTCCGATCGCCTTCCCCTAACTTTCGTTTCTAGAATTATCTTTGGGATCGTTAATATCAATACAGTGCTGGACGCTGCGGTATATCATCTAGGAGGGTAGGCGGAGGAGTCCGCAACCCCTAGTGATAATACCCCGAAACAGAATGTTTCAATCTATACCAGAGGATTACAATCCGCCGCCATTTTTTATTGTTTCATCGGCACTTCCGGTTGAGTGCCTCCCTGAAGGAATATTAGATGTTTTTTTTAGTTTCGAATACTCAGTAAGCTCGAATTCCGGGTTTTGTGGAACTCCGGAATGTGTACCAGTCGCGGTGACAAATTACTTTTATTGTTGCCGCTCGAGGAATCTTTGGGTTTGGTATTTTGAGTAACATTTATACATATGGGTATTAAAGAACTGCTTCAGCATGTGTTTAAACTGTTAAATTAGTTAAACACAAACAAAAAATACATGAACGTTAAAATTGTGTTTGTATTATTAAATATATATATATATATATGTATATGTGTGTGTGTGTGGATTTATATACATGTGTTTAGAGAAAACATAAAATTTAACTGTTTTTTTAAATATACACAAAAAATGATATTTTTGAAGAAAAAATTTTCAATTTAATGTATTTGTTATTATTTTTCGCACATTATTTTATTAACAATCATACAAAAAACGATAGTGACTTGAACAGTTTTTTTTATTATGAATAAAAAACTGTGTTCTGCATAGAAAGAGTAGACGATTTATCATTAATTCTTTATTTTCCATTTCCTGGTAGGATGAAATAAAAAAATACTAACATATCGGTAGTGGGAATTCCCCTGAGTCCCCAGGGAGTAGACCATAAAACGTATAGAGAAATCTGGCAACTTTTGTACGAAAAAATGTGTTTTTGGAATGTGTATCGATGACAGCTACTTTTACAAGTTTTCAGAGCTGTATCTGAAATAATTTAAAAGCAATTGTCAAAAAATTATTGATATAAATCTACGTAAAATTTAAGGGTTTTCATCTTAATCATTATGATTTGATTATTCAGATGCAATGCGCGTGTTAATGATTGAAGTGAAGATATTTAAAAAAATATATTTAGCGTAAAGAAGTAATACAACAGTTTTTTGTATTTTAAAATGTGATGTAGACAACATAAGTATATATAAATATTTATCAATTATAGTTTTTTGTAATTTATTATGATATGATATAAATTTTTATTATCCAAACAATAATCCTGTATGCAAGGATATATTTATAATTGTATGTTTTAAATAATCAGTATGAAATTAAATATATAACGGGTTTTTTTTAAATATATGGTGATGTTCTTACATCTTTACCTGGTTTACCTAATTTGTACTAAATGCACATTTGTATGGGTAAGAACGCTAATTTATTAAGCATTTTGTATTATATTTTAAAATGGGTCAAGTCCTATAGAAATTTTATTTTTATGAATTCAAAAGTATTAAGGGGTCTAATATTAGTTTTAAAACTTATTATGCGAACTATGACAACAGTCCACCTCTGCATCTGTTCCACATCGGGTGGCAATTAAAGCAGTCGGCAGTGGGCGAAAACGCTCCGTTTCTGGCCTATCCGAGCTATTTTTAATCAGTTTCCTAGGCCAGTGAGCGGGGCCGAGCGCCCCTTATCTTGGTGATTTAGTTTTAACTGATACCGCAAGACTAACCGTTCATTTAATCACGAGCAATTGGGGACATTTAATTGAAGGAATTCTCGATAAATGAAGTTGGTTCTATTCGAGGGGAGGGTGAGGATGCTGGGCGAGAAGAAATCAAGCAAAACGGATGTCAGTATCTCCTTTAATAAATTTTTATTTCTTTGAATAATAAATTTTTTATTTGGTGATGTTAGACTTTAAATTAATTATAATTATAAAAATAGGTATAAATTTTTTTTTAAAATACTTTTATAATATTTCAATACATACAAGTTATTTCTTTGACGAAAAAAAAATAGTAGTTCAGAACAATTTCATTTATTTTAATATTAATCCAATTATTTATAAACAAACAATGCGTAACTCATTCTGATAAAGTAATCATTAAATTCATTGTCTTGGGGTTTAAATTTATTATGTTCAACATATGAGTCAGCAAGTCAAAACGTAAGACTGTTTTTGCTGTAAGACCCCTTCTACTTGAAATTCCTGAATTATGACAAACTCGACATGATGGCGATGTTTGAAAACATTAGTCGGGTCCTTAGAACAAGAGGGGGAGTGTCCTTACACGGGTCCTCTGGACCTTACACAAAAAACTTGCGGCCTCTGGTATAACTCTGCGAGAACAGTGGGTTGGAGTGACTTACCATAGAACACAAGGTTTTAAGAATTTACCTCGTATGCTCAGTGAAATCAAATAAGAAATACATATAATAAATCTTAAAGGCAAACTATCAGATATGATGATATAAAGAACTACTTCAATAATTAAAACTTTATTTTTTCATTCAATTATATCAATACGGCCTTTTTGTTTGTTTATAGTTCACGTACGAAAGAATTTTAAATCTGTTTTTGTTATTTCTACGTCTCTTCGTTATCATTCTAAGTATAGATAATTATTTATAAATTTAGGATATTTTAGTATACATACACACACATACAAATATAAATATTTAAGGTCTCATAATTTAACTAGTTAATTATATATTCTAATGTTATGTCATATTTATAGAAGTACTAAGTTCTGATGTATTCACACCTGATAATTAATTAAACACCATGAGCTCTCGACAATATATTTCCTCGCGCCATTTTGAGACGGCCATGTTGTCCTTTGGGGGGTGGCGCAAGTATGACGCTTGTAAGAGCCGGGGTAGTGTCGTCGACATGCTAATTACACAATCACTACCAGCGAGCTCAGGGGCGCCAGCTTTGAGAAACGGTGGGAGTATTGATACTTGAGATATAAATAACTTTACTCAGTAAGTTCTGGGTAGTGTGGATATAATTAACTGTGCTTTAAACAACGCTATCAGAAAATCTTGATTTGAGTTCGAGCTGTTTTTCCTTCCTGAAAATATTTATTTTACTCTAAATACATTTAAAAAAATATATGAAAAAACCTATAATCTTTTAAGCGTTGGCTCAAACAAATGTTGAGTATGGCTGAATTATTTTAAAAATTTTAAATCATTTATGTATAAACGAATCACAATTTAATGTAATAAAGCATATTAAAAATAAATTATTAAAATATAGTATAAAATATTTAACGCTTCATTTGAAATGCATTAAAAAAACATTTTGATGCTCAAATACAAATGACGATGATGAATGATTTAAAATAATAAACGTACTAACCGTTTGTATGTTAAAAAAGTTAAAATTAAATAAAAATAATATAATTATTGTAAAGATGTTTTAATGAGCCTCTTATTTGAATCAATTCGATAGTCATTTTAATTATAAAAAAGTGGCAAAGTAGCATGAGGGAGCCCACCCCTGGACAGAGGACCCGTGTACTCCCGTCTGCGTAGCCCTACTCAAGAAGGTAGTATAAATAACAGAGCGCCATTATAACCCCCCTGGGTCGGTGTGGTGTCATTTCTGAAATAATCACAGCCTCGTACGAATCCACACTATAATCTATGCATTTTAGACTATAATATGCTCTTACAGTTATAATAAGTACTTCCTTTCTTTCTTACTATTTAAGATTTAAAGATTGATCGGTAGTCATGTTACTAGACCAACCTAGAAAAGGAAGGAGTATAAATGAGAGAATCGAATCTATGACTTTTCTTTTGAATTTTTCAAATATGCATATCTTCATTTATGCGATCCAAGAGTTAAAATTCTGCAGTTTTATATAGAAAAACTACTAGCAATGTTATTGATTCTCTGCAATAAGGAAGTTAAGAAAAGTGCAATTTTTAAATTAATCTTAAAATATTTGAATATATTTTTTTACACAATTCAATCTGAAACAATCATCTGAATAGAATATGTATTTACAATCATAATGGTTTACTGCCTAAAGTCCATTATCCTCGCTGTTCGCATTATTTGAAAACTTGCATACTATTTTACACAAGCTGACAATGTGGGTAGGTTTTCTGGTCTTCATCCCCTATTTTCATCCCCTCGTACCAGCACTAGCAAAGGTGAGTAGATAATATTTTTGTCAACTCATGCATAAAATTCGTATTAAACCATCTGCTGTGAAATTGATGTTTGGATTGGTTGGACTTATAATGAATATAAAATTGTATTTCCGCCGAGGGTGCGGCTGTGAGGCTTTTTCATTTATCTTGTCACTGTTATTTTTACTTAATTATATTAGTTGATATAAAAAAGTTTTTGTTTTTCAGTATTAGATTCCATAATCGCATTATACTCAATAATTTATAAGCTCACAAATATTTTTTTATAGAGTTATTATCACAAGCACATGCTATTTTTGTAACTGAAATAATTAACAATTATTATTTAACTAAACATTTCTATAAACGATTGGATGACATAACAATATAAGCTTGAAATTATAACGGTGCAGATTCTCAGAATAATTTTTTTAAAAATAATAATAGTAAAGCTCTATAAATAAATAAATAACTAATCAATATCCATAACCAATTACATTAGTTTGCGTAACTTAGAAACGGAATAGACCCGGCAAACTCCTAACCAACTTGGGAAACTAATCCAACCAGTAAATTATTAACTAATAATAAAAATATTATTTAGTAAGATTTTTATTTGAAAATGGATTCTCTTAAAAGACCGCATGGATTGTGAGTCTGTGGTTTTTCTGGATTTACCTTTATAAAAAGATTATTCATAGCTTGTGACATAATTTATGATTTTGAAAATAATCCTAATAAATGATGTTTTTGAATGAAGAGACACGGTAGAAACAGCTTTTTACAATAGCCCGGTCCCTATTTATACAAATAATTAATTCATATTGATATTTCTATTCAATTCATATAAAATACTAGTATAATAAATTCAATTAATGGCTATTGGAGGAACATAGTCGTTGGTTGGGATAGGCTAGAATACCTTATAAACAAACTGTCAATTTTTTTTTTTATCTATTTATTTATTTGTTGAAATATTTCTTTCCATCACTTAAAGATTTGTTAAATGTGTAAACATTGTAAAAAAAACTGTATGATGTCATAAAATATATCGACTTACCTGTGATCGAGGAGTATAAGTATTTAAGTCACTTTTGATTTAAAATAGCTTATTTACCAATCTATTATACATAAGCTCTCGAATACAAGTAAAGCGAGTATTCAGTAATAAGCTTATTTAAGATAAGAATTTTAAGAAATAAGAGTAATAAAATCGACCACGACGAAAAATCAAGTATGAATCTTTTAGCAGGATGGACATATTAACACTATTCGCGGCAATGGTGATGTTATGGGTTGGAAAACAGACCATCCTTTTTTTTTGTACAAAACTATAAATTTCACTAAAGACAATTTGTATTAAAAAAACCTTCATTGCTCTTATGTTATTTGAAGTATTTATTATCATTAAATGAAATTAATTTTGACCTAGGAAGTTTTATCCTGAAAACACATAAATAAATAAACAAACCGGTAGCTGATCCGTTGGCATAAAAATGTCAAAGATCATAGGATGACACAATAAATTTATCATTAAACAGAACTTATACTTCCATCGCTTACAGGTGTTAAAATAGGTGTTGTTGGTTGAAGCATGTTCTAATGTTTGGTCGCTCTCGATCAATCTACATTGGTAACACAAAAATATCAAAATCTATGTTTAGAATAAAGCACCTACTCTTTTTGCGTTATTTTTCTGTTTTGTGAATCTTTTTGTCGAGTAAAAAATAATTTTAAAAAGATTTAGGAAAGCTTTGATGAAAAATATACATATGTTTACAAGTAAGTTTTCAGAAAATCCATTTTAAAATATACATGATGTCAAAAGCCATAGAAAAGCTTTAGTGTGTTTGATTAAATGTTTTATTTTGTTTTACTTTTATTATTTACGTTCTCAATGTAATATTTTTTATGTCTCAATATATTTTTTTTACCTGTGTTAAGCTCAAACGTGTGTTAAAATATGAGTTTAAATACAGTAGGTTTACTTTCTATGGGTGTTTGCATTTATACTATTTATTAGATACTTCATTTAGTTGGTAGTGTTTTAGGTAGACCATAGAGCTGGAGCCGGAGACGCTCGCTTTTTTCTTTATTCCCGTGTCTTTGGTATGTTCAACACCCTTGCGAGTGTATGAAATATATTGTAGGCTTTAATATTTTATACGAAGGGTTCTTGTTCTGCAGCGAGCTGTCTTCGGGGCTTACGTCCTCTGTGATAGATGATCGTTTGCATGCTCGTATTGGATACTTTCAACCCTACAGTTCCCCTAAAACTTCTTAACAAACGAAAAAAAAACGGAAATAAAATTTAATTTAATTAAATAAGTAATAGGTTTATTTAAAACGCAAAGACAGTATACAAGTATAGTAAGCGTATTAAATTAAGCTCAATGCGTATCGAAAAAAATAAAAAAAGTAATGTTTTGTTGTAAATTTAATTTTTAATTATTTTAAAAACTATATAATATTTAAATGATTGAATATTTGATGAAAAAATCTTATATTTCAGGTTTTCTGTTTTATTTTATGGTTCATTTTGAATGGTCCAAAATAGAAAATATTTTTAATATAATTTATGCTTATATTCTTGGAAAAATAAATTCATTTGTGTAATTGGTCAAAAGAAAGCATCTTTAACAAATTTATACGAATTTGCGTTACTAGGTCATATATAACATATCCTTGGTATTTTAACAGAATTTTATCACAGTTGTTGTTGAGATGTTAATTTATTGCTGGCTCTTTTACTGATATTATTAAAAGTAAACTAAAAGGGTTATATTTTAAACGATAAAACAATGTTATTAGCATAATTTGATTAGAGAAATTATCTTAAATACGAAAAAATATTTGTGATGAATATAATAAAATGAAATATAAATAACTTGAATATCTTTTTAATTTTTTTCAATTTGTTCATATTTGTATAAAATAGTACTTAATTTAAGATTAGTACAAAAAAAATAGAATATAATAAATAAACGAAAATGATTAAAAAAATATTTCTTCTGTCAAGATTGTCAGAAGCTGTGAGATTCCTCTACTTGCTCATTCCTGAAGCTCGCGGATGCTGTAGGGGGTCTTTATTTGGCTTCTCTTTTATATTCCTCAGTTTTTTCTGGTAAATTAAGAACTCGCGTAGTGCCTCCGAGTGTTTTACGATGATCAGGTCGGTGTGCGTTGTCTCATGCATGTGGCCAGAACAAGGTGTGCGAGCCTTTTTATTTACGCATTTTAATCAAAGTTGGGGGCATGTATGAAGATTTTTTTTCAAACGTGTAACCTAGCATCAAGCCATTTTCGTATTTAAATACTACTCGCCATATATATAAATCAAATTGAACAGTTCATTTAAAATACAATTAACCTTGAAATACTTAAAAGACAAATATAGAGCGCCAGCCTCTGATATTTTAGTATATTTATATTGTAATGGATTTTCGCGAAATTGAAAATCTTTAAATATCATGCATTTTTAAATAACGGACCTTACCACAAATAAAATATTACGGAGGTAATTTAAGGTTATATCAATGAAGTTTATATTCAGTAAGTAAAATTTAAAAAATGTTTTAATAAAAATTTAAGACATATATTTGTATGACAGTTTATTCTTATTGAAACATTTTGACCAACAATAAAAATAAACTATCAAAATGTGAAATATGGCAAATTATTTTCTATACTTTAAAAATGTTACATATTTGAATCGACGAGCTGTTTGAAGAAATGTTTTGATAATTTCATAAATATTTTTTTGAATAATATATTTTGGATTTGTTTTTCGGAGCGACAGCATGAATAATTAAAACCTTGTTAAAAAATTATCAAGCATAATAAATAAAATGTATATGTATATATACATATAATAATATAGTTTTATAAAATACATTCAACGTGTAGTTATAGCGCTAAAGATTAAAAGTATTTTTTTTTATATCAGCCATAATCGAAAACATATTATAATCAAACACGCATCTTAGATCCTCCTCTAAAAAGCAGCCTCCCATCCCATCGCACGCACTTCCAAGCACAAAAGACGTAACAACACGAAATAGCGCCGCAAGAGTATTTTTTTTCCTAACCGAAGGCCGTCGCTGAATCCAAAGTGTCCAATTTTCATACTGATGGGCCCGGGTTCGACCGCGGACGGATGTTTTTATGCCACTTACACCGGCGCTAGGCGGTGTCTCTCCGAGCCAAGCAAGCAGTAAAAATGGTAAAACACCTCGGGAAACCATTGTACTCCAGACACTCATGTCCGCGCCCCGCGTCCGCCTTCCAGCTTTAAACCCAAGGTAAGTGTTACTTATTTTCGTGTGTCGGTACTGTCAGCGCATTCGGGGTGGGTTACATATTTATAAATAAATAAATTGTCATATTACCACCAGTCTGTCGGATGAAACGTTAATATAAACGATTTTTATCTGAGAGTAAGCAGTTACTTCATTATCTAACAAAATTAAATGCGAAAATATTAAAAATAAATTACACACATAGTTAAGTGTTAAAACATGCATTTATATATAATTATTTAAATTTATAACAAAACTGTTTCAAGTTTTTATGAAATGCTGTAATATTAATAATTCTAACTGTATTGTTTTTCCACGTTTTATGAAACTCTATCAATCATTTGCGTTTGACGTTCAATCCCGCCGGTTATATTTTTAACGTATCAAATACTACCAACAAAATGATAATGACTGTGTCATTCAGATTTGTAAATTCTATATTTTTTAATTTACAGTACATGGTGGAATTCCATTTTAATATTTTGAATAATAAGTAAAATAGTTCAGTAATTTTTCCACATATAGATTTTTATTGGTGACCGGTTTCGCCAACCTATTAAAATCTATATGTGGAAAAATCATTCAAGTATTTTTACTTATTATTTAAAATATTCAGATTTGTGTCAGATTGCAATTGGGTTTTCTGAATAACACCTAGGATCTGTAACATAAAAACAAACAAAACGCACCAAATCTCCGTCCGCTGCGGTCACTGGGGGCCGCTCTCTCTGGCCGGTCAGCCTCCCCCGCCCCCCCTTTGCGCCCCCTTCCGAGAAATGATAATGCCACGACAAGAAAGGGGCGGACTACCGATGAGCCCCCCGGAACACTTTGTGTTTGGTTGTCCCCTTTCATACATGACAAGACCAGGGCCGGCGCGGATATTAAAAAAAAAAATTATTGACTTTTCCCATAGGACCCTTGAAAATACGCTATACACTTAAACGTTAATAATAATTGGTTATAGATCCTAAATTAAAATTTGAATAAAAAATAAAAAATATTTCCATACGTTTTGATTGCTTATTGTTTTTTTTTTGTTATAATTTTAGCGCTTGGTGTACAGTTAGTGTCGTACTTGTTTTAATACAACCTGCAAGCAAATACAATAGCATAAGTGATTACGCCGAAGTTACTACTGTTATATAAAAAAAAACGATAAAAAAAACTGCGAATAACATTATTTAAGAGGAAAATTTTGAAAGCGTATTAAGTTTTAATAAAATTGTTTTTAATAATACAAAAACTTTGTATAGTAAAATTAAACAATCCAAATGGTCGAATATTGTCATTTTTTTTTTTTTAACAATTAGTTGTTACTTGGAAAGGAAAAGGTCGATGGGCATAACATCTTAGTCCTTTTCAGCGCCCCAAAGCGCCCCTGCGGCCGCCCGTCTTTGTGTAGAGATTGACTTTGCGCGAGTAACACATCCCTTACACTGATATCCAAAACTTGGTTACAAGGCATAGCCCAACGCCCGAGAGGCGCCGCAGGCCCTGTCCGAACTGTGTATACCAAAGTCTTACATCTACTATACATCGCCATTGAAACATATCACATACTTTCATCCATATTTAATTTTAAAAATTTCAAAGTCTCATAATATATTTGACGAATTTTGTCATGTTGAAGTTACTTATTCCATCATCACACATACTGTGTATAAAAAAACTGCTTGCTATGTGGATCACAATAAATATTTATACAATTTTTTTATTGGATTATAATCAGAAGACGCCTTTCAAACCTTTTAGCGTGCATAACTCTTGTAAACTAATCACACGTGCATAAGATTTTTTTATAAAATAAAATATGTGTTGTGTGTGTATATTGTAACTTTGACACAAATATATATATATATATATATATAAATAGTTGAGTAATCTTCATTTCTTTTCTGTTGATATTGAAATGATTAAAAGAAGTTTTACTAGTTTCACTTTAACCTTTGGCCCAAGTTGTATGGTGTCTTGAACATTCTATAAACGTGTATTAACTTTATCTAACATTTTCCTTCGTTTCGCTGGTTGGGTTTTATTATTTATGAATATTTTCAGGAATATTTTACGGTCAAGGTCAAGTCTTCATATATCAAAAACCGTCTTTCTGTTCAAAGATGTTTCTCTGATACAAAATAGAAATAATAATACGCTCCTTTGATCACCTTAGTAAATCTTCGAATATCTCCGAGATATCTTTATCTCGTACACATTAAAATGTTCCCCGGTTCGTTATTGAAGGCATAACACGTTGTTAGGTATGACAGATGCTTTCCGTTCTGCTCGTAAGAGCATCCTCCTTGCATAAGTATAATTTATTATAAAAAGGATAAATAAATTTTAAAATATTGTGTTTTTTAAAGAGTTCTAAGTTTGATAAAAAATTAAAGAACCGCTAAAATATAATTGTAATCATATTGATATTGCAAAATTATAACGAAACAACTATACTTATTTACGAATCGTTAATATATAAATAAGTATTTTTTGAGATACTGCTCAAATTTTGACTGATCAGTGGATAGCATATAACAGATAGAAAGCTACATGTTTGATATACCGTATGACACAAATATATGTATTTCAATATATAAAAATGTTCGGTAGAAATAAAACTAACCTATTTAAATTGTGTGTAAGAGACGTGATCTTGTGTGAAATGAATTCTTAAAATCAACAGTTAAATTGTTTTTCATGGAATGTGTCACATTCTTTACAATTGGGTAGTGACATTTCAGTTCCTTCATTCCGTATCACAAAGTGCAAATGACAAAGAACTGTGTCTTTGCAGTTCTTTCAGATCTTTCTAAATCATTATGAAGGAATTATTATTAATCGTTTTTCAACTGAATACACGAGAGACGCAACCGCTTTATTTAAATTTCATCGTGATGACTTGCACATATTTGCAACTTACACGACTGTGATGAGCACGTATCACATTGTATAACATTATTTATTCAATATAAAAATGGTTTAGTGTGTTAAGGAGTATGTATTTTAATACGTATCCTTTCAATTGAAAAACGACTATTCACTTGTATTTTACACACAATATTATCATTTTTACTTGTAAATGCTATCAAAGGTAATAAATAAGGATAGTTTCATGTTATAAAATGATTTGATAACTTTGTCAAATTTAAAATGTATACTTTGTAAAATAATTTTTTTTTTAAAACTTATCACCAGCACAATTCAGATTCAAATTTGTATTTTTTATTTTAGAATATTTGTTAGATTTACAATAGACCTATAATAATCGACGAAATTTAATTGATCCGATGGTACACCTGATTTGAAAACGGACGGGCTTATTTTTAATATTACTATATTAGATGTATGGTGGCTGTAATACTACGTTCAATAAATATAAGAACGAAGAAGTCGTCTGGTCTAAATCAAAATTTTAGTCAGCTGATAAAGTCAAATTACTGATTTATAGACATGACAATGCATGTACTCAAAACTTAGCCCCATACCGTCATACTTTTTTTTTTAAATTTAAGTCGTTTTAAAATACGATGAAAACGAATGACTTTATTTATCAAAAATATTTTATGCAACCAAAATAATCCCGATAATATCTGAAGAGACGTTTTTCAATCCGGCGAGTATTGTCGTGGGCTCCGGCCAGAGTCTTGCCGCCAGGGCCGCGCTGGGCAGTAACATGTAAATGTTGGCCGTCCAGGCCCGGCGGGGGGCAGAGCACCATAACAAGGGTCGCAAATGCCATAACTCGCACGGAACATCTCGGCACAAAAGATGATATTGTTTCATTAGCCCGGCATCATGACCGCGCTCTGCACTGGAACTTCCTTACAGCAATAAAAAGTTCATGTACGGAATTTTTTTTAAAGTTTAAATTTTGATGTAAAGTCTTCGCGTTTTAAGTGTTATCAAAAAGAAATTCAATATTTATGACAGAGAGTACTTGGTGGAATTCCATTTTAATATTTTTGAATAAAATACTTGAGTGATTTTCCATATTTTTATTTTTATTGGTGACCGGTTTCGCCAACCTTTCACGTTGGCATTATCAAACAGAGTTCTCAGTTCTCTGTCTGAGAAACTCTGTTTGATAATGCCAACGTGAAAGGTTGGCGAAACCGGTCACTAATAAAAATAAAAATGTGGAAAATCACACAGGTATTTTATTCAAAAATATTGTTATCAAAAAGGTAAAGAGTGTGTTTTGGGATTTTTTTTAATTTAAGAGAAATTTAAATGTACAAGTTTTCACCGACCGAGAATAAGATAGATTCATTTTGTATGTTACATATTTTAAAAGTTATTTTTATGTAAATGTTTATTTGTTTAGAAATAAGGAATTGTAATATAATACAATTATAATACCAACTCGTCAGGCAAAATAAATACACCATCGATTCTGATTCCATCATGGAATTTCACGAAGAGTCATGATCATCTTATATTTTTTTGGAAATATTACTTTTATTCAGTATTTATATTAAATAAATAGCTGTATATCTTACTAAAAAAATCCCAAAAACCTACATAAAGTAATTTCTCTCTTGGAGTGGAATAAATTCATTCATACCATATATACAATCTCCATAAGCTATGTCGTAGCCCAGGACACCTGTAAGTCACTATCTACCGTCGTATCATAATAAACGAAATAAGTCGTATATTCTATATGGCTCCTAGATATTCCGGATTTATTCTCCTCTGAGACCCGACGGAGGCATCGCTAGGCCCGACCGGGTCGAATAAAAATGCCAATGAATGGTAAACGACTCGGTTACAATAAATTATAACAAACGACCCCATGGCGCGCTTCAGCATAAGTAGTATATCGGCGGGTCTGTGCGATCTGAGCTTTTTGTCATTTCGTTCAATACAGCCGGAGTTCCAGATGTTTCTAGTTTTTTTGTATATTTTTTACATTTAAGAGACAACTGAATTGACGCAGATGAGGTTAATGCCTCGAAAATGCTTTGGTTTCCCAATAAAAGCGTTTTAATGATTATATTAAAAACTACATTTGTATTGTGATTATTAAAAGAAGTAAGATACTTGTTAAAATAAAAACCAATATGAAACATGATATAATTTACTATTTGTAAAGCAAATATGAAATGCTCACGTGTGAATAATATCTTTGTACCTTTATACATCTTGAGATCAGTAATGTATTTACTAACACCCCACTCAAAGATAATACGATCTCTGAATTAAAAAATTGATATCAAAAGTAATTGATATCAAAAAATAGAGAATCTCTGAAAACATACACGAAAACGTTTCCTAAAGAAAATGAATACAAATCATCACAAAACTTTATAAATTCCCGTATTGAATGAGTTTATAGTAAATTTATATTCACATGTAATATTGCAGCCTATAGAAAGTCATATCATCCTTTTAGCCCTATATGGTTCACTTTCGTATATATAAGAGTAAGGATCTGCCTGGAGTTAACATATTGTCCAAATTGAATATGTGTTGGAAAATTTATATATCATAATGTTTCGCGGGTCTTAAACCAAGAAGGTGAAAACAAGTCCGCCGAAGCGGGAAATGCGATAAATTTCCTGTTTTTCCACCCTTCGACATCCTAAATATGAATAACTGATCGGAAATGTATAGGGAAAATGGATTCCTTCAAAAATAACCACCGCTGAGGGACGATAGATATAAAAATATCGGCCAAGGGGATAAATATGGTGAAAGCTTTAACCCCTTTTTCAAAAAGAATGTATTTTAAATCATATTATCAGTGATGCTGTAATTTTTTGGCCAAATAATGCCACACGAAGAAACATAAAACTCAAATTTAACTAATGTAATATAAATTCATTTCAATTTCGTTTTATATTTTTTATTTCTTTCTTTTTATATGTAACTTTTATAAAACTAGAATATATTTACAAAAAAGCCATTACTGAAGAATTACTGTTACTATAATTATGGGTGGGATTAAATGTAATTTTCACGAGTATATATAATTTTTTGGTAAGTAATATTTTTCTAATTAATGTGATGAGTTGATACGTCCACATTAGTAATAATACAGTTCTCGGTGTTTTTCTACGCTTTGACCTGTGTTGCAATCGTCACGAAACCCCGGTCGTTTGCATTCATCCCATCAGCCGCCATCAGAGGGTAGTTTCTGATGCGCATCTCGGGGGACGCCCTTCCCCCGCCGCAATCTATTATTTATTCTCTTATTGTTGCGTTTTTCTTGCCGGTGTTTTCTTTACGGGTAGGGGGAGCCCGAACAAAAGGAAAACTAGTGAAGAGAATACGCACTGGTTACGGCCTCTTGATATATCGAGTATCTGCAGGCAATT
Organism: Atopsyche davidsoni; assembly: GCA_022113835.1. Taxonomy (NCBI): domain Eukaryota; kingdom Metazoa; phylum Arthropoda; class Insecta; order Trichoptera; family Hydrobiosidae; genus Atopsyche; species Atopsyche davidsoni. The sequence continues at coordinate 2,669,427 of JAILWY010000019.1, read as the reverse complement.
CGGAGGTTGTTTACGTCGCGGTTGTAAATGACTGGGTTTTTTATTTCGAACGAACGTGTGTTAGTCGGTATACAAGAAAGAGAGTGAAAAAAGGATGGAGAATCAATTTTATACTACAAAACTAACTACGTTCTTAGTATGTTGGATATATAGTAAATGTTATTTAGTTTCTTTAAACATCAACCCTTGAACAAGTTAACAAAATTGTTACGATTTCTACATCAAAGCAGCTTGAGTTCACATCGTCACAAAATTATAAAATAATATATTCCTAATAAATGTGTTGTTTCTTGGGTTGCACATATGTATTATTGAATATGAATATTCTGTTACATGAGTGTATATCAGTTTTTATCTAAACCAAATATGATTTAATTTTTTTACGCTTTTTTTATTCACAAGATGTGTAGGTACACATGTCATCAATTGTTGGGACCCGTCATGGCGATTATGCTCGCTCATGCGCCGCAATTGGCGTGTGATTTTCTGGTTCATAATTTGTCAAAAGGGAGATATCGCTCCACAACAAGATGGCAAAATACCGTGAATGGGAATGAAGAAATCTCTGGAGGAGCGTAAAATCAGATTTGTTAAGTCCCCCACGTCGTATTTATATAAAAAAATAAATCAGTTATATTTAGACTTGAGGCAGCTTGAATCGAAAACTATTCGCTTATTAACAGGATCGATATTCTCTCAAACAAAGGTACTCGTTTATGTTAACTATGTATTTTTTCTTTCGCGTTGAAAATATCAAGCAGTAAGTAAAATGCATAAATTTGAATGACTATTATCAAAAGTTAGCTCTACCATTTATAGAAAAAATGTTAAGAGTGAGTCGACTCAGTAAAAAATATACAAAATAAGCCCGAGTTATGAATTCCCGGAGGATTAATAATTATAATAATTCTTGTTGGAAAAATCAGACAACGGGGAATATTGAGAAAGCTTATTATTTCTGCTTCTTAGAGATGTTATATAGTTTTACACGGCATGTAGTTTATTTTTTTTTAAATACATTGACACGAAATAAATTAGATTTAGTTTTAATGTATGCATATATATCTATATATAAATATTTTGAAAACACTTCTTTTACATTTTTTGTCATCAAAATTAGTCAATCGTACTTTAAAAGGTAAAAAAATATTACATTTTCAAAAAATAAAAAAAAAGGTCAACATTTAAAATTATGCGCGTACAATCAAAAAATTAAACAATAAAAAATTTATTTCATTTGTTGAAATAATCTAAAAATTAAATATATTTGTGTTGAGTGAAAGCATGGCCTTAAGGTTTATCTGCTATAAGACAGTTGTGATTCTTAAATTGTTCAATACAGCCGTCTCATAAAACCTGGACAGAGCAACCTCGTTAGAACGGGACAGAATTTCCTGAGGGTGTCTCAACGTCAATCTGACACCTTGACAATTATGAATGGAATCATCGCCAGTCAGGCCTGACACCTGAAAAAACTGCTAGGTAGAGAGTCGAGCTCTATTGATGAAATAATCACCTTAGGGCTAAGTAGGCAATAGAGCTAATCCGAGGTATGGGAAACGTCTTCTTCCCTCCGCCATCTACTTGTACAGATCCGGATGATGTTTCTACGGAAATATAAAATAAAACCAAAGCGACACGCCAGCAATTCAAAATAACAATTTTTTGCTTTTTTAAGTCATTTGAGTGTGAAAGTAAACATAGCCGTAATTAAAAATATATCACAATTATAGCATCTATTTAAAGTGTAGTCGATGTTTTCAATAATGTATAATCATAGCTAACAGATACGTCAAATCAAACTATTAACCAAAACTGGTGCGTTTAACTTTAGTATACTCACTGCAATATTGTGTGGATCTTTACAATTCGTACCAAAGAGAAACAATAATATATCATAAACAAGAAAACTTTATACCCTAAAAGACAAATCATTTGTCAGTAATAACGCATTACAGAATATGTAAAGGATCATGGCCGACCAGTAATTGCTTAAGCAGATATATTACAAAAATAGATATCATTGGAATAAAAGTATTGAATCATCAGTGTGATGGCATGTGATGGAGAAGACTAATGTGGCGTCCCGCCGGGCCTGAGTGAGTTGTTTGGCCGGGCAGCCCGCGCTCTACCGCAGCCACCTCGTGTCCATTCACCGTTTTATTATTACAATATTATTTTTATTTATGGCTATTTCCTTTTCTTTCACTCAGAGTCCGGTCGCTCCGACTGCAATCATGCTTCTAGGGGAAACGTGGATACTCTATTGCAGTGGCACGGGCTTAAAATTCTCTACAATATATTTGTCATGATATAAGGTAACGATTAAAAACCACTCTAATCTATTTGTGCTACTTAAGTTATTGTAAGCGGAGCACTATGCAAAGTGATGAAATTGAATTCATGTTAACTTTTAAATATAACATCAAATCGAATGAATACTTTTTCATTCATTTTGGCTAACTACATAGTTTAAAATATGCTTAGCATGCGCTGTAAAATCTATCCATCTTATGCAGAATTATTTATTACAGTGATAACATACGATGTAACGACACCATAGGTGTAAATTATTCACTTAGCATTTTGTTTTTAAATGTCAAATTATTTTTTTTTTATCGAAACACGCTCGAGCAGGCAGAATTAATCCCTCCGCCACTGACCGCTTCATTCGTTCCCGACTGCGTATATTTTATGCCCAGCAGCCGAGGTTCCCATTAAAAAAAACATTTCTGAACTTAAATGAAATGTTGCCCTATTGTAGCGAGCAGGCCAGGACACACACTCGACAAATGTTTTGTTGTCCGCCACCTTTGTGCGTGAGGTATTTCAATCTTGAGTTATGGCAACTCATACAACGAGTGTACGACCCGCTTAAGAATTAAATCTGTGCATTTCTGCGTATTCCGTGTTCTTTTTGTAGCTCCCCGACCCGATCTCCTGCAGGTGGTCCGGGCCTCTTCGATTATTAAGTCATCAGTGTCACGCCGGCTGAGGATGGTAAGAAATTGGGCTTATAGATTAACGTAATAAATTATATTGTTGCTTAATAACCGAAAACAAACTCATGAATCAAATTTAAACAGTCGAGATCTACAGCTTAATGTTGTGACCAACTGCAATTATACAAGGATTGTTAGCAGAGTTCGCGGTTATAAATACATCGCATCAATAAACTATCTTATAGTATTTTCCTAAACAAAAACAGCATAAAAAAGCGGTTCTTACTCGAACGAACTCATAGTTCCTGGCTGCCGCTGTCTGTGCTACTAAGTGATTATTTTATGTTGCTTCTTTTAGACGAAACCGAAATATACTTACACACAATTGACTTGTATAAATAAAATTTCGCTCTCTTATGTGTTCTAAATTAAATTCTTTAGAAATGAAAACTTTTTGTTAATTCTATTTCATGTTTTTCATTTATAAAAGCTGGACTTCATAATAGTTCTTATGAAAAGACGAAATTATATATCTTATATATGTATATATATATATATATATATATATACATTTATTTACCGACTCCCACACTACGTTAAAATCAACCCACGCCTATTCTCACACTCACATCTAGAATCACATTTACTGTTTTAACGTGCAAGTAAGCGAACAAATCATATGCAATTACACCTTGTTTTCAGTTTCCTTCAGGAAAGAATAGTTCGTCAAAAGTCTTGTAAATTTAAGCTATGAAATGCATAAACTTAACATATAGTATGTCCTAAACAAACTATTATATTACTTATACTTGCAGTGATTAGTGTAAATATCTGAGAAACAATTTCAAAAAAATTCATTAAAAAAAAAGGGATTTTTTTAATGAATTTCGAGCGTATTTAGAAATGAACTAAAACATCGTGTATTATGTAAATGATGTTTTATATAAATATATATAAAAATATTTTTTTGTCTGTTTGTATATAAGTCGATTCATTCATAGATGAAGCGATTAGAGATAACATATAATACTAAAATCCAAGGCGTAACAATCCTACGCGAACAAAATAGAAATGTCCCAAATGGGTCGATTAATGCGCGTCATTACAAGCGTCCCGCGGAGGGCGCCTGCGCGGGGGTTTGTTTTGTTTTTTTTTGTTTGCATTTGAAAATAACTTGGGTGTTTTATGAACGGGAAGAAGGAGTGTGAAATATGGAGGTTGGACGCCCATTGTGGGCTCAGGGAGACCATACATTGTGCGATAAGTAATAAATCACCGGCTGAAGCTTTAGTTGTGTCCTGCCGGTTTGTTAGTTTTACATTTTATTTCTAGTTACACATTTATTTCATTGCATTCATTTTCAGTATCAACATAAACAAGAATGAGTATGTATGTATTTTTTCATAGGGTACATATAAAGTATTAAATCAAATGTAAATAATTAATAATAAATAAATTTTCATTAATTCTCTTTGTTCACAATTTTGTTTTGTGGCTATCTACCTTTTATTTATATTTATATATTTCAATGTATAAAATTACAGGAACTCACTCCCTAATATTGAAAAAATATAACATTACGATATTTTTATGATTATTGACCATTTCAATAAATCTCTAGGAATAAAATTTGCACTTGAACCAGTCCCGTCTCAGTTCGCTTGATAGAACTTTCGCTTTTGAATTTATCGTCCAAAGAAAAGTTCATCTTTTTCTTATCCCCCTGTGAGCCGTAGGTGGTCACCTACCCTATATTGACGTGTCATCCCTTCAAAAGAGCCACCAGAAATTTCGCACGTGGTGACTTCATTACTAGAAAAATGAAGATGGAATGGGCCGCATTGTGGGCCACCAGGGGTTGTAAAAAATGCTCGCTCGCCACCCCTGCTCAGTGATTAATGCACTGGTGATGCCTTAATAAATAGTTTCTCGGGAAATATCTTGCTCGGATTCATACGAGTCCTTTTAAAGAAGATCCTTTTGGTTTGAGAATAGTCTCGGAACATATATCATGTTACATTCGAATACAGGAGTCAGGATGATATTATGTTTATTTTTGGTTCTATGTGGATATTACAGGACTTATATTGTATAGCTTTTTTTTGGTCCAACATGTGTAGGTATTAAGACAAGGTTAAGGTTTCCTAACGTTACATCTTTATTAAATAAATATTTTTTTTAATGTTTGTTCTTATGGTAAATAATAACATGTAATATGGTGATTTTTAATGTTTTTAAAAGGAAAATTTATTTTATTTTATGGATTTACAAAAAAACCCACTACTTTATTTTTATATATATATATATATATATATAACAATAAAAACAGCAAAAAAACAATAAAAACATGTTTCGTTTTAATTGCATAAGTATTAGAGAATAAGTATTATCACGCCTTGATCTTGTAAAATACAAAAAAAATATTATACCAATCCAAATTTTTTTAAAACTTCTTCGAGTAATATTTGAGGAAAAAATTGTGAAATAGTTTTTAACGGAAAATTGCTAGCTTTTGAAAAAAATAAATACCTAAGAAAACAGTAGCATGTGTGTTAATATTTAAGCAATAAATTAAAACATGGATATGATTAATAAAAAGCTAGTCTATAAATAGTATTTGTTAATATTAAATTTAAAAAAATGAGTACGTCTACAATTAAAAAAAAATATATATATATTACCATTTTTGTCAATAGTATAGTGAAATCTTCAATAATATAACCGCCGTCTTCCAATATCCAAACTCAGTAATAAATCTGTCAAAATAAATATTCAAAGCGAATTAACGTTAACAAATTATTCTCCATTGAGACGCGAAATCATTAATTGGGATACATACGTATGCGCATCTTTTGTGCCAAAATAAATTAAAGGTCAGATCGAAAATATTTTCATCCTATTGTGACAATATTCATTTGTATACGCTTATTTATGAATGTGAATTAATACAAAGGCAGGGGAGCCCGCTTCCCAAACTGCATTGTGCGCTCGGCAGCCGCAACAATATGGCCCATCTCGCGCCACTTTAAACCTTTTGGAAGCCCTGCCCGGGACCATAACTCAAAAAGTGGATTAGTGCCTATATTTATGTTAAAAATAATATAGGACCTTCTATTCACTGAGGGCATTCGCTCTCCGCTGCCCCTCGGGCGGGTCGCTCTGTTGTCCCGCGGAGAGGCCCCGAAATGGCTGGTCGTGGTGGTCCTCGCGCTAACAGGGGAAGTATGCTGAATAGCTTCCGGGCCCAATAGGCCGGCTGTAGTGCCAATAACGTCCTTTTCTTACACAATGCAAAGGAAGATGCGATTTATTAGATATTGACAAACAACTGCGTTTGAACTTCTCATAGAAATATTTTATAGTTTTTTTTTTGAGGAAGTACGACCACTTAGTCCATTCACACGCACGATTCACCATTGTAAACAACTTATATTTTATATAATTGTTACTTTTTTCTATAATTCTTTCTTTGAATCATCATTGAGAATAGTTAATTATAATTTTGCTTAGCCGATCTTCATGATTCGAAATGTTGTTTGTATCTAATGAAAATATTAATATATATCAATTTTGTGGATTGAACGGTAATCAAGTGCGTTTTAATTACCTTTAATTACTTACTAATATGATTAGGCATATTTTTTCACATATTGAAAATGATTCTCTGAGAGTTTTCTGAGAGTTTCTTTGTATCATTTTCAATATGTGAAAAAATATACCTAATCAGATTAGTAAGAAAATATTAATGTCAATATCAATGATTTAGGCATACGTGTAAAGATGAAAGAATCACGAGCTCAACTACGATTACTGATCCCTTATTTGAATGTGTACAAGAGCGTTGAGTCTATTTCCATAGACGGCGCTCAAGATCAACAGCATACTATATTTGATTCACCATGAGCCAGGGTAGTATGACTGCAAAAAAATCGATTGTATTGCTGAAAATCCTGTATCCCTAATTTGACCAAATTAATTTTACTATGGATAAATTATTTCTGTTTTTATATCGTCTGTTTTCAATTTGATTTTGTAGCCATTACGCATATGTAAAAACTTCCAAAGCTCTGTGCAATAATGATGTATTCGAAAAAGCCCCTCATTCATGTGAATGTTCAAAATAATACATCATCGCTCATTAGTAGTTTTTATTTGATAGATAACTCATACAGTTAATTAATACGGCGCTAAAATTTGTTTACAATGAATTGAATAATGAGAGTTCGTGTTTGATTTTGATGCTGCCATTTATTGTTTCTCGTTATTTCAACTAACAAAAATGTCTACTAGCATGATATGAATGGAAATAATCATATGAAAATAAACAATATGAACAAGCAGTATTTACCTACTCACAGATCAGATACATAAAAGAGACTAAATATGCACATAATATTACGGACTGCAGCATAGCCTTACAGACATAAACTCCTCCATACTCACGTCGAGCACGCTATCTTCCGCCGAGCGCTGACACGCTGAAATGATCACTACACGTCTAATTAGTATATGCCGGTTTGCTATCACACCACTGCCGAAATGGCGTCCCTGCCTCCCCTCGGGGGTGACACTCCCTTACAAGTGTTTCGGAAGTTTTACAATATGGTTGCCGGCCGCCATCTTGGATTTCGTCACGCGAACCGAGCTTTACATTTGATACTTTATTTACCTGCGCATGTTAATGATACTAAATACCTGCGTATGCTTGTATTGCTGTCTTTAAATTAAGGGGGTTAGAATGGTTTAGCTTCGAGGGGTAAGTTGTTACAAGGGAGCGCTACGCTGTTGTAAGTATATAATTTAACAGTGTGTTTTTTATTAATCAATGGCTACTTGTAAAATTATACTTATTACGAAATTGTCATGAGGTTTGTTTAATTGTTTTATTAAATTACGAGATAGACAGTATATTGAAAATATAACATTAAAAATAAAATAATTACATTGAGATGCAACAAAAAGTCGGCTTACATTTTTTTTAAACTTTATTGGCGCAACGTTTTTATTCAGTCTATTGATATTTGAACTGACTGATTGAATTATACAATTATATGTTCAAGCTCATTTTGTATGGTAATGATATTCCCAAAGAGTAAGGAGTTAGAGCTTTGTATGTAATTCCTGAAGAAAATGTTTCTTTGTCTGAATATTATTCTTGATCAGTCAACTCCTGCCCACGCCATAATTTATTTAGAATTTGTATTTATTACAAACAAACACGACATGCTTCAAGACAATTACTTAAAAAGACACACGACCTGTGATATTTTATAAGAAAAAAATATTTTATAAATTATCTGCGCCAGAGGCGAATCACTCTAAGAATGCTAGATTTTAAAATAAATTGATGTTTGATTGATGATGATCACGTAAAAACTTTTTTTTAATATGGCTTGCAAAAATCACACGGATTTTTATACTCCACATCTCTAATTAATATTTTTGTCATCTTTGACATTTAAAACCACGGTTGTTAATTGATTAGCGTATCGTCCGTCAAAAATAGCGAATGTGTGATTATTTTATTGAAAATTTGATTTTACCGATGGAGTTGGAATTCAATACCTGCATGTTTTACACTTGTACCTCTAATGTTTATATGACACGACCTCGAGCAATCCATCTGTCAAAAACTTTGAGTCTTCATCATAGCATAGTTCCATCATAAACAACTTCTATGTTTATGACACCTGCTGAAATAATTTATTAACACTTAAGTCGCCACTTAAAACACTTTTTTTTGTGCGAATATCATTTCGGTGATCTTGTTTCCAAAATCACATTAATATTTTTATAAAAATTAAAATTTGATAATCAATTTGAAAACGCGTAAAGGTTCCGATTCGATCCTGACTTACCTTTTCTAATGACGTAAACATTTTTAAGAATATAATATCTTACAGAGATGACAAATGCCAACGCATCGCACGGTAGCAATTCGATTTATCTTCAGATCCGATCGAGGTGCGTCTTTTCACAACTGTCCGCGTCTCTCTCTCTCTCGCGAGGCTCGACGCCGCAGGACGCCTTCCGTCTCACCTGGCAACAGATGTTAGACGGTAGCAAGCTCATTATGAGTATCGTCTATTTAAAATCTGTTATGCCGGACCCCCTTGGGTGAAGATCTTGTCTTCCTGAAAGGCAATAAAGCCATTTTTGGTTCTGTCCGGTACGTGGGTTTACTATGGGAAGCGATGTGAAGTGCGTAGATATTTATGATTTGGCAATAAATTTCGAATTTCATAATATAAAAGTAGTAAAATTATTTTTAAAATGTAAATTTTTATAGTTAAGATTTTTCTCTATCTAGTTGTCAGAATCAAAATTTTATAATACGTATCTCGAGAATAGATAAGAAAGTTTTTTGTAAAAAAAAAAATCAAAAAGGAATAATTTTTTCATGATAAGAAACATATTGTGGAAACTCAAAAATATGTATCAAGAGTTCACACTGTTTTTAGTATTTCTGAATGTCAAAAACTGCTCTCTTCTTCTGCTTGCATATTCAGTTTACAAATCACATCTGCCATCTCTGTTACCTGGTACTACATCTTTATCACAAATAAACATTTGAAACAGTTTATTTATTAATATATTTATTTTTAATCAGCCTTAACTGTAATATTAAAAAAGTAAAATGTTTACAACCTCTGAAGGCCTTTCAACCCACGTTTATTAATCTGATAATTTAGAAAAGTAACAAATCGTTTTAGAAAGATCATAAGCAGTATTGTTTTTTATGGACCATTATACGAGACGCCGCTTGTGTGGTCGAGAGGTTCTCACGCTGCCTTACACCGACTTGGGTCGCGAGTTCAAGTCCGAGATGTCACTTTGAACTTCGATCTTGTCCATAAATACGCAAAGGCATCCAATATAATTTATATGATCGAAACATATTATTGAAGTGATAATTTATTCAACATATATCGAAGTGGTTACATTAAGAGTATATACATGTGCTCAGAATTTATAGAAATATAAGTACAGTTCAGCATAAAACACCAAATGATAAATATGTTTATAGGAAAGTCATTTCATGAAATACCTGTTGCAATGTGGTAATAATAATATTTCACGATCATCCATATATATTTAAAAATATCAATCATCAAATTAAACCCGCGTGCTTTAATTATTCAGAGTAACAACATAGCAAAAAACTTACACATCAAGTAAGTCATTGCTTGACATATAAACGACAACTGTTATTGAGTAATTTGTTTATTCATTAACAGTTTCAGAGTATATAAGTTGGAACACCTACGACTTATAGGATTTACTTGATCAGATGGAAATGAATTCTGATGCTACAGTTTCTACTAAAATATTTACACTTTATTATCTCTGCCATTGTGAGGTTTCGTATAGAAAAGTCACTAATTTTACCAACGATGCACGTGTAATAAATGCATTTTAAAAATCAAACAGCTGCAATTTGTACAAGTTATGTTTCGAGCATCGTTATTCTTACAATGCCTTTTAGAAGGTATCATTGAGATGTACAGGTGTGAAAATAATTTCAAGATTGAAATCGTATGTCAGTCAACAAGAATGTCGTTTCGAGTAATGGAGACTCCGATGCCGATTCTTAAGGCGTCATAAATTATTAAGGCTGCATTCATAATCTTTACAAACGATTTAAGTCTGAAATCTATATTAACAAGACATCTCCATATAAGCATGAACAATGTAAGAAATATACAATATACGGGCAACTCATAACATTAAAAACTTATAATACAAAATATTTTATCGAAAGTGTTACATTTTTTTAAAATAAATTGTATATTTGGATGAGATGTTTTGCCCATATAGTTATTAAACATATAATATAATAAATAATTTGTTTGAACAACCCAATAAAAATCGTATTATTTATAAGTATCGCGAAATGTTAAATTGATATTACAGTTTTTTTAGTTTTTTATAGTATTGGATTTATCCTGAATATGTAAATAAAATTATAAAATTCACAGCAAAAAATTGTCATTATTTCTGTAGAAGCTCGCTCTTCAGGGTCTACAACAACATTTAATAAAATTGGTTTCGGTGTCAGATTTTTTTATGGCAGCAAGAAAAAAACTTGCATACTTTATTATCTAGTTCTATTTCCGAAACATTCATCAACTAAGTAGGTAAGCAAGCTTATCAAAAATTCAAATTAAATTTAAAAAAAGCTAATTTATCAGAGGTATAGCCTTGTTAATCAAGCCAGGCTACAATCAAACTTCAACATGTCATCAGGGGGACATTGACTTATGGCCTGGCATTAGAATGACACACAGTGTTAGCCTCCTATTAACTATCGAGTCACTGGCCTTACACCACAGCAAGAACAATCCGGCGGTAGACGGCTGAGAAAAATATGCACTGGTTATTGATAAATAAAGCCTTATCTCTACTGTCTACTGTTCTAACGCAGCATGAAACGTGTCCACACAATGGTGGATAAATAAACATATAGGTAATTCTATACTATAATATAAAGTAGTTCATTAACCTTATAGCTAAAAACGAACATCACTAATACCCTGAAATAAAATTTGGGGGTAATTTTAGTACGAAATAAATTATAAAAATATTTGAACTTTGGACTTTTATAATTTGTCATGTGTGATCATTCAGTTTATCAGATTTGTTTTTTGCGTTTATCGAAAAGGCTTTTTTGTTTCTAGAAAGTACACTTATGTGTTTTTATGGTCTTAAAAACAATTATTCAACTTTGTAGTAACATTTATTAGAAATAAATATGATTTAATAATGCTAAATGTATTTATTTTTTACATTTTGAGTTTCTCCTTGTTTTCATATTATAGAATCTTAACAAAACCATTTGAATTGAAAACATTATTATGGACATGAAAAGTAATTCGTGGTTACACTGAGCGACACTTCAAAAGTGCATAGCTCTTATTTTGACAACTAGGTTGCACTTTAAATATTATGATAAAAAATTATGTATAAAACCAAACTTTATTTAATGATTGCTAATAAAAGTGCAAACAATTGAAATATAATAATGTATTATTAAAAATACTTTAAAAAATACATTTATTTTACGAAATTAATTTCTAAAGCAAATAAATATGACTATATTTGTCAAAATAAAAATATTAACAAAACATATTATATCGTTAAAATTCAAAAAATTATATATTTAAATAATATAAATCATTAATATACATATAAAATAATAAGTTTTTTTAAAGTATTATAGAATTTTAATTAAAATGCTAGCTTATTGAATAGCTGTGAATAACCTAGGTAGTCTAATTTTCAAAAAAAAAATTGGAAAACTGTCATATCGTAACTAGCATTTTATATTTACATTGATTGATTAAAAAGCGATTTTCTATTTGATTGTGTTTATTTAAATTTGCTTTCAGAGATTAACAAAGTAGCATACAATACCGCACGTTTTCAGATCGGGAGCTGATGCTAAGATCTTCTTGTTAGCATCACAGTAACATTTCATCGTCAAACAGTACAGTGATAGATGTTTGTACCTTATCTGCAATATCAATCACCAGGTCTACTGACCACGAGTTAGTTACAATTGGAATACAACTACACCAATTGAGAACCCAGTTTATGTCAATTATTTCGATAACCATGAAGTAATAAATACACAAATAATATTCACCTTTAAAAATTAAAAAAATTCAACTAAGAAAAATCGTTTTAAATTTATATCCATCAAATGCTACTGGACTAAGTAATATAAAAAAGGTGTTTCAATTCAAAGTGTGGTAAGTTGAAATAAATATTTTCTTTTCATCTATAAATTTATTTTTAACGAATTTCTACGAATAAAAATATTTAATATTTAAATAGTTTTCAAAAAACAACTTTGAATTAACAGAAACAAAGAAATGAGATTAGTAATATCAATCTGGATTACTCATATAATAAAGTAATTGATCTTAGAATAAATCTACAAGAAAAATCCTGGGTGTATTTTTCCCACAACACAATCAGCACACATGGGGAAAAATGTGGATTTATTGAAATTATTTAATACTAGTAGTTGGTTATTTGTAACTACATCTATCAGGGAATCAAACGAACCGGAAAGCTCTCTATCGAAAGTAAATGAACTTACTATCAAATAAATCAAGATATATTTAATATCTAGATTATCGATAATAAGTTTGCAGGTTTGTTCCAAATATTATTACAGCGGTACGGTCCTCGCAAAAAGCTGAAAAGTGATTCCGGATATATTCCGTTTGTGAATCGGCAGACGTTTGTACGAGAGAGACGGGTAATACGTCCTAAACCAATACCGCCAAATACTACATCAGTGCTTCTCAAACTGGAACACAGAAATCAGGCATCATACAAAAGCGTTTCAAGCGAATAAATAGTAAAATATATTTTAAAGCACTGGAAATGATATTTTATAGGCTAGTTACAACGCATATTTTTTTTTTAAATACATAACTAATATTACACATTACGTCCTGTCACCAATTTTTACACACTATTTAGATTTTATGATTTTTACACCCAAAGACCTTTAATTGTTGGTATCTTGTCAACATCTTGAATATATCAGCGCAGTGAATTATTAAAAACATTCCTGATTCTCCATCTGAAATATTGCACGCAGCATCACTGGCGCACCCAAACAGGGCTGTTTCAATATGAGGTGACTTGAAGTGTTCATTTCCCGATTGGGATTCAAATGCAAGGGCCACCATCTGGCGCCGGCCCTGGAGCCGAGTGATAATTACTTACCGCCGCCGCTCGCCCGAGTGCCGAATAAATAAGTCCGCCTCTGGCGGCTGATTCTACATCCACCAAGACACATTTTTTTTCGAATCAACGTATTTACTTTTTTTTCCTTTGAAAAATACCATATTTGAAATAAAAAAAAAATGAGAGCGAGATAAAAGCGAAAGTAATCACTTAGTAAAAGAGATCTTACGAACGTTTATATTAAAAACGTCAGCAACAAGAACATTTTGATATTGGCCGTGTGGCCTGTGATCTGGAATCTGCAATACGCATTAGTAAATTTCCTGACCGCTTTTATAAGCCAGTTATTATCATCACATATAAATAAACCTTATTCTCAATAACACAATTACGGATTTATCGGCCGTGACCATAAAATCTCAAAACTGCATCCCATTCTAATATTTTTTTAATAATAATAAGCATTTATCACCGATCAGAAAAATTTTCCGATAAATTATAGTGTAGATATTCAATAAAATTTTGAAGTCAATTATTTGAGTATAAAATCCAGCGCAAGGAAGAAGGCTCCGATATTGAAAATTTAATCTACCAATCAATTACGTTTTAATTAAATTCCGATCTTAATTCCAATACCTGTCATATATCACGGAGGCCCCGCCCCCTGCTCGGGTTTGTGCGTGGCAACATTATAGCGAACCTACCCACCGAATCGCGGTGACATTACGAAAATATTGAGAGGCCAAATATTGACATTGTCTTATCGTAGACTTGCCAGCGCGCCCTGAAGTTTGCCGGTTACCGGTTCGGCGATGAATTGGTTCGGCGATGAATCGATGAACGACGCCGCGGAATCGATGCTCCCGGTTCTATCGCTCCCCCTTGTAGGGTAACCATTTAACCAAATATCTTAAACTCTTTGTTATTATTAAATATTTTTTTATAAAATATTTTAAACATTATAGTAAATACTGTTGTTATATTTTATATATTAATATAAAATAAATTTAAAAAATCATTTTTTATTGAGGACTAGTGTTTTCACAATTCAATATTTTTTTTATTAAGTATGACTTCTTCTCTTTTCTATATCAAAATTTGACATATGAAGCGTCTCATATAAATATTGTATCCAATAATTATGGTTTAAATTTGATTGGTGAAACAATTATCAATTTGGATAAAAAATAATTAACGTAAAAAAATAGTTTTAAATAGTATTTAGTTATAAGCTCCATGACCATTAATATAATATTTAAGAGAAATATTACTATATATAATATGTACTAGGAAAATACAGCATAAAAAACCAACATATTACAAATTTAAATAATATCTGCCAAAGAAGACGGAACCCACTAATTACCTTTAGAAAACCATCAACATGAACGGTTTGATCTGTGAGATGATCTCAAACCTTCTCTGAGGAAAAACACCTGAAAAAGAAGATTATATGGTTTATTACATTTAATAAAGAAAAAATGTGTTAAATATTTTTAACTTAAATAACCAAAGTTTCGGAAAAAATATATTCTAGATCAAAATATATTTTAACAATACTTTGGGTTTTTTAAATAAAATTGTCTTTCTTAATTTAAGATCTTCCCATAAATAGTACAGTATTTGATAAAAACAAATTAAGACGTGGTGGTTCAAAATCCACGCAACATGGTGACCCTAAATCCGGGTTAAGTCCCAATATAAATCCCGCGCCGTGTCCGCCCAGTATTGATTCCTTGTACTCGGGTGAGGTTTGGTGATGCTCTACACGCCCCAAGGTATGTTCCCGGTTCGGTAACACGGAACCGAAACGCTCTGGCCAAAACTATTAAGCCCTAAGCCGCAGGCTATCTGATTAGCACTTATAAAGTGATAGTGAGCGAGATGGAAAATATTGGCAAATGCACCGAAGCTATATACGATTATTCGATATGCTCCTGTAAATATCGAACGTGCTCTTCTAACAATAGATTGAATTATAAGAAGAAAAAAATATAAATATATGTATATGATAAAGGTATACAAAACTATTTAAAAATTAACATTTATGTATCATATTTTTTAAATTACTCGTACATTTAAACCCTCAGCTACTATAGTCTAACTGCATGATACGGACCCCAACAATCAAACAGATATTAGTGAAATATACATTTGATGCTTTCTAAACAAATCCAATTCGATTCTATTTTTATAAGTTTATTTTAATGTAATTCAAAAATGTGGACTTATTAAAAAAGCTTGTAGGCTTTTCGTTAATAGTTTACTTGTTTTTAATGCAGGACAGGATATAAGAATCGAGAGAATTTTATGCGGTAGTTTTCGGTTTCTAGGTATAAAAAATCTATAAATTAATGATTTTTAAAATGCTTAAGTTATTTAGTATTAATACACGTATATTTAACGTAAATATCACAAATTAAGACACGGTTATAAACTACTAAGATTGAAATTTTGAACTATAACTTTTCATTGTAAATTAAACAAAACTACTGACGATTATAATATCGCAAAAATATTCGTCACAACTCACAATATTAACATTCGTGAAGGCAAATTTTAAATAAACAAACAGAATAAAAACGCAAAGAAATAAAAATGGTAAAAAATAATGTCGATAATAGTAATACATATATTGTTCTAAGGTTCAAGTTCTTATCTTTTATTAGAAATATCCAAGTATATAAATATGTTATAGTATGTATCTTAGAAGAAATAATGTGAGTACCATCTTAACCAGGGCTGGCTGGGCCCCCGGAGAGACATACAGGGTTGGATGATACCCGTATCCTTGTTGACAGAGTTATTATGACACAGCGGCACGACCTATGAATACCAAGTGGTTTATAAAATGTTTGGGCGCCCATAACCTTAGTCCGCCTCTAGGATAATGGCAGGGCTGTTTTACAGGCTTTATTAAAAATATAACCTACGAAATATAACAAATTCGTGGGAGAAATATAAGGATTTTAAGAATATAAAGAATTACCTCCAAGATTTTTATTGTGTGATCCTTAATAGATCAAATTTCATATAAAATATTTTTATGTACTATCAAAACACAAATTAAGAAAGACCTGTGGTTGTTGGTTTTGGATAATGAATCGAGTGTTTCTTTTGAGGAGATAAATCTACGTTGGGTTACGAAGTCAAAAACATTTGACATAATACTGTATTAATATTTTTGATTTATCTTATTTGAATTAACAAACAAAGAAACACACTACTGTTCCCCACATTTTTTTCTAGTGATACTCAATTAATTTATATTTAATATTAATAATTTAAAATAAATATTAATACATATAACTTAAAACTAAATGATATTCAAATGATGTTTAAGTGTTTTTATTAATTTTGTACATAATTTCTATGGTTTATTTGAAAATTTTGATATAAGTTTTTAATTCGAAGAAAAGAGTTAATTGAAATAAAATAATAGGAGGTTTAACTTTCATTAATCGATGAAGATTCTAGTACTATATATTCAATTAGAAGTATAAAATTTTACAAGTAAAAAAACAGCTCTTTTGTTTTACCTGGTGCACAACCCTCTCAAAACCAACTAAAGGAAGTCACTTTTCAATATAAGATGAGAACTTTTAAAATATCTACTATAATAATAGCCATTGTGTGTTTGTATGTTTGTATGTATGTATGTATGTTTCATTTTTCCGTTCTGTATAGAATATCTTAAAAGATACAACGCTGATTTTTTGCACATAAGTTAAGTAAATTTTTCCGCAGCTATGTGCCGAATTTCAAGACGATAGGATAATATTTTCATTCATAAACTTTAAAATATGCTCATCAAATACGTCATTTTATGACGGGCTACATTGCTAGTATATATATAAAACAAGCTTTGGTTTTAAATTTTTTCAAAACAATTATGTTTTCAAACGAAAATAAACTTATTCCATATTATGTCGTATTCTCAAAAAATAATAATTGAATTTCAATATAATTATACTGTCAATCTTTATTCTAAAATCCACATAAACAACTTTACTGCTATTTATTTAATAGGTTTTAGGATTTAATTTATTTTTATTTATCTGTAATAAAATTAGGAAATTAAAATTCATTTATCTTGTTTTATATGACTTTTAAAAAACTATGAATAGTTATTACAAACAAAAAATGTAGTATTTTTATTTTAAATTTTTGTCAATTTACTCATCACAATGTAGCATCATCAAAGAGCCTTAAAAATTTACAACAACTTGAAAAAGTTACTTCTTACAATGTACAGATATATTAAAATACTCATCAGACCCAAAGCTTTTATAAGCCCTGACGCACAATGCGACGTGGCCAGGGGAGATAGTAGACAGAGGTCACCGGAAACCTCCGTTTTGATCACACACCCTTCTTTGTCATCTTCCAGGGGGATGGGAAGAGTCCTTCAGCCCCGCCCCCACCTTGCCCCTAAGGCTTCGAGGGGAAGATAAGCCTCCGAAAATAATAGACAAGTGTAGCGATGAAAAATTGGGTCACACATTGTCTAAACAATGATTAGAAGGAGACATAGATTTTCTTTACAAATGATATTATAATTTGTACTTTTAATTATAGGTTTTAAATAATATAAAATAGGTGTTCTTAATATTTATAATTAAAAAATAATCGTATGTAATATATTTTTTTTAAATTACATTAATATAATAAAAATAATTTTAAATACTGAAAAAGTTTCTAATTTTTTATTTATAAAAGAAACCATTGTTTGATTACATATATTAAAGTTAACTCCAAAAATATAAAACAAGTATTTTTCACAAGCTTGGTATTTTATTTAAAATATTAAATTCTCACAGCCGGAAATAAAATCAGAATTAGTGGAACAGAGCTGTACTTCGGTAAAAATAATAAAGCTAAAGTAATTTTATTAGTAATATGAATTTACGTATGGCAATAATTTATATATATATATATTTATAAATGCTTGTATGTGTTAAAATAAAATATTAAAATATAAACATTTTCAATGCGCTCAACACACATTAAAAAATTATCTACTTGCAATATAACCGATTTTCAATAATATTTTGCTGGCATATATTATTTGTATCAAAAATTATAGCCATTGATAGATAGATTGATATATTGATAGATAAATAATTCATTGCATATTCGTTGAAAAGCCAAATATTTTTTACGAAAATTAACTAGGGTTAACAGCATATTTTTTCATCTAAATTTAGTTATAATTAGCATAAATGACAACAAACAAATTTGCTATTTAATTCTTTTCATTTCATCGATATGCACTGAATGCAGTGATGATCATATACTAGAATTTACAAGTCAAAGATATTCTCTCAACAACAGATATACTTGCTGCTCTAAATTGATTTTATAAACACGGCTATAAACTCAAGACTCAAGTGTCAGATTTTTCAATATTGTACACACAACTGAATTTACAACTCCCAGAATAACATACAATGGAAAATCAAAAAATTAAATCATCGCGGGCAAAAAGTTAAAGCAGTAGTTGTTACATGTTGGACGCAGCGCACAATGGAAAAATGGTGCATGGAAAACACACCCGTCCGTAATGAATTCCCTTTCACTCTTTGAAAAATCCGTCTATTATATCTCACAGTTCATTCATGGAGTCCGTTTGAAAGGGGGCTTAGAAATTCAGCTGCCCCGGGGGGTGTGTGCGCCCGGCCGGCCCTTCTCGTCTTCCCTGGGACATTCTTTTTTTCGTTTTCATTTGACGCAAACTCTACACAGGGCTTAGTGGGAAGTTGACACTTCAGAGCAATCGACATTTAATAATTAGAAGCTTTTATGAAACACCCTGTTAATTTCCGATAAAATTGTTGAACTTTCAGTCGCTTGTCGGATTAAACGAGATTTTTCGCTCTTCGGGGAAGAATTTGTTGGAGTTTCAAATGAATTGGTTCTAATCTGATTTGTAAGGCTTTAGAACATTAGAAAAGACTTATACTTAAGTTTAATTTAATAGTCATAGATTGTTCCAACAGATTTATATTTTTTGTATTGAACATGAAAAATGTTAATAATTTTTTTTAATTTTCAAGATATTAAAAACATTGATTCCAAAACTACAAAAAGTCGCCAGGAAAAACTATGTGATATCCCTAAAAAGAACTCGCGACAATTTTTCAAGAAGACCCCACGAACAAAATAACCTCTCTCGCCACCCGTTCTATATAATAAGAGAATTTCTCTCTACTGATTGCAACACGTAGTATCCTAACACCCTTTGATATGGCTCCTATCTATTATGCCCCGGTCAACCCTCCGAGTTAAGTTGCCACCTTAAGTTCGTCCATTCCTTACAACGACAAACACAATCTTACACACAATAATATGGAAGCGGGCCGCAGACTCGACGTGTACACAATATTGTCACAAAATGGAATCTTTTTGTCCGACCGAATATGTCGAGAGCGTGAAGTGTGAGGCATTAATATTATTTTACCGAAGTAAGAGAGCCGCACAGGCGCGACTGTCCTCCTCTGCGGCGTGCGGAAAAACTCTTCCCGTTTCTTTCGCTCTCGGGGAAATCACAAGACGTAATAACATTCTGCGGAAAGCTCTCCCGTTCTTCGATGGACGTAGTCGGACATCATTCGTTACATACGAGGATCTGTCGGTGGGCTACTCAAGTTCGGGCCGCGGCGGCGCGGGGCGGCCGGGCGGAGAGCGCCGCAACTTGTGCGGGGGTGGTTTCTCATAACAATGTGTTGTCAGGCCGCACGGGGGAGGACGTGCTAGGAAATGTGAATTTAACCTCTGAGGGTGTTTTTCCCACTTTCGTACGCGCTTTGTTTGTGTGTGGAAACGGTGGATTTGTTAGTTCTGGAATATAATTTACTGTTTGCAAACAGTATTTGTCATTTAAGTAAGACATTTTTTTCAATTATTTATATCTTTACAACAAGATCTAAGATAGTTTTTGTATAAGTATTATTAAAAATGACATGATATTGTTATAAATACTTTGCGCTATAAGATATGATCGTAAAAACTCCCTATTACTCGCCAAAAGCATTTTGAGGTTTCGCTCAAGCATTGCTCCGGTGAATATTTTATTAAAAGTATATAAAACTATCACTTCACCTTAAAATAATTAATATATTGAAAATTCTTTCAATTTCAATGCTGTAGTTTTTCTTACTTTCAGCAAGAAAATTTTTGGAATGTTTTAATTTTCTATAAATAACTCCTTACATTCCCGTTATCCATTTAACTGATAACTGTCGCATTTCTGTGCCACTATAAATTACAAACATGCCCTGATTGAACCGTATTTATATCCATACATGGAATTCGCCCGTCTCTGTGCACATCACTGTAATCGTCATTTGGACAAGTAATCCACTTAAACTGTTAGGACGGCTTTCAGAAGGCTTTGTGCCTGGCCGCAAGCTTTCTAGAAATATACAAGAAACCATTTTTACTGTAGAAAATTTATAACTAGCAGCGAAATATTTATAACAAATATTGGTAAAGTTGGTATTTTCAAAATTTATGTTTATGAATATATAAATAACTTGGCAGGTAACTGAAGGGAGAATTTTTACCAATTTCTTGTATTTTATAAAAACATATTGACAAAAACTTCTTGGTGTAATTTCAGTGTAATATTTTAATCAAAAGCAATATTCAGCGATGTTTCCACATTTTATCCTCCACAATGTCATGTTACCTGGAAATCATTTTTTTAATTTCATGTACAACGGATTTCTTCCGTATAATTGTAGATAGATAATTTGGGAAGACTCTACATTTTAACACACCCTCCAACGCAAACGTCAATTTACATTTTTAATTTCACATCTGAATCCAAACGTCATTATATTCGATGAAAGCATATACTCAGGTTAAAAAAACAATCGTACAGTTGATAATGACTTATTTTAATAACACAAAATTTATCTGTATTATTTACACCAGGATGATATACAATATGAAATACCAGTCAAAATGACCTATTATTTTAAATAAGTGACTCTATAAACAATTTTTAAGCTCTGAAATAAAGAATTACCAGAATGATAATATATCAGCAACAATTAGCTGTTGTCATAAAAAAAACAGCAGTCAAATAACGGTGGCCGTGTCCACCCCAACCGTCACTCTGAAAACAGCCCCTACCACGTGACCGGCGGTGTAAAAGCAAAGCCTCGGGCTTTTTGGACGCTCCTTCATAATGCAAGGCTTGACCCGCGCTTTGTCGCCTCCCCCTGGCTTAGGGGTGGGCCGTCCACCTCCGAACTGGCCGACGCCTTTTAAATATATATATACGCCGGTGGAGAGACGTCGTCGCCGCCCGCCACGTGTTTGGGGTAGTTGCGTTATTTATTTATGGAGATCTTGGGAACGACACGCGCTTAAGCTTTGGGATAATTTTTAAAGGGTTCTTGGGTTTGTAAGCAAAATTTTAATGAGAATACCAATGATATATAGCTCTTTTGTTTGTATTATTTTATTTAAACACCATTTCATATTTCAAATTCCCTGTTTAAAGTTGAAAATACGTAGTAAGATAAAGTTAACCATCAAATGAACAGTGAGTGTAAAATTAGTATTAAATATCTTTCGTTGGGGAAAATTATTGTTTATAAATTTAAAATTAAACAGTATATCTATTTGATTCCAATAAACGAGAAAAGATATATATAAATACATGTTTTGAATCATCTCTGCAAATAAAATATATACCATAGAATATATATTATAAAATTAATACAACCAGGAATCTTCTAATATATTTTTTTCATTAAGCATATTTAAAAGACTCAATTTGCCCAAAAGTTTCCGAATATAAAGTAGAAGAAAAGGTGGTCACTACTAACTAATCTTGGAAATGTTTCTAATAACGGAAGACCGACGGCTCGAGTTAGTTTTGTTACATGTAAATCAATTAAGATGACGATGTGCAGAAACATGGAGAAATTCTTAAAGATGAGAAAATTATAAATTCGCTTTATTCAATAAAAGCTGTATATGAGAGTAGCATTTGGTTAATCACTTTACATTAAAATATTTTGCCTTGTCACTGTGGAAGCGTACTTTCAAGAGATTTGTTCGTAATCTCATCCCATTATTGACCATAACTCACCTAATCATCCAAAATACATATACAGTTACGTACCACCACTATCAAGAGAGATTACGGCGCTCTCATGAGAATAAATCTTTCTATAGACATGAGGGGAAAATAATGTTAAGGAAACAGCCGAAGTCCACAATATTGTGATTCCAGTAAAAATGAAAATCTGCTGTGTCATTTTCCCTTGTTGTGTGCGGATCAGGAATTAAGATGGCAGTACTGGGAGGCCGCTGAGCTCTTTATGGCCTATTAATCTTCATGTGTTTTTAAGGTGCTTGTTCTCCCCCGTGACAACTTGTGAAATAAGTGGCATAAGCCACTGTGGTCAGATAAATAATATAATATAAAAGAAAAATATTTTTAAAAATGTTATTGTTTTTTTTATTATTCTATTTCAAATCAAAAATAAATATAATCTTAGTTTTTTATTCCCAATATAAATATATTCAATATATATTTTATTTTATTATTATGAACACCAAGACTTATCAAAATATTGTTATTTTCAATTGTACATACATTAAAAATAAATATATAAAAGTCATGTTCGAGAACAACGAGTTGTGTCATAGAAAAAAATTTCATTGGTAGTTTTAGCTTAATAAATTTTGCAAATCATGTCTCGTCTCACAGAAAGTGTGAACATCCTTTAAAAAATCAATCGCGCAATCCCCTCGGTACCAATTTCCTCACCCCAAGGTATCAACTTAAATATATGCAAATAAAAACATTTCATCAACTACACCGACAAGTGAATCTCCGGGATGACTCATAACTCAGGAGGGTGAAGGGAGGTTTTATAAAATCAATAACAGCCCAGGAGCTTGCTGATTGTTTACATAATAACAAGCGTAAATATGTGCCCAAATGAAGATATAAAAGTAAGGGAGTTCCAAATGTGACACTTGCAAGGGTGATGGAAAATGATACCGGTTTCCCCTCTGTAAACACATTCTGATTGAATTTTCAGTCTCAATCCAAAACAGATTTTTCGATACATTATTTTAGAGGGAAACAATACTGGTTAAGTGTTATACACTAAACAATTAAGTATAAAAACTCGCTATTGGGTGTTTTGCAAAAAAATACTAATAAATTGGGCCACTTGTAGTGATACGTAAAATATAAGTTTTGAATGGATGTGAATCTTTAATTTTGGTAAGTAGTCGACAATTTAACGTTCTTATAATTATGCATTATTTGTTTCTATTCAGATTTTAAGTTAAGTAGTCGTATTAATTAGTTAAATCAGACAGATAATTAAGTCGTGTTTTTTTTATCACAAGACTTGTTAACCGATAATAATATGTTATTTTCATTTTATTCGTCAAAAATATCAAGTACTCAAAAGTAAAAAAAAAACGATAGCGAACTAGTTTCTGAATGCAGTTTTTCAGTGAAATTTAAAACTTTAATGACCATATATGTCTACATGTTATATTTTTTTATAGAAAAATATTATAATTCTGAATATTTTTATCATAGTATATGACAGTTATTCCTATTTATAAATTAACGCGATATAAGTAAATGCATAATTGGAAAAGTGTTCAATCATAGATATGACGTTTGTAAACACGAGCATGTCGATTTAGCTTTGTGCTCTGCGTTCCAACAGCAGTCATGCGTTTCCATTTGAGCATTCTCAAATAAAAAAAACCGCATTGAGAATTCACATAATCCGTCCAATAATAAATTTCCACACGAGGCATTATGACTCAAAACAAAATGTTGCTCGCAAAACAAAAAAGCTGCGATGGTCCGCCATTTTGAGCGTAATGTATTCAGCACCGCCATTCCGCGTGTCAGGTTCCCGGGGAGCCTGTTCATGATAATTCTCATGATAATATTGAACGGAAAATTATACAAAGTATGAACACAATGCGACCAATTAAATACGGCGCGATTTATAGCCGGGGGAGTCGGATCGGTCTTTATTGCGCGCCGAAATGCGTTTTTTTTAGGTTTTCCACCATAGTTGCACGTCTCCAAACGTGAATAGCATCCCAATGCACGCGCGGGCCTCTGCTCAAGACTCATTACTATAAATTATACAAAAAAGGGTAACATCAACAGGTCCGAGCG
This sequence comes from Atopsyche davidsoni, assembly GCA_022113835.1. Lineage (NCBI taxonomy): Eukaryota > Metazoa > Arthropoda > Insecta > Trichoptera > Hydrobiosidae > Atopsyche > Atopsyche davidsoni. The sequence continues at coordinate 2,644,599 of JAILWY010000019.1, read as the reverse complement.
GAGTACAATGAACACTGTACACATCGCCGATTGACCGACTCATTCGAGCGGGTGCTGGACTAACCCTTTAAATACTTAACGTATTCTATTTCTACTGTGTAAACCCGTTTTCTTTTAAACCCATTTTTTAAAAGTTATTTAAAAATTATCTCTACTAGGTAATAACACTGTAGTTTTGAAAATAATGAATTGTAAACGTGTAAGTTTGACAACAAACGTGTAAAACAAGTAATTAGTATTTTTTGGTATCTCTTTTATAAAGAATACGGCTGTGTAGTAGAAAGAAATATTTAAAATAAAAAAATCAAAACAGGTAAAGTTTCGAAATAATTTGATATAATTGAAATCGCTAAATTAAGAAAAGCATTTTTAAAAAAAATCTTTTGACAATCAATAAATACTTAAATCTCATGAGTTTTGGTTCTATTATATATAAGACAATTGCATTTTTATAGTATCAACTCGATTTTATGAAATTATCATGCTTATCTCAAAGTACCCATTTTAAACCACATTAAATCAGATGCAGAACAATTGGGCTCCGGAATAAAAAAACCCAGTTTAATGGAAGAATCCAGAACTTTTGAATCTTAGCTCATTTTAAAATTAAGGCAAGTTGTACAAAACATTCACTGAAAAAATATATAGTGCCAGAAAATCACCGAACGTACATACATCTACTAGCCACTATCAAGTGCAAGGTCTTCTAATTATTAATTATAGTTTAAATGTGTTATCTTGCGGAAAAGAGCTTACAGAGCAGATTTATCAGCATTTAGTAGGAATTGTAGGCTTGTATAGCAAAATTTTTGACTGTTCGTTAGTGGGTTAATAATACAAGCGGCCTAATTTGCTCCGGCCCTGGAAGATCGCAAAACGAAATCTGCCGTATACAGGGTGTAGTGAGTAGAGTTGGCGGCGATGTATCAGCCCAGACAATCCCATTGTCCGTCAAGATGACGTCACGGGCAGCGACCAATCAGCGGGCATAGGGCGGGCAATTACCAGGGGCGTTCTTAATTCCCATGCCGCCCCGCCCAGTCTGGTCCTGGACAAAGTAAGATGTGGCAAAAAATCGAGAAAATCGGTCCAAAACAAGCGTCATCACTTGGAAAAATGTTGTACTTAAATATAGAAATTAAAAGGTTTGGTTAAACTCTTTCATTCAAATATATTTATCAGCTAAATAAGTTTTTGTTCAAATCAATACAGACATTCTCAGACGTAGTAAATACAATACATAAACAACAGTCCCCAAAAACAATTATTTTTATTGATAGTAACTTTTTATTTGTTGGTATCGCGTACTTCTTTTTACGATATAAATTTAGTTATTTTATTTTTCAAATGATCTTTGAACATTATTAAGCTTCTAATTGGTAAAATTTTCCTATTATTTTTTATGTACTTTATTTGCAATGTGAAGCTAATGAATTACGCTTTTTTGCCTTAGGCCTTTTCTTTGCAATCCGTATTTTTTGACATTCTCATACATACAATTTAATGTTACAATAGACATATTGTCATTTTTAAATGTTTTCAGATGAATTGTAAACTTTACACGTTCAATGATTTATAAAATTTGCCTGAATCAAATTAGGGGACTTTCAAGTGATAAGAAACGTCTTTACCACTAAGTCAAAGCGGAAAAATAAACAATAAAAGTGAGTTTATTACTTTGTCGAATTGATTAATTCGATATCAATACTACATTAGAGCTTAATTAATCCTGAAAAGAAGAATTAGAATTCTTCTCTCTTTTAATACAAAATTTATCTTACTTACCCATGCAACTAGAGGGGATACCGTCCCCAAAGATTAAAGCCATCTTAAACCAACCCCCCGCGCCCAACACCCCACAGGGGCGGTAATTATTCCCAACTTTCAAAGTCCTTAATTGAACGAAAAAATACGAATGTTCCAGACGAGAGCAGCACTAGCAATCGCATCTTTTCTACTTACTAAGTGAGAAAGAGAGAAGTCATAGTCAGAGAGAGACGGACATTGTCGGCGGTTTCTTTTGCTATTAGATTAAATCGAAAGACAATCTTGATTTGCATTCAAAAACATTTTCAATGGGACATTTCTATTTTTTCATCAAAGCGGTCTTTTTCGCTTTGTTTAGATTTAGTTTTTAGAATGTTGCAGCTCTTGTTAGCTGGCAATAAATTTTAATAAAAAGTGATTTGATTAATGATAACTTTATAACGCTTTGATTAAAGACTTGTTATAACATTATTTTATTAAAAGAAAAATAAATGAGACTTTGGCCCGATCGATAGCAGTCTGACCAATAGTGCCTAGTTGTCATTAAGTATTATTAAAAAAATACTAAATATAATTATCACGACTATTAAATATTTTACATTAATTAATGATAGCTTAAATCACCAAATAAAATATAATCAAAGAAACAATTTGTTTAATTGTGAAAATTAATTAAACCTATCATTATGAATGGATGACTTTTCACTCAAATTGAATAATATCAGTTTACATTTGTTATCGAATCGCATTTAGATCTGTGATTTATTACAAACAAGCCGTTGAGTTTAACCTTTGGAGAGGCCATCAGTCGATCGGCGTCAAACGCACTTGACAGTAGCAATAAATCCGAGAGCAAAACAGTATTTGATAAGGGAACCTGCTGAACACATAACATGTTATTAACGATAGCAACTGCTGCGACCAAAAAAACCAAGCCCGCCGACGATCGGCAGAGATGAAAGGCTCTCAGACCAATACGGTTCTCCAAATCGACGACAAATCGTGTTAAGCGGACGAAAACAACGTACCGCCAAAAGGATTTCGTGATAGGCGGCCATTTTGGTTAGTCGCGTCCGCCATTAAAGTGTGCCCTCTCTCTTTGTACAAACACAGAAGAATCACAAAGTATTAAAGATATACGTGACGGTTGCTTATCTCCTCCGGGACACGAACTCCTCCGTCTATTCATACTGGGCCGGTTGCGAGGTCGACCTGAGTGCCCGAGGCTTCTGGAATAAGTACATACTTAATGCAATGAAAGCACCGTTTATTATTTATGGGATACAAGTGTATTTCAGTGACACATTCAACTGGAAATGTTTAGGTTATATATTTAAAATATCCTTCGTTTGATTTTATATTTAATAACTGTAAATATTTCGTAATTGTTTTGATGATATCAAAAAAAATATTTTTTTAGGTAAAAAAATATTTGTTGAGTTGTTATTTATCTAATTAATCATTTCAGAGAGCTATATGATATTCTGAATCTGTAATACTATTTATACTAATTTTCAAATGAATGCTAAAAAAATCAGGTTATACTTTGAACAATATAATATATGTCCAAAAACTTAAATTTTTAGGTTCAACAATTACGATATTAGATTTAAATTAAGAAAAACAATGTCCAGTCAACATCAATAATAATATAAGTAAGACATAAAATACTTTAAAAAAACAAGAATGAACAAGAAAGAAAACATTGACAGGATTATTATTTTCAGTTGCATCATATAAAAAAAGTAAAATCATAGGTACAGAAAAATTGTATAAGTGTTCAGCAAATGATTTTTAAAAATTCAATATGTAGGTTAAATGCAATTGTAAATGATATCACGAAATGAATTATCCATAAACAGCATACTTGGAATATGCGACTTTCCAGGTGTGTTGGATCGCCTTACAGCTTCTCTCAATCTTGCCTGAGCATGTCCACGTGTCTCCCATTCATCCCGGTTATTCTTAATGACAGAGTCGGGCCCACGTGTGGCTGCAGCCAGGCAGTGCCCGTCACTCCTCGGAACTCCGGAGCTTACTGCAGTGTTATCCTTGTCTAGGTGACGACTTCCTTGTGACAGTGTGTTCCAAATTTACTGACGCCTTACAAAATGGTAACACGCGGTGAGATAATTACCATCGTTAGCAATACTTACAACGAACGATGCAGTCAATAAATACACACACACACATCTAAAAATTAACATTATTCTTTGAATATATAAATTATTTGGCAAAACACATTATTCAATGATAAACGCACAAATATAGGTATAAAGAAAAACTATGCTTTAAATTATCTGGTTGTCAAGCATTTCGAAGAAATATTATATTTAAAAAAAAAATGAGCGTTCATACAATTTGTAAGAGGATCGAAACCAAAACGATACTTGGGCTTTAATAAAAATGGGATTGTCTCTTCAGAAGTAAACAACGCCACAACAGAATCACTCGAGCACATTAATATCTTCCATCCTAAACCAGCTGCCTCTCATCCCTTCTGGATTCCGCCCTTAAGTACGTTAGTTAATCTATTGTGACACTTATTTGGCGACAGGTCAGGCGCCATATGTCCCTAATTCAATACATTCTCGCCCTGTTTCAGTATTGTACCCTAACCTTTTTAATCTATATGATATTCTGAGCCGAAGTTAAGCACCAACCCATCACACCTAATTGGTTTTTATATTTTTCAAATGTGTTTATGTGTGTCTTTACAAGACATTTCGGCTTGAGTTATGTTGTTGGAGTTAACTAAGCAACAACGCAAGACATTTTTTTGGTTCCGGTTTAAATACTATAAATCGTACACACTTTAGTCAAGAGATATATATATTTTTGATTCCAATGCTTTTTACATGCCAATACACAAAATTTAAAATCTAAAAACTGCCCTGATATACACTCCATCGTATGAAATATTTGCTTAATATTGTAAACGGTGAATGCATTTGACTTAGGTGACGATATTTAAACAAAAAAACATACTAAGATGCTTTTGTGTACGAATTCTTCATTTTTATCGAAATAAATTCGTTTAAAAATAGAAATAAAAAATAGTGAATAGAATGTCACAAAATGTTATTAAATTGAGCCAAATATTTTCATGTGCAACACGACGTGAGTACCTCGGATAATTCGTTAGTAATAGGGGTTTTTTCAGTATAGCTTTATTTAGAAATATACAGTAGGGATTGAAAAATTAATTGTTCTAAAACATTTAACTTTACTAAAAACCACGGAAAAATAGATGTTTTATGAATTGATGTAGTTGTAAAAAATATATTTTTTTATAGTTTGGTTTTTGATTTCATATAAAAACTTCTTTTTTTGTATACACTATTTTCCACTATTTTCAAAAACTACATGAAACCCACGTATTAAAAAAATCAGACAATATTTAATAACTAGTTTTTCTGGGAACAAAATAATATTTTAAGAATATATATCTATTATTTTAAATTTATATATTTTGATAATTTAACGCATGGTATAGTTCTCCCACCAAATTATTCTAATAATAACAGTTTCAAAATTCTTAACATGCTATATAAATAAACATTAATGTATTTTTCTTACGGCTTAAAGTACACTGAGAAATGGGTTTTGTTTATAATTTAAGCAAGAGGTGTCAACACTGGTTAGATTAAGGAGACAGAATTATTTCAAGTAGGTGTTCTCGTGTGAAATTTAAAGTGTGACCATGCAAGCATATTTTAAGTATTTTGATCGCTCTGTAAACACAAGCACGGTCGAGATTTTTAAAGGATGAAAAATATTCATAGCAATAGGTATTAAGGTATAATAATTTATTTATATACTTTTATAAAACATTTACATATGAAATAGTTTTCATCAATTATAGTTCAGGGTGCTTACTACGAGATATTCTTTTTTTCCAAAACATGATAAGCACGACCATAACCATGTCGTAAAAGTAAAGAACCTTAGCTGAATATCGTTCATATTTAATTTCGGAAAACATAGGGGTATGAAAATGGCAGATATTGCTTTTTGTATGACGACTAAAGAATATTCGCAGACTATAATATCAGCGTCTTATAAAATATATATGGTTGAAAAATAAAAACGTGTTGATTACTTCGTGTAGTCAATTATTATAAATAAGTAAAGATATTTTCCAGGGCTTCTCTCAACCATTGGTGGTTTCTTAGCTACCCTTAATCAATTGTATCATCTAAAACATACATTGCTTCTGTTCTGCTCTTTAACATTACTATATTTATTTCGCGGAAAACATTGCATCGTTTTATTCTCGTTACTTGTTCTTGTTTTTCATATCTCAACTAAATGTAAGAATTTTAAAATATAAAAACACATATTTAGTTGACTTTGTTAGCTGACTCAATAGTTTGGTTAATGATAATTTTTTTCTTATTTTCAATATGATTTTGTATAACATATTTTTTTATTTAAAGTAAATTCAACTCATTATAAATTACAAAGTAATATTGTATCGTAAAAATATATATTTTACATTTCATCTTTATGTTAAATGAAAAACTACGCAAACATTATTTTCTGAAGATAATGTTCTTAAAGATAAAAGAATAAACAATTTCGATTTTTTAACAAATATCATATACATAAAACTCTATGAGACAAATAAACCTTTAATAAAAGAATAATAAAAATATATCTTCATCAATAAAAATAACAAATTTTCAAACTTTGGCTTATTTATGAATTTAATGCTATTTATCTTCGTCACTGTTTTAATAAAATACGTTACCTAAATTAACTCGGAGATATATTACTTCATACAAGTCGGTTTTCCGTCTGGCGTTGGGCTTTTGAAACTGTCCCAACTTAAGACTGCTTCGAGAAGTGCAGTAAGCAGATGATGATTGATTCTCTCAGGAGCATTTAATACTGCAATCGTTGCTAAAGCTTGAAACACAAAACTTTAAATTTAAAATAAATATGCGGTAGCCCTGCAGGCTCGTAATTACATTTATCGCATACCTTCTGTCATAACTGAATTTAATGAACAATTCTACGTGCGTGCTCTCTGGGCGATAATTGTGTATTCCGGTAGTTGGCCAGACTGGAATCGCGCCTGAGCAATCTTCAAGTCCGTATTAAGCAAAACAACCGCCGATAACGATTATTCTCAAGAATATTTTTCCTAAATTTCGACTTCAAACGATGCCAAGTCGAGGCGACCCTGCGACGTCTTTTACTGTTGTTTGGGCTGTGAGAGGAAATTTTCGGCAATTCGACGCATTCCTGAGGGGAGACGCTTAAGTTTTAGAGGATTAATTTATTTTTATCATTATTGAGCTAGTTTATTCGAGGTTTCACAGTGAGTAATGAGACGTTCGCGCTGCGTTGGCGGCGATGCTGCCCGATGTCATTAATTAAATTAGAAATGCGTTCCGAATGTAATTGAAATATTTAATTTGAACTTTACTGATAATAATTCATTTGTAAAAAGTAGCCCAGTCTATCAGAGCATTCTAGATAATTATGATTAAAACTAATTGCTTAAATGTTTATTGACTGCCCGATAAATAATTGAATAAATGTTATTAAACATAACATTATTCAAATTATTTGTAGCGATAGAATAATAACTCGCTTAAAAGTGATTTACATTAATTATCAAATGCTAATTAAATTTTATTTATTTTAATGAGATAATATTCAAAACAGCTTATAAAATTAATGTAATATAAAATCTTTGTGGGCAGCCGGGCTTGCTTTATTTTACATTTATATGCAACGTGAAAACTTAATATTATTAAAGATCAAAGCGATGCCGCGTATTGGGGACAAATGCACAGTTTGTACTACAGCCCCGAAACCGTAGGGTTATCTTTCTGGAATTCGGAGGCATTGTAGCCTACCGCGGGGATCAGCGGAAGCTCCCTGCGGTCCTGTTCTCGTCGTTTATCCACCCAGTGGCCCTTTATCCCTCGCCCCCTTTAGGATCACCTGTGCACCAAGCTCCGTCCTAATGGGTAATGATTAAAAAAGGATCGTGTGTGTGTAATTTTTGGACTATTCCAACTTTCTTTGCACTATAACTTTCTACTAACAAGGTGAAATACCAAATGACGTGTGCTGCTATCGACAAGTGCGCTTCTTGATTTTCCTAGTTTTTGAAATGTGTGAATGTATTTTATTTGCAGTTTGTATTATAATGAACAACTACTGATTGATACAATATATAAAACATATTTAATTATATAATACCATAAAGAAAAAAATTGTTACTTAATGCATATAGGTTTTAAAAAATGATTCAATTGAAAATGTTGAGCAGTAAAAATATAAGGTAAGTGTTAAAAGAACACAGAAAAACAATTAAGGGCCAATAATCTAGACTAGAATGGCATGTGCTCATACCCGAACAGAAGCGCATATAGGTATAAAAATGGTGATCAAAACTAAACATATATAGCAATATAGCAATGAATCAGAGTTTTTTTGCAATTCAATCTTGATGATGAGTTTTTGTGTTGAGTAGAGATATTAAAAATGAAAATGAGGAAGTGACCTGGGCTTTATGAAAGGACATGTTGATTCATTGTTCCTCACTGGATGCCTGAGCGGACGTGTTGAGCGCACTGGTCAGCGGGAATGAGGCTTGCGGTGGGCGACATTTGGGCCATTGTCCCATTCCATTGTCACCTGAGGTGTGCCGCCGATCGCACATAACACCGATTCACCGTTTAAACTGAAGCAGGATTATTAACCCTCAGAGTGGATGTACGAATATATCCAGGCGTTGTCTTTTTAATAGATGTTGACTTCTCCGAGTGTGCTGGCATGTGAGCGACTCTTAGTCAAATGAGCGATGCGTTGAAACGGTTATTAGGTAAAAAACAAAGTTTTTCAACAAAGAAAATGTTTTATGCATAATTATTATTAAAACTAAAGAATTCAAGTATTGATTATCTAATGACAGTATACAACATATAGTTTCTATTATCACTGAATCCATAATTTCGAAACTGCTTAAAATAGAGAAAATGTCTCCTTACTGATGATTTCAAGATAATCAGCGTTTTCTTAGTTGATGAAAAAAAAGTAACACTCTTCGCCTAGGTATAACTCGTCTGAGCCTCTCATATAACAATTTTTTCATAAAAGTAATAAATTCTTGTAAAAATATATGTAAAAGTAAATTCAATTAATCTTAAAAAACTGCAGGTGAGATAAATGAGGGAGCAATACATATTATATAAAATAATACGTTAATAATTAGTATCTAGAATAAATAATAGATCTTCATAAATATATGAATATATTTGTAGAAATCAATATATATTTAACATTGTCGATATTAGTTTTTTTGAAAATATTTTATCACTAGAATAGCAAGTAACTTTCGCATAAATATTTTTTATGAATGTTTAAAATATATTTCGGATTTTAAAAGTTCTATTGACTAGAAAGGAACTCTCGGTTGAGCCTCAAATTCTTAGGTAGAAATAAAATTGCTTCGAAGAATGCTGTATGACTCTTTGCGCGTACGTAAACAAGGCGGACGCGAGGAAGCAAAGGTCAAGTAATGCCAGCCAAGTGGAATGCACCTCCACTCTAGCAACTAAAGCAGAAAAAAAACTTCCATTTACGTAAAAAACGTTATTAAAGTTATAATTGAAAATATATAATCATCTACTTTTTTTCATAGAGATTTTACTAAAAACAATGTGTATTTGATCGAACAAACTGTGTCACGAGTCTTTAAATAATTTATTAATATACATTTAAATTTAAAAAAAAGTATTTATAAAACTCTTTTACACGCGAGTGCGGTTGAGTGATTTGCAAATTATATATATTAAAACTACGCATAATGGATAAGGAAAATTCTATGCTCTTTTAAGCGAAAATTTATTGTACAAACCAAAATTAAATCATAATAATTGTGTTTTTTAAAACTTAATTTACATTCAACGACATTAACAGTTACTTTATTTTACGATTAGTGTAGACCAGTGCTTCTCAAAGTGGTCCCTATGGACCCCAGGGGGTCCCTGGGATCATTCAGGGGATCCTTAGAAAATTAAAATCGATGGGGGTCCATGAACAACGTCAGGGGGTCCACGCAAGGTTTAATATAAAATAATAAAATTGTGACACATTTTTATTTATATGAAAGTTAAAATAAATAATAATGGATACATTATTAGCGATTTTTACTTCCTAAGTAAAATATAAATCTAGACAGGTGTATAAAATACGCAATAGAGTCGATACTTGCACCAACTAGTCTAAAATTTGAATTTATGTAGTTTTTCACCTAGGCAAGTTTTGACGATGAAAAGGGGTCTGTGGGCCAAAAGAGTGTAGACTGATAATATTATGAATTTAACAAAAAAACTGCGTACATGCAGATATTACAAATATTTAAAAAAAAAAACAGAGTTTTAATCCAACGAAGAAGGCCCACATATTTAAACACCAAATTGATTCGATGATATTATTGATAAATGTGGTTTGATGTGTATAAAATATTGTTACGTTTTAGCAGTAGTATGAAAAACGAAGACTAGAACGCTAGCAAACAAAATAGGATCGATGGAAGCGGACTCTCAAATTTTCTAGATGCATTGCCAAGCCATTATTCAGTGTTTGAACGGCCATCTGGCTGAGGTCATTACACCATTTTGTATAAGTAAATATAAATATTTGTGAATACTCTTTTAATTATAGACCCGACCCGTTACAATTTAACACACAAAGGCGGGGTGGGTACTAGTACCCGTTTCGCGGACTGCTGTCTGAAGGCGGGGCGCGTATTGATACGTTTTTGAAGGTGTATACTCTAAAAGCGGCAGCAGGTAATTTTATTCTTTAGGTTTACTGCTTTAGAACTCGTCAGCGTTACTTCTACCAATACTGTCCAGTGATTCTGAACAAAGTGACAATAAAGAAGTGGAGTGGTCAGAGAATGATAATCCTCCAATTATTGTACAATTTTTATGACAAAGTGGTGTTGTTGTAATGCCAAGTAATCCGCTAAGTGTGTATGAAGTGGTTCAACTTATTATAGGAAACGATTTATTTGACTACATGCAAATCAAAGAGTGTATAGACTAGACTTCACACGTGCAATTTTACGCGAATTTCGTCCGCTTCGCACATCAGTTTAGTCAATTTGTTTACCCGCTTAAAATAAAATTATTGTGTAACGAAAATCTCATAATTAACTCAGAGTTGCCAAACGGAAGAAAAAAAAATCAAAAAGTGCATAGAGTAGATTTACGCGAATTTTGCCCGCGGCGCACATCAGCTTAGTCAATTCGGTACCCGCCCAAAGTGCTTGTTATTTATAATTTTTTTTTGCAATAAAACTTCAGCGGGCACGATTCGCAGAATCCAAAGCGGGGGATCATCCGCCGTGACGTCGCGGAGGCGCACAATTATGTACGGCCGGTGCCAGCCTGAAGTGGCGTGGTGCTGCAAGTGGCCGCTGCCGGGGGACAGCGAACGCACCGCGAGCGTGTCGGCCATGCCGAGTGGCCATCTTAGTCCCCCCGCGCGCCCCCCGGGGGGCGGGAGGCCACGCCCCGCCCCGCGCCCCGCGCCCCCGCCCTGTCTCTATTTACATTTTATTAAGTTTTTTGTGCCGACAGTGCCGCCGCGGCTCGCCTGTCGCGGTCCACTTGTTAGGCGAGACAATGCGCTGTTTACCTGCCCTTTGTGCTTTTTGAATTTTTTTTATTTATTTTTATTTTCAATCGATCTCTGGGACTGCGCTTAAACGGTTCGGTTTTGTGTGGTTTTGTTTTTTTTTTTTTTTTTTTTTTAGCACACTGCTTTTTGGGCCTTAATGGTCATTATGCGATTTATATTTAAAAAAAAAAAAAAAAAACAATGCTTCGATTGTACGTACTACATAAGTAGCAATTAATATTTGCTAACGTGAGAAAGAATAAAAAATTAAATTGACTATTAAATTGGATTTAAATAAGGAATTGGAAAAAAAATAAAAATTATTCGTGCTTCAATATATTACATCAATTTACTGTGTATTTTTCACAATCAGCATTAAATATTAATTGATCTTTTTAATACATTATAATTAAATCTTATTTTTTATGGCAATCACTAATAACTGATTGTCGTATTCCTTTAAAAACACAATGCGTACACAGTAGTAACAAAACAACGAAAAACAAAACGTTAGGTTCTCCATATTTAATCCATTGTTCCCACCGAGAACAAAGCAGGCCGACGCCTCCGCTGGCCCACCAATTAAGAAACACCAATTAACGTCTCAGATACTTAATACCTTTGTCAAATCTCTCTTCCGCGGTGACCGCGAGGCGCAGCAGCTCTATGGCGCCTGGTCTGGAATCTAAAAAATTCTCCCCTAGCCCCCGAAAGCAATTAACTTCCTAATAATTAACTCTACAGCCAACATTAAACCTCCCTTTGATGTACCCTGTTAGCCGAAAGAATTAAGACCCACGACTTTGCGCGGTTGATCCGATTCAATTCCTGAATTAGAATCGTTAAAATTTTTATACTTGTACTTAAATATTTCGTTCACCAATAAATAAATTATTTTCAAAAATAATTTTGTTATTTGCTCAATTTAACATATTGCCAACGATTTTTACTTATTCCTATTACCCAGAAGTTGACCAAATTAAAACTGCCCGTGGTTCATTGACTCGCACGCCTGCTTGTCGACCGCAAGACCACGAGTTCAAATTTAATATTTCATATTCAATAACTCTTTAAAAAACTTAAATTCTTATAATTACATAATCCGATATATTATAAAATATCTTAAAAACTGCATACACATAATTTTTTTGGTTTCTGCCTCCGGTTAATTGCAGGCCTGTCAACTCATCTCATACTTAAAAATTAGTTCGCAAACTTTTATTTCGTTGTTATTTATTATAAAACGAATATGTGGTTTTGATAATGTAATGTGTAGTTTTAGCCCAAAAGTTTAAAAGCCTTCGTATCTTGCTTCGCACCCCGGGCCTGGGCAGGTGAGTCCGATGGTGGCTGACGGCTCGCCGCGCCGCCGCGATTACAAGAGCACCGAGAATCGAACCGGTAACCAGTTATACGAAATCATTTGGGAATATGCAAATCACCAATTATGGAACACAAAGCTTACTTACGCATCTCACGGTGACAGCAAACCAGAATATTACATTTAAAAAAATGGGTATATTAATGTGATATCAACGGATCGTTCAATAAATAACTTATGAATATAAAGTACATTGAATACAAGTAAGCTCGAGTTTCATAAAAGAAACAATCTAAAAAGGATTTTAAAAAATAAAAAGACTAAAAATTGAAACAGAACCATGATAATAAAACGCAAACAATAAAAGCATAAACACACCATTAAAAATTACACACAAGAAAACAAACACATATCTTGAGGCCACTTTTTATCTAATTCTCGTGTGTGGACACACAGTCCTCCTCACTAAGCATGCTTTTAACTTTAAACTATTTTTTTTGCCACCATATAATAAAAAAAACTGCTTCTCAACGACTTTTTTAAAATAAAACATAAATCAATATAATATTATCAAGTTATATACTTAAAAATAAATAAACGATTTTATATGTATAACAAAAAAACCAAGAGTACGTAATTATATGTCACTGTATGATGAATTTTTTTTTTACTCGTTGAAAACAGTAAAGCATTTGTTTGTTACTTTTAATTAAATTTGATTACTGTTTTAATTGTATCACCTTCAAATTGTATATATTATCTCCAAATGAAGCTTTAAGTGCAGGTTGCTGGCGCGCGATGACTCCTCGCCGCTGGCGGGTGAGAGATTGCGACTGCCCGGCACGCTAACGTGACGACTTCTCTGAACACCTTACTTCCGTGGAAACCAAATTATCTCCATCTATTTATACGCTTCGATCGACTTCGGCCTATCAGCCTTCCATTTATTTCAATTTACGAACCGCTCATGATTATGTACCGCGGCGATTTCCGCCAAGCCAATTAATGCTTACCTCTTGATAATTTCACACTTTTTTCGTTTTTATCATAATATATGTAGATGTACTTTTTATGCTCCTCCGCTGTAAACTAAAAAAAATAATTTTAAAAAGGCCTTAATGTTATTTAGCCCATTTTCTTGTTCTGTAGAGATATAAATTGCAAGTACTTACACGAGAAAACATTGCCAGAAATAAAAATCAGACCCCCTCTTTCTTTAAACTCCCCGAAGCTTTTTTTTTTGAAAAGCTTTTCCGATTGGAAATACAAGAATTAAACTCCAGTCTTAACTAAGACGCCCGAGCTTTTATATATTCAAAGTGGCTGAATATTTCTTTTCTTTTTTCACGGGGCGCCGCGGGGCGTCAAAGAACAGATTTTTCCAATTGCAACTCATTTAAACTTCCTCCAGTGAAAGAGGAGAAGTTTACAATTAATTAATAGCCAATGATAGACGTTTTCACTCCCAATTGTATAAAGAAAAGGTGGGTAGATTGCTTGCTCTGGTAAAGTTTTGAATTCGAAAACGTTTATCGGAAAAAGCAATTTAATCAGTACACTTAGGTGTGCTTAAATTTAAATATTTTTACAAGTTATTGTTATTTAGGTATAATTCAAATTAATATAAGTATTCAAAGTTTCAATAATAATTAATCCACCCACTCGAAGGGCTCTAAGGTCCCCATACAACCCGGATACAGCACTCCTGATAGGCATCGGGTACATGCAGGTATTCTGGTAGCATCGCGTCAATAAAGGCCCTCTCCCAATTACTACTTCCTTTCCAATAAAAAAATTCTACCCAATAAAACAGAAAACAAGGGCCGAGAGGACCGTATTTAAATGAGTCGAGGAAACCTTTGGACTATTCTAATAATTCGACACGCTTTACCAAGAATTGACCATTTGTCCTTGTCATTCTTGAATCTGGGATCTTGTTTGGGTTTTATGAATGGACCAAATATGTCGCCGGCCCACTAATATCGCAGACTACTGGGTGATCCCAGAGGATAACAATGAAGTTTTAATATCTTAGAGTTATTTGCCTTTTTTGGTTTATTGAGATAATTTATTATGTAATACTAACTTGTATCCTCTTATTCAATCAATAATCTACTAAAAATATATACAATCAATATATGAAAACAAACTTTTTTCACCAAAAAGAACGATTTTCTTAAAATAAGTATATTTTCTTACTGTAAAACTCAATACAGAATTAACAGACTCACACACATAAATCATACATGATACTAATAATCCAAAGAAATGAGAGTAAAAAGGCTGCAATACGATTGATAATATTGCTGTCTGATTTAAACTGGACAAATCCATGTCATGTTGGATTTCAATAAAAAAGTATTTATAATTGAATAAAACACGCTTTGTCAGGTTTCATTTAACATGGGAGGGCCAAATGACAAATAACAGCAAATAGGGAAGTAAAAAAATATTCGGAAATTCAGTAGGCATTCAGAAAAAATATCCCTGGCACCAAATATATGTCTATAGCAAAATTTTTGAAACCTTCCTTTATTGTTATTAAACGTAACAGATAACGTAGATTTCATGTTTTAAATAGAGTTTAAAGGTTGGACGAAAGCTTTGTATTCGCTGATGATTAAATGAGATTTTTTTAATTAGAAAATAAACTGCGTTCCAAAGAAAGCTTGAATGAATCCTGTATTAGAACCCTCGCTTGACCGCCCCTGCCCCATTGTCTGGAGACAATGTTCAGTTTTGGGCTATTCGCCGAGGATTCTCGAGCGGGCCTGTTCGGATTTTCCTCGTTTTTTGTTCGGCCAACGCCCAATACTAAACGTATATAATTAATTATCTATGGCGGAATCGGCGACCAGAGCCTCAGCGGGCGCCGCAGGTAAGACCTGCGCGGTGGCGCTCTGCACAAGCAGGACTCAAAACCACACTGCAGGGACGTGGGGTTTAAGATGAAAACTACTTAAAATATTTACCAGTATTTTTTTTGTAATATTACTCGAAATCTCGTCTATAAAAATAATTTATTAAATATAATGACTGAAATACTTAATATTGCTTTATTTTTTTTTTGTTTGTTAGCCTGTAAGATTGGATGTCATTTACCTTGAAAATTAATAAATCAATTTATCAATTTTGTGTTCGTTCATTTTCAACTTGCCTATTGATTTCTCGTGTATAAACATTTGGAAAATTTAAACGTTTTACCGTTGAAGTTTTCTGAATTTAACCGTAAATAAAGAAAATCGACTACAGATGAATAATAAAGAGTCCTAAACGTGACATAATAGAAGTAGAGAAGATATAAAGTGGGAGACTCTTAGATAAAGTGCCTTATGTAAACACCCTAGAGATGTAACTAGATCTAAATGTAGTTCAACGATAATATTTATTAAATTAAAACTGTATTGCGTAAGATTCATCAAATCGCTTTGTTTTGTTGGTATATCAAAAACAGAAGTTGATAAACTATTTAGAGGTGGTTATTATGAACCGCACGCAGCGAGAGTGGACAGATGCAATTTTCTCGATTTCCAGAAAAGATGGAGTAGAGCTCGCGCCCGGTCTGCCAAGTGAAGGCCGTAAATCAGCCGAGGCGCGCATCCCCGAGCGCGCAGTCGGCATTGTCTGCGCGTCGTGGGTGTAAAAACCGCGGACCGCCCTGGCGCCGCCGCCGCTGCCGAGGTCCCCCGAAGGTCGCCGAACTGCCCGCCGAAGCCTCCTCAAGACCCGGTGACACTGATCCGAGAAGGCTTTGCATTGTTTTATCGCGATATGTGTGACAAGCGCACGCGCATTCCGAGCGGAGCTTTCATTCGTAAATTGCATTTACAGTATATTATGTTTTTACTACATGCACGGATGATCCATATATTTATCAATATAAGATTACTAGAAATGTAGCCCGTCATAAGATGACGTACTCGATGAACGATGCAATAGTGTTTGAACATATGTTTGGCTGACAATTAGATGAATATTTTGTACACATATTTTTTTAATAATCGGATATTAATTTTGAAAGCAAAGCCATTCTAGGAAATATCACATTTCATGTCACAAACATCGAATCACTTTCACTGCACTGTTCTTTATTAGATGCAGTCTTTATCACGTTCAATTGTGCTATTCTTTTTTAATTACGTTTGCTGTGCTTAGACGGTGTTATTTTTTCAGGAGGCATTCTAAGTTATTAATGATGTGATTAATAATTTCTAACGCAACTAAAAAATAAAATTGGTACTTGTGTCAAGCTGACATAAACTGGAAATTTCTTAGAAGCATCATATTTTGTTTTTTTGTAAAAATTCTAAATTTGAAATTCTCGCTGTGAACAACAGAATCATATAATTCGTACATAAAGCATATTTGATAGTTTATGAATAAAAATATTATCCTATCGTCTTGAAATTCGGCACATAATTGAGGAAAATCTCACTGAACTTGCGTGCAAAAAATCTTTTAAGATATTCTGTAGAGAACCCAAAAATGAAACATACACACACACCCACCCACCCACACACCATGGCTATTATTATAGTAGATTCGATAAATCTTACTACTTAACAAATTATACCGATTTATATAGCGAATAAAACATTTTTTTTGTTAATTTTTAATAGTTTTCAGGGCTATGCTTACAATACGGTGTATGTCTATCCCTTGATCCTGCGCG
The DNA here is from genome assembly GCA_022113835.1 of Atopsyche davidsoni. Classification (NCBI taxonomy): domain Eukaryota; kingdom Metazoa; phylum Arthropoda; class Insecta; order Trichoptera; family Hydrobiosidae; genus Atopsyche; species Atopsyche davidsoni. The sequence goes on along the minus strand of JAILWY010000019.1, from coordinate 2,627,188 downwards.
CTTACGCTGGTAGCGTACATGGATTTTTTTTATGTTTATATGTGTAAAAACACCCTTTTTTCCATGAACGAAAATTTAATGACATTTATATAATAATAAATAAACAATAAACGCATGATAAATGCATGCATTTGAGCCTTTTTAAAATGAGTACTTTTTGATAAAACGAATGCGACATGAATTTTCCTTCGCTGTTGATATTGTTTTATAATTATTAAATATATAATACGCCGAGGGCTTCTCTGGAAGCACCCGATTAGCCTGTAAACAACCGAGTCCCTGACTCCGCCTCGCCCGGCGAGTCTCGCCGCAGCCGAGACCGCGTCGCTTTGTCGCGTATCTTTGTCGGCGCTAGCGTGTTTTTTCTGTCGTGCTAAATCTCACGGGGCCCTCGCTATTGTGGGAGGGCGGAGCACCTCATGAGCCACCCAGGGGCAGCACGAAACGTGGCGAAGAAATATCTTACATATAAAACCTGCTTCGCACAAATTTTATATAAATTGAAGTGATATTTTCATTTATCGATTCATCATGTTTATTGCATTTGCGAGACATTCACTACCCCTCAAAGACACAATATTATATCATTCCAACAGGGTGAAGCTTAGATTCAATTGTTGTATTATATTCAATCTTATGACAATCGATAAAATTATTTAAAACTGTTGCTTGATGTTATATGAAATACGAGTTTAAATATATTCATACGTACTCATCGATTATTTGATAGATAACAACACCACCGTTTTGACTGTTTAATTAAAAATAACGCTACGTATAATGAATTTAATGTAAAGATTCGGTTGGTGCTACGTGGTAGCAAGGCATATCAATTTAACCAGGTTTCATATCTTTGCGTTCTACTGACACTATCTGACAATTAATTGTGAGTACTTTCCCGTGTATGAAATATTATGTACTAACTGTGTTAACTACTTAGTTTTCTGAAAAAAATACCCATTAACCAGCAAAAAACACTAAAGAATTTTATTTTTCGCCCATGCATATTTTGTCACTCGGCCCCTGCCGCGCCCTCTCAATATTAAAATAAGAAGACAGCAAAAGTTGATAAAAATACTAATTTCAGCATAGGTGTCTGTCTGAGAGAATAAATCATGAGCAGCGTGTTATAATCACAGGAACGGTAAATCATTCCCGTCTTCCGTCAGAAATATAATTCGTCACGTCGCTTATAATTTTCACAGCCCGGCTCCTTCCCCGCCCGTGCAGGTGTCGGTACAAAAAGGCTCGGATCGTCTTGGCGCCCATGCCACCTGACAGGTCCCCGGATCGCATACCGCCCGAGAGATTTATAGATCGACTCGATAATCTTTTTGTCTCGATCCGGCCGACCCGTCTATCGAAGGGTCAATCTGAGATGCGACCACTCACGGCGATAACGTCGTCAAGTCGCTCTGATGCCTCCGATGAGGGTTATTAAAATACGAAGCGAAGGGCGGTGGTTATTAAACGGCTAACATGTAAGGTAGCAGCGGTGCGGCGTTCACTTCACCCTGCAACCACTTGTACCATAGTTAAAGATAGCATATCAATTTTATGCAAAAAAACGTGATCAACTTTGCTGATCGATGTATTTCAAGTCTTGCCAGCTAACATGCGATCAGAAGGTTATCGGGATATTTTTTCATCTTGTTAACTTTTTATATTGCAAGACCGATAGATTTTCATTTAAATATTTGACTATACATGCTTATATATAGCACCAATATAAGGTCATTCAACTGTCTTTAATATTTAGGCTTACTGCCTTACTTTGAATCACTATCTTTTGATAGTGGTTATAGGTAAACGAGGTGTCTTGAATTCTAAGACGCCTCGTATAGTATTGAGATTGTATTCCAAGAAATTCAATATTTTTGATAGAGAGTACTTGGTGGAATTCCATTTTAATATTTTTGAGTAAAATACTTGAATGATTTTCCACATCACATTTTCACGTTGGCATTATCAAACAGAGTGATAATGCCAACGTGAAAGGTTGGCGAAACCGGTCACAAATAAAAACGAACATTTGGAAAATCACTCAAGTATTTTACTCAAAAATATTGTATTTCAACTTAAAAAAACGTCATTCATGTGATTACCTCATAAAATTTAATATTAAAAAATAATATTGATTTTGTAAAAACTGATGTGTTCTGACTGATATTTTTTGCTTGCCTTATATGAATTTTCTTAAATTTATTATAAATCTAAAAGTACTTATTATTTAATAAAATATTTTTTATTTATCATTTACAATTTATAAAATCTTACTGAAATTTGTTTTTTTGTGGGTAAAAATAACAATGGAGTACAATTTACCAATTCAAAAGTTTATTAATACGACAATGAAGACTTATACATTTAGAAAAAGATACACCATAATAATAACACAGTTATAGTTAAAAGTTAAAATTGTAACATTTTCAACACCAATAATTTTTAAAAACATAGCAATGCGAACATCGATTTATGAAAAAACCGGATATTACAAAGTAAACAAAGCTATTATAGACATCTCAATAACTGGGATCTCTTTTTCAAATAGGTATGATATACAATACATCTTTTAACAAACCCTATTTATTCGACTGTCATATTATTGTTTGTATAAATCAGATTAAACATTTAGACAGACCGACCAACAATACATTTTTGTTAGAAATATTACTTGTACACTAATTCTCAGACAAGCTAAAGGGTTTTATAAATTGAAATACATATTTATAAATCCTTGAATAAATGCTACCTATAGAAAATGTATTATAGAAAGAAAAAAAAAGGTTTACGATAACATGTGTAACGAAAAGATGACAATTTATTTTTGTGGTTCATTCTCTGTAAGAATATCTTTCTGTAAGCTTTGCATGTCATACAAAGACATTATATTTAATCCTATTGTAAAGGGATTATATCCATTCTACCTTTTGAGACTACTAACTATTCAATATCTAAAAATATATTTCTTACAATACGTACAATACAAAATTATACCTTAATATTTATCGACAGTGCAGTTTACCTATAATTTGGTGAATTTAATTTTATTGTATGATTTAATTGTTTTAATTATAATGTCTATAATTCTAGGCATTTTCTATTTTCTAAACGAAGATGTTTCCATTGTTAACAGGACTATTTCAGCTTCCTATGTCTTGCAGCTATGATAACTTTCTTCATTATGGAATTATGATTCATTTACTATTATTAGACAAAGCCATAAATTTAAATTAAAAATATATATATATTTTATTACATTTATATTTATAAGTATAAATGCGTTAACATTTTTTTTATTGGTACTCAAAAAACCAACAAAATAAACTGGCGGTGTTCCTCTTATTGATTACATAAATATATTTTATAATATTTTTATTCATTCATATCATATTGTATATAATTATAGAAAACTACACAATTGTGCGGTTAAAATAACTACGGAATTCTTTTGGGATTTTAAACAAATTATTTAATTCGAAGTTAATCATGCAGTTATATGCAAACAGTTATATTAGATTATGGTTGTGTGACAATTTTAAACTTACACATATTTTTCCATGTGACAGGAACGTAATATTTGAGATCTCATTTATCTTGAGACTTTGATTTAATATTTTTATTTTTTTATATATATTTTAAAACGTATAAATTATAAAGAACTTCACATACAACTACGCATAAAACCAAAAATGTATCCGCATATGTTTTAATTATCAGATTTGATTATAAGTAATTACAATATGCGTCTATGATTTTAGCAAATTATTTTATCAAGAAATATTTTTTTTTTAAACATTACGTTAATTCAAAAATTTAACATAGATAGCACCAAAAAATATATAAATATAAAATAACAATTAAGAGAAGGTTATGATAATTTTTAATGCAAAATTGACGATCCCATTATCGACGAGTGTAATTTCTTTGGTTAATACGATTTTGTTGTCTTCACACAAGAACGAGCGAATGATCCAAATGCAAATTTAGAAAGACCACAGTCTCTTGTCTGACAGAGTGTAAATAACACCTGCCCAACATGGCGATAACGTCGTCCCTTCAGGGCTTAAGCCCCGGGCATCGGATGTGCCTTATCAAGGTTGAAATGCGCATGGTAGGTGTTTTAATTTAATTTACCTGAGAGGGCGGCGGATGTGTTGCAGGTATGACGGTCATTAAGCCATCGATAGCGGTATCAAAAGCCCCTTAACGTCTTAATGGTATTCTCTTAATAATTCTCGTAATTTCAAGCGGTTACTTCAAAATGATTAATGTCTCACCTTATGAGCGCCGCACTTACATCTCCAAAATATTACAAGACACAAACAAGTACACTAGAGTACAAGTTTTTGGTCTTTTTGATTACTGGTATATTTTTAAATGAACAAATTTTAAAAAAAGCCATCTCCATCTATCCACTCGGGCAAATACTGAAAATCCAACCGCCCCAGTTTATATGCCTACAGTAAAACAGCTATAAAATTTACTTATTTTTATATCCAGCCAGTATTGTAGCAGTCCAGTATATTGAAAACTTAGCTTAGCCATTCATTTGCGTGTGGTCAGTCTCCCTCTTCCGTATTCATAATGACAAGAGGAATGTATTGTTTTGTTCAGCTGCAACTTGTGCTATCTGCACGCAGCAGCTACTATTGCTCAAAAGAATATTGCATCTATAAATACATTTTTTAACCGCAACTTATTCATATAATCAAACAACTCTGTACAATTATTTATTGTGTGTTTAACTGTGTACAATAAATATTTATATTGTTTTTGTTTATAATTAAATCTGTATTGCTGCATTTTTTTGAAAAACCATAAAGATATTGAAAGAGTAATGCTTTTACAATTATTTTTTGCATTATTAGGCATTAAATATATCAAATTTACCAATTACTTTCTATTTGAATATATCACAAATAATATGACGACATAAATTACAAATGTCTGCTCATCTATTTTTTATAATATGATAGATTTTTTTTATTTACTTTGTCAAATTAAAATATGAATTATGAGGCTTCTGCCCTCTGTTCGTGTACAGCCCAGAGGATGACTCGCTTTCAGAGCACCGCGAAGTTTATGCATTTCCTCAACCGTGTCGCGGATGAACTGACTTTTACGTTTTTATTTTCAGTTTATACCTTTGTGAGTTTATTTTAAGCGAACATCTTCCTTTATACCTCTCGGTAGAAAGTACACGCCAAGGTTTTATATTACCTTAACATTGAGTAATATTAAGGAACCGCTTACATATGTATGGAGTATTATGAGGCACTCTCTTCTCGTACAGTGACACGGGTATTTCAAATTTGCAGTCTCCCACGGAGAGAATAGAACACTCGAGTAGAATTTACGCATTTCTGCGGCTATATTTTATTCACCCGTAAGGCATTCCGATTCAAAACCCTTCAATAATGTATACGTAAATGCGTTCAATCAGCCTATTTACTTTATTCAGAATAATTTAACCGCCATCAATATATAGTCACTGGAAAATAAAAAAGACGAATGTGTCTTCGAGAACCAAGAAAGGGCATCTAATTGTCTCCAGCCTCGCGGGATCAAAGACGGCGGTGCCGCCCACCGCCGGGGGAGAGCGGGGACCCATTTACATTTATTTTTAATACCACTTTTACATTCAGCGTGTTACTTACTTACCCGGGCTCCCCCGGTAGCGGCTTGGAACCTTTGTTTGACTATAATGACAAAAATGTTAAAAGGGCACTCGTTTGAGTGGAAACTTTACCGCCCACGTAAAATCTATCTAAATTAAAATTCTTTGAATTTTATAAATCTTCACTTAATGAACAGGAAAATGGTCATTTGTTTTACGTACCGGTCTGCTATGCTACAAGCTCACCATTTAAGATGCTAGTTAATCTATTGACTATGCTAATTAAGGGGGAAATCTTCTGCATATTTCAATCTTAGCGAATGCAGCCTTATATTTTAATACTATTTAATTTTCACACGTTTTGACTCAAAAAGCATAAAGAATTAAATCAAATATTACTCAGTATAGTATTATGCAATAGAAGCTTATCCTTAGTAAAAAAAATAATTAAAAACCCTGTTCAAAATAGGATATCATGGCACAGATAAATTCTCATTGTTAGTTTTGACTGGAAATAAATGCAATAGTAGGACTACAAGCACTCACAAAGAAAGTAGCCGAATCGTCATTCGCTTCATGTATGATTGTTGCGTGGGCAAGGTTGCTTGCTACTTGCTACTGTATAGACTTTTTACCCACAAGAGGAGTCGATGTGCTTTATCAAGCTCTGAGCGCTGTTCAACCATTCTCCCAAAATGAGATAAGAACAAATAATATTAATTGGAGTATAATAATATTATTTGTATTTGTGGTTGAACAGCGTACAGGTACTGGTTGTAGAAGTGAGAGGGAGGGGAGGCTCTTACTATTGTTTCTCTAGCTTGCTACAAAAAGAATATCAGATCTTAATGACAGAGCTTTGTTAGAAAAGGTGTAGAAAATAATACAATTGGGCAGCAGCAACACGCAGACTTTTCCTTCAGATATAAAACTGGGGTGTAAAAAAACCCGGAGACCCACTACACAGGTCTCCCTAAGAAAACCATGAACAGACAAACAAAAGTGTTCAGTGAAACGGTCACCAACCTCTTCCGAGGAGAGGCACTCTGAGAAGAAGATGGGTTTAAAATAAAAATGACTTTAAAAAGTCTAGCAACAAGCGCCTAAACAATTATTTTAAAACTTTATCAATACTGCTAAGCAGGAAGGAGACTACTTCTTCGGTAAAATTACAAAGCTTTTGATAGCTTAAACTTTTGCTTGAATACAAGTTTCTTAAGAAAATAATTAATTTCTTCCTCAGTTTATTACAACTGCCTGAAGCCAATAGAACAAACACTTATATACCACCCCTAAGAAAAGAAGGGGCGTGGTGTTGAAAAGAGGGGTATCAAAATGAAGGTAGCAACAGCAAAGCTGTGGAATAATTTTTATATTTAATTTCACTTATACTTCTAAACAATTTAAAATATAAATAAATCGATTCCCGGTATATTTTCAAAACAGCACATAAAAACAGCTCCTTGAATGTCTAAATTACTTTATATTAAATTTTTTTATTAAATATCTAAAACAATCATTAACTATATTTTCCGTGCATAGATAAATAAACTGCATGAACCACAGTTGAGCCAAGTAATTAACAACAATGACCCATTGTTAAAAATGTATTTTCTTAAAAATGTTGTTTCATTATTATTTTTAAATTTTTTATAAAACAATTGTTATTAAATACTTCTTATCGAAAGTTTATCCTTAAATTTTTGTTTACTATATTTTTCACATAAATGATCAAGAGATTGATCGAGTAACCGGTAAGTTGAAACTCATATAAAACTTAAGCAATGTATTTGTTACAGCGATTGGTTTATTTACTTTGCGCGTTCACAATAATAGCTCCCACGCACAGCGTCACTTGAGCAGTCATTCTTTATTCTGCAATAATACGCTCGAGGGTAGAGGGTGGTGTCGTCAGCTCCTTCCCCGCGACCGTAGGGGCTGTTATTAAGAGAGGCGCGTGCGGCGTCTCTGCACCCCTAAGTACAATCATAATATTACAATTCACACCCAGGCAGGGTGTAACCCTGTAACTATCCCCTGAATCGCAAAATTTATACGCTTGATATTGTTTGGAACTATTGTATTGTCCCAACTTAGTTTTATTAACTATTACATATAATTATATTGATTAATTGTTTTAAAATATGAGTAATGTCAATAAATACACAAGGCATAACTATAAGAATATAACGCGAGTTTTAAATGTTTTATTTATTTTGAAACTTCAAAATGTCTTTAAATTATGAAATATACATAATATTTCTATTTTATTCATGTATGCATTATTAAGTGTGATCTCATAAATTTTAATCTTGTGCTGGCAAGTGAAGTACAAACTGAATTTATTTTAAAGTCAGTTTTTTTTTCAATACTCTTTATTTCCATGTAGACATATTTCATAAATACAAGTTATTTAACCTCAGATTTATATTAACTTTTTTATAAATATTTCAATATGTTACAAAACAAAAAAATTACTTTAAATAAAACTTCTCCAATTAATAAAACGAGGTTACAAAAATGATCCAAAACATACAAATTAATTTAAAAAGAGTTTTTTTACTATGTTCTATGAAAAAATTAATGTCCTAATTTGATATTTAATTTAACAAATAAAACTAATTTTTATTTTTTTCATTCTGGTAGTCAGGCTCCACCCTTATATCTCTCTTTCTCTAGCGTGGCGGAAAATGTACGAAGGCGACTGAAACAAAATGAAAATTCTGTCACTCTTGAGAGCTGTTCCGATACAGCCCCCGCCTAACAGATGTTAAGGGTAAGAAGCACCCCCAGCGTCCGAGACTACCAACAGACTTGAAACAGGTAATAAATCTTAAATATGAGACACTAGATCATGAGCACGTGTCACTGGCTCTTGTATGCATATTGAATGTAAGTACTGAAGCGTTTTAAGTTAAGCCAAAATAAGTTCTCGGCAGTTATTTAAAAAAATATATTTATTTAAAAGAACTGTTAAAAAAATATTATAAATTATTCAAAATACAACATGGTATTGAAATGTATTTCAGGTGATATCGAACACGTAAACCCATTGACTAATTGATTTTTTTTTATTTAATCAGTTAGTGTTAACAATTATGAACGAAGGATGTTATGCTAAATCCACGATAAACTGTAAATACTATGAAAAAATTATAATAGTAGAAAAATTAAGTTTAGATAAATCACAAATTAGATAATTAACAATGAATACTTTAATATTCTGTTATTATCTAATATGTAGTTTGATAATATTTTATAAATAGTTCAGTTTCTGTGTTATCTAAGGTATGCTTAAGCTATGATTGAAAATATTTTATAAAGGCGATATCTGGTTTCGAATGGATTGGACGCCATCTTGGAAGTGGTCGTCGCCGCCATCTTCTGCTCCCCGTGTCTTCCATTGTGTGGCTCTCGTAACGTGGTATTGCCTGCATCTATTCTGACCCTCTGTATCTGATACCACTTCATAAAACTTTGCGCTCCAAGTAGTCAACAGTTGATGCTTTTTTACGAGGATATGAATATAATAATAACCAGTGGTGTATGATCATGAAACACCTTTCAGCCAGCTGTAAAATTTATTAATTAAATCAATATAATTTTAATAATTTAAATGAGCACAATATTAATATATTGTGTACACGTTCTTTTTATGGAGTACGTTCATAAAAGTTTACAATGATTAATATAATTTTATTATTATTATATACACTTAAAAAAAATATTTTTTCACAATATTATGATTTAAAAAAAGATCTTATCAAATATAAATAGTAATTAACGTTATTCCTATTTAAAAAAATTATATTTATAATATTTTATGATAAGGGTGAAACGCCTCCACAACAGTGAATACGATAGTTCTTGGCCTATAAATATTGATATTATAAAAATAATAACTCTGTCTGATTTTTCGACGTTTTTTTTTAGCGTGACTTGTTTCGTTTGTTTTGTATATTGTTAAAATTTTTTCTGTAAAATAATTTTTGTTTAAAAATATAAAAATGGAAATACACCAAGTACTGTCTGTCTGTCAAAAATATTGAATATATCTATAAATATTAGAAGCTCTAATTCTCGAATTATCAAAAATATCTACGCTTTAAAATACAGCCTAAATTTGGGAAACAAAATTGTACCTTTGAACACCAGCTTAGATGGGGTGACACCAGTAGCCAGCTACCTAACTTCCTGTATACACCGATCTACGTCTATCTCCATTGATAGGGTCTTTCAAATCTAATCAGGAAATATAACCACTGCACAAGCCATCAATTTAAGTTTTTCTCCCATATAAAATACAACAATATTGCTTCAAGAAAAATCATACAATTTTTCGTTGGGATAAAAAAAAAATACTAGACCAAGTAGAATCTTCCAAATCCTCTGTATTAACCCTTCATATAAAAATATTTAATAACACAACATAAATAATACGTAAGTTATAAATGTCTTAATTCAGATTTATAACTTTTAAATGTTTATTAAAGTCAACTTCAAACAACACCATATTATTAAAAGATCCTGCGGGTAATCGTTTATACTTCCAGTCGACTCATCTTATCCAACGCCAGTCTCTGATCCATTCAATTTACAGAATTATCCTCTGAAAGGGGTGCGTCTCGAGAAATAAAATTCGAACAAAGTGAAGTATCGAGAAGTGCCACCAGCGGCGGGAGGCTGGAGTGTGGCTATTAGAGAGATAACATTACAACGCCAAATTAATTATCGCGGCCCTACCTTAATTGATATTAATTGCTCCTCGCCAGATAGTATGAAAATAGAATGTGAACGGGGTAGTTTAACTTTATGACTTGAGAATCGGGTGTAGCACCGCGCTTCAATGGCGAGAGCTGCAAGGGTCGTGCTGGTGATTGTTGACTTGTCGACACGCGCGACTATAAGCTTTATTTATATACGATCTTTTTATATTTAAAATATTAAAAAAATATATATTCTTCTTCTGTTGCCTCTCCTCGTAGGAGGATGGTGACCATTTCCTCGAACATATCTATATACTGGGCCAGTCTCACCGATCCGGCTGCACTTCCAATCTCTAGCCACTGGCGCAAATTCCGCATCCACGTGAACTTCATCCTTTCAATGCCCTTTTTTACTTTGGAAATATTTCCTATTGTTCCTTGGACAATCAGCTGGAGGATGCCATACGTATTGTTACGAAAAATGTGACCTTTTGCTTCTTTACCAACGTCAACTGTGTAAGACTATTTCATTTGTGACGTGATCAACCCAAGGTATCTTTAGGATTCTCCTATATAGCCACATTTCTGCCACCTCAATTCTTCGCATAGTAGCTGTCTTGAGTGTGCAAGCTTCGACCCCATAAAGGAGAACTGAGATGACATATCATTTGGTGAATCTCTATCGTGATTTCAGGGTTATGTCTCTTGAGCATAGTACCTTCCTGAAATTATTAAATGTACTGCGTGCTGTCTCAATCCTAACTTTAATTTTCTGGTCAGAATCCCAGTTCTCATTCAACCAGCTGCCCAAATACCTTAATTTTTTAACTCTCCATTACTTTTGTTATCGATTTGAAAAATCGACCAACCATTGTTATAGTTTTTTTATGTTCATGAAGAGGCCGTTCTTACGGCTAGCATCGTTGACTTTGTCGACTTGCATTTGTAGGTCGTCAGCAGTCTGCTAGGAGGACAGTGTCATCAGCATATCGAATGTTATTTAGTGGTCTATCATTTATTTTTATACTGATTTCACAATCGTCTAGATCTCGAGCTTCGTTGAAAATTGCTACGGTAATAGGTTATTTTATACGGTTCAAACTATATCTAAAGAGGACATTATGAAAGAATTATAAAGTGAGATTGGAGATATTATCAATATTGAAATTGCAAGCAAAAAGAGATAATGGTCAACATGGTCGATGGACTGAGAAGTCAGACTTCACTGGTATTCAACAACAAAGCCCGATGATCTACAAATCACTTGGTCTGTTTCGCTTCAACACTTGAGTATGCGGTGGCGTATTTTGGGTAGATTTATAACGTTGCAAATAGACGCCCCGCATGGACGCCGTCCGTCGACATTGCGACGTCTGAATTCGACGTCGGAATCCAACATATTGACCTTCGCTTATTGCTCCCCGCTGTTCGATCGAGAACTTCGCTTGGGTTGATTGATTGTACTTCCATGGCGATTGAAAGCAGTTTATATTTTTATATAAACGAATCAATAAAATATACGATAAATTTTAATTTTATTGTGCTATTGTGAATCACTCTATTTTGAGGCAACAAAATTAAAATGCTGTTTAAAGACTTGTGTAATTTCTTTGAAGTCATTCTTATAAGGCCGATTCTAAAATTGATTGAATTTTAATAAATAAATATTTGTGTTTCCTGCAAGATTAACCCTTGGTGAGACGGGATAAACCTAATTAATTGTTTTTTTTTAAAACAATCATTAAAAGACCGTACTGACGGACGTTCGGGTTAGGGTTTATTTTAATCTTAATTCATACTTTATTTTTGTAGAAAAGACAGACTTGTGTATTGTCAAAAGCCGAGAATTTCATTTTGTTTCAATTCATATGCCTTTGTTTCATGTATAAATTAAGTGTCTTAACAAAATGGAGCTGTTTCGTTGAATACAATAAACCAAAATTTACTAGCAAAATAATATATACTCACCGGGTAAATCAAAATAAAATTTAACCATCGATTTTTGTACATATTGATGTGTTGTTTAATTCAACTTTATATTAATATAATCCAAGTCATTCTCTATAATGCGATGTGTCTATGAGGTGTTGTTTTTCTTTTAATTAACCATCCGTGCTCATTAACATTCACATTCAATTGCTTGCTTTGTTTTATTATTTATTTATTTTTAAATTCCACAACATCACGAAAGCATTTACATTATTATCACAATAACCGGATATCTTCAACTACAAATAGCGACGAACTTATACTTAACCATACAAATATGCAATTAAAAACAATGATCGTATTACATATTTATTACGCCTGACCCATTTAATGCAAATTGCCCGTGTTGAAAACTATCATAGGCAATCGAAACAGTTCTTTCAATCCGTGACCAGTCTAATGAATTCGGTAATTTTTAACTCAAGTATTTACACCCCGGTATACAAGATTGAAATACTCTTTCGTTCAGTACAACTGTAATCTACTTAAAAATAATTTGACTGCTGAATAATTTGATTACTCGTGTATTTTTTTCAACCAACGGACCAAAGTAGCAAAAGACACAAATGATCCATTCTCGATTTGCAAAAATTGTTTTACACACTCCAACGATCATTTATTTACAAACCATCAAAATACAGTTCTTGAAATATTTTTATTTAAATACGCAATGCTAAATATGACACGATGTTTGCGCTTTGTAAACTGCCTATATTGTGGTGTTCAAAAACTGGACGTCCCTTGCGACTGTCTCGTCGTTATATCAATTTAAGCCGTTTACAATAATTTAACCAAACAACGAGACCCTAACTGCCTTCGGGGCATCCTCCGCTGCATGGACATTATTGTAAAATGCAAGGGGTTAGGTCTAACCGTTTTCAAGCATAGTTCAATCTAGAGTATCATTATAAATACATAACAATATATTTGACATGTGCTTATAAGGTCAATTTGAATATTTACTTTGTATATAATTTGTACATTTTGTTTTATAATATCTAAATTCAAAATATTGTAGAAATTCGCAAATCATTAAAGCATTCACAGTATAATTTGTTAGAGAGCTTAAATTAAATGTATTCTGTTAGGCCGAAGTCATTGGTACACATGAGCATTAATATCTAAACGTAACCACGAAATTGAAATTAGTCCGACAAATTCCGGAATGATGTATTAGCACCGTAAAGCTACAAATGATGACAATGCGACAATTAGTTAATTAATAACCAATGTGTTTTCTATTTATGCCCTCATCAATAAGCAGTGCTGGTGGTCGTAGAAATATCTGAAGGATTAAAATGTTCTCGGTACTCCGTATAAGTCAATGATAATTAATTTTACAATATATTTTTCTATGAAAATGGTTTTCTCATTTTCATCTGAACAAGAAACGGTTGACTCCTTATATCCTCAGCATTTAGATTTGTATTTTTCAAAAGTATATTATGTGTTCGTATTATTTTATTTATTACTCGTCCTTATATAAGTATACTTTACATTAAACTGCGATCGGTTTGGTTTAAGAAACTTATGATAATTATTATTTTTTATAGGTTTTAGACCGTATCAACCATAGTCTAGAACCCCTGCTATAAAATGGTCTCACACCGCTCGCTACATTGCACAAATAAACAGTCGAACTGCTATTTACATAAAACAGTATCAAGCTAGAATATTGCAGCCGAATCTGCCCGTTCTTCCGTACATTGCGATTAATTTGCTTAATTAGGTTAACAGTGTGTTTTGGCATTAACAATGCTCCTGAATTTATAGATAACAGTGTGTGGGTATGTAATGACTTCAACCGAGGGTGTGTGGGTTCTGCTTAAAGTTTAAACGCTACATTTGAAGTTGAATTGATACAATCACGTACTCTGATTATATGCGATACTTTGGTAAATTTTGACTTTGTGGTAACATATTATGAAGTCATATCAGATATACAGAAAATGTCGGTATGTATAGTTAATAAATAAGCAGTTATCTTTTTGAAATTACTGTGTGAAATTTGATGAGTAGTAAGTACAAACTGAACTGAAATTTAAACTCCATGTAAATATTTTAACGATACGGGTGTAATAGAATCTTTTTAGTTTAAAAAAACATGTACGCTTATTTTTCTTCTCAATTTGACACCGTGAAATAATATGTGCACAAAGAAGGCGTCGTCTTTCTACAAGAATTTCTCTCAGTTTGATAGATGCTTGTCTTTGGTTCGCCAGCGGTGGTGCTATGTCTGAACATTACTTCTCTTGTTAGAATCTTTGCGCAGGGTTAACATCCAGAAGGATTGGTATCTTATCAATGCATGATATATACATGTTAAGTCCTGTTCTGTGAAATAAGTTGTATTCCGAAGAATGGACAATGCGATTGCCAACAACGTTTTTCCGTGATCTTGACGAACCGATATTTATTCTATACTTTAACAAGTATTCTCAGTGACTCACAATGAATTATAAATTGTTTCATTATTATATTTAAATATCTATAATTATTACGATTTTTTACTTGGATCCGAATGTTGAAAACTAACTCTCTCACTTACGTTTTTTTTTAATTTTTTAAACAGCTATTTATTCTTATAATAGCTTTTTCTATCAAATATAATAAATTGGCCTCTAATGATTTTTGAAAAAAAAAAATTGAGACAAATTACTGCTATTTAGCTTCGTAACAAGTGGCTGTGGTTATATTGTTATTTGGTTTAATCCTGTGATGAAATGATAGTTCATCAGGTAGCCCTGAGCTCTAGCCCGCTGAATGGCGTGACCTCAAGCCTGATCCTGTGAAGTAAGTTGCAAATCACCGCCCTGTCACTTGGTGCTGCGCCGACCCTGGTATGCGTCAGGTCTAATTTATTGGCCAATCCTGGCCTGATGAAAGTGAAACCAGCTAGAGATTTTTTTTGATCTTGGTGATTTAAAATCCAGAACAATTATTTTGGAGCAAATAATATTGTTTTGGATATCAAAAAAAATTTCTACCGTAAAAATTGAGATAAACGAAGCTCTTGAGTATAGTGATGCAATTTTAACAATCGAATGAAAGATCCGGTTCATCTTAAACGAGAATATTTTCTTTTAACCCTACAGACTCAGAGCAAACAATGAATGTACTAGTAGAATCAGAGAGCTCTTCGCATCCTTCGCAGTCAATACACTCATCAATGCACTTAATACTTAAATATCAACTGTATTGTCGTTGGGAAAGGTTTACTTGTTATTGTTTTTATTTATTGCGATTTTCTTTTTAACAGCTATATCATTCAACCTTAGTCAATAGTGATTTTTACAAGTTAGCTTAAGTAAAATAAATTCTTTCATGTGTCTGAATTAAATTTATTTTCTTCCAATGATTTGACATTTTTTTTCTAAATTATTATTTCCTCATTAATTTTAAACTCGTGGAACAATGTTTATGAAACATGTATTAATTAAATGTCTTATTTGTCACTTTACTTGTCTGCAGACAGACACCTTATCACGCTTAAATTAATTTAGATTTCATCAACATTACCGAAATCTCTCAGGTAGTGTAGTGCTGCTAAGCCAAACCGATGACTTCGATTAAAAGGTTTTAACTAAGGCTTTGGGTTTTCCCTGGCGGTGAGGAGTGACAAGATACCAAATACCTGAATACCACCCCGTTCTGTCGACACCCCATGTCACCTTTACTCGGGAAGCATTCTATAAAGTTTGGGTTTGGTTAGTGTTATTACCTGTTATAGAAATAATATTATATTCATATATAGTACTGTAATGATACGTTAATAAATATATTTTTAAGAATTGAAAGAAAGTGTCGATCGGATATCGTCAATAATTGATTTTTCCTGCGGAGGCATCTAGCGACAGGGTGTAAAAGCTATTTGCCAAATAAATATTATACTTTGGAGTCATTCCCAATTTCTCTCATGTCTATTATAAGCAGTGAATAAGAGTGCCAAAACTCTTCAGAATGCATTAATTACGCTGCTAAACAACTGTAAATAAATTAAAAACACTCCAATCACATAAAAAAAACTCCAAAAGTAACATAACGACTTATAAAAAGACCAGCAAAAACATTAATACTGGAGCAAATAAAAATAATAAGACGGAGAGATTATCCGGCAGTATAAACGGCACTCACCGCGCGGCATAAAAGGAAATACGAAATCTATTAAAGAATGTTATTCATTTTCTTAATTCAAGCTCTGCGAGGAGCGCAGCACTCTCCTTCGAGTACTCAGCGGCATCTTATTAATAAAATTGCTGGCAAATAAAGCTTCCACAGTAATAAGCGCGCTTTTTAACGAATTTTCTACCCCCAAATCCCGTTTTACTGTTTATTATTGCCGAGCGATAAGCGGAGGGATGTGGAAGGCACTTTCTTGTAAATCCTGAATTTTATTTATAGTGTTACTTTTTTGCGGCTATTTAAAAATTGGGGTGATTTTGCCCGCGTTATCTTAAAATGTTGTTAATTTATTTTTTTTAATTTTTAAGTAAATTTACAAAAAAAATTATCGATCTAATAATAGCTAGTTAATACATTATGCATCACTTTAATAATTAATTTTTTTTTTTTAAATGCGTGCTGAGTTTAGATTGTATCAATTTTGTTTTAATTAATAAACTCAAAAATACAACAATAAAAGTATCATTGGACCGAAAAATAAGCCATACACTTACAAGTTTATAACACAATAATAAAGAGGGCTGTAAATTAAAAATAAACTTATCACGCGAATTTTCCGATTCTCCTGGTGGAGAAAAAAAGGGCCCCATAAAAATTAAGCTCTCAGTCCTAGCTGAAATTTCATTACTGTTTTGCTTTTAGTGCACGTAAAATTTTTTCGAGCCATCCAACATTACTTCGCAGTCCTCCATTTTTATTTACCTCCCCAAATCTCATAATACAGAGCTGAGATTTCCAACCCCTAACTAGAGGTTCTCGCGGAGTACTTTTGAGGCTTCTCGGGTCAGAAGGGTGCGTTTTGACTTGTAAAAACCTCACCCTGAAATTTGTTTTAATTGGAGATATTTAATTGGTTTTGGACGGATGCTAAGCGTGGGGTTTGCTTTGGTTTATGTAGTGTTTTAGTGCCATGAATCGTTAATAGGTATTTAATATATTACTGCTGTGTACTTTGTCAAGAACAGTAGTAAATTAATTGATGCAAATGGACGTCTATATGAATCAAAAAGAATGACGTTTATGGGCTCTTTGGTCCCATTTGAGAAATAATAAAACTTAAATATACATAGCTACAGTTTAAGTATGCATTAAAATATAGTAATAAATCCTTCTGTAATTAAATCATATATTATATTACAAATAAATAAAATAATATTTTAAAAATACTATTGTTTTCTGCACTAGTTGAAATTAATTATAAGAATATTATATATATAAAATTCATACTTAATTTATTCGACAGTGAAGATGAAATTATATTATATCATGACCAGCTCTTTATATAAAAAGTACTAGAGCTTATTTGAAGAAAATATGAAAATGAAGTTATTTGCTTTGATGAGTTTTCAGACAAATTCCGTTTTCAATTGTTTCCAGTAAAATTTAAAAAATACCAAAACGAAGCTGTAATAATTTTTACCAGTTCATTTTATTGAATATTTAAAAAAAAAAAAACCCTCCACAGACACAAATTTATTTTGTATCAATAACGATGCGATGCGATGCACATTTATTGCTATTGTTTTATATTACACATTATTTATTTAATATCTTATTCTTAATTTTCTATCTTTAATGTGATATGCGCAAAAAAATGTGGTTACGGCGTTTCGTCATCACTTATCATTATTTATCATAAATATTTTTTATGGTGGTATATTTTCTTTTGAAGTTGTGTTTCATGCGATTAACATTTAATTTAGTGAGTAAAGATATTTCATCTGCTGTTTAAATGATTCAAAGCGGTTAACTAACCAATCATCAGATTAAATAATTCAATGAATTTAATATCGGTTGAATATTAAGAACATAGTTTTATTTTAGCAATTCTATCGTTTAATTTTAATTCGTTTGTTTGGTATCAATATACAATACCTTTATATTCCCATTGTTTTGAAGATTTATGTCAAACTTGTCCCGCGCTGCTTTTTCCACCTAACAATACAGCGCTGTACAAAAAATCACTACAATTTCGCTGAACGCTTTGTGTATTTATAAAACACCTTCTACGGGAGGCGCCAGCACCCGAGCGTCTTGCGGGGGGAGGGAGCAGCCCTCTCCCTCTTGCCCGCAGTGACATCTGTCCTCTCTCTCGCACCCGTGGCCACAAAATCCATTATGCCTTCTTAAAGCTGTTAATCTGGAAATCCTAAACACCGATCTCTCCAAAGCCAGCCAACCTCCAGATAACCTGACTGTCGGATAACGAATATTCTTTCCACCGAGAAAACATTCGCTAAACTGGAACTGAAATGTGACTGGGGCTTGTAAAAGCGAAATTGTTCTTCTGCGAAGATGAGGGAGACAGTGGGGGCGATTTGAGAGAGAAAAAATGCAAATTTTGAGAATTAGAGGACATTTTAAAAATGCGGAGTGCGTTTTGTACGATTTTAATTAAATTTATTGGTCTTTTATAATATTTTTGGTGGTTTATTAACATTAAATTTTACGTTTAAGCGATGTCATCTATACATAAAAAAAATATTTTGCAGAATACAAATAATTTTATCCGTCGCATTATAATTTTTAATAAAAGTAATTAAAATCTATGTTTTGGATTAGTCAATCAAGATGCGTATTTATTACCCATTACGGGCTTATTATATTTACTAATATGATTAGGCACATTAGTTCATATATAGAAGATGATTTAAAGAAACTCTCAGAAAAATATTCAAAATTCAATTTCAAATTTGGTTCAAATCCCACACAAATCACGATGTTATTTTTCTGAGAGTTTCTTTAAATCATCTTCTATATATGAACTTATGTGCCTAATCATATTAGTAAAAGTAATTAACCTAGAATTATATAAAATGAATATGAAATTAATGAAAAAAATTAAATGTGGACAACATCACGACCAAGAGACATCCGAATCTCAAATGATGTGAACGAAGAGTTTACCAACATCAATTCTCTGTGGAGTTGATAACTATCTTGTATCGTCGTTGGTATTTATCTGTTGAATATAAGAAATCTCTTAAAATAAATAATTACCCTTTTCAACCTAAAAGCAAATTTTCTAAAACATATTCACGTTTGTTATATTTTTCATGTCCGTTTTATGTCGTCTACTGGTTTTATCCTCTGAGCAATGAAGTACATATTTAACTATTAGATAAAATATTTATAATAATATGAAAATCGAGTGATATAACATAACTACATATTATTTTTATCAAACAACTCTTGTTTCATAAGAATATAAATTTATCTGATATTTAATTAAAGGTACATAAAAATATATCGGGAAATACGATCAAGTAATATTTTGATGTCTTTATTACTAAAATCCTATATTCTGTCGTTAAAAAACAAATTTGCATACGTAATAAAGCGAAGCTTATCTAAGAAATAAAAAAAAATTGGCATTCTCGAAGAAAGAAACAAAAACAGATTCACGTTTAGTAATTCGAAGAACTCGTCTTCGTTTCGATAAATTTGTGATTGAAGTGCTTTCAGTAAGTAGTAGAACCAAAGAAGTTTACATCTGAGCACATTTTCGATATTTCAAATAAATAGATAACATTGAAAAATAATAATTGGTTTATTATTACAAAAGAATACCATAATCTATAATAAATAAATAAAACATATTTATAATTTCAATTACGTAGGTTTCTTTTTTTTGATACGTTGTTGAATTTAAAAAGAAATGCAAAAATGGATCACTGTATCTCCTCCTACTTGGGAAGCTGTAAAGCTCAAATTAACGAATATAAATTTTATGAAGATATTCTCAGCAGCTAAATATATTAGATGGGTGCCCTTAATAGAAAAATGCAAAGAAACTCAATTACCGTGTACTTTTTTTTTCTTTTCACAGTTTAAAAGCAAAGTTACACTTCGGTGAAAATGTTTTACACTTAAGAAAAATCTTCATTATGATGAGTTTATACACAGATTACTCGTAGCTGTTTGTATCTTAAAATAAACCTTATTTTAAGCTAATGGCGAATTGAAAATGGGGGTGGTTTTCACGGCCTGTATACATAAAATATACAACTTACGGTAGCAATAAGAAAATCAGAGGGTGAAACTTGCGGGAAGAAAGCCTAAGATGACATTATTATGTAAAAAAGTTAACAAAGTAAAGCTTTGTATATGAAAATTTATGTAATATACAGAAACGAGGGAGCGGGAGCTGTGCCTTAGCACATTTTATATTATACATAAAGAAGATAAATATTTTATGCATTATGCCGGAGCATAACTTTCTTCGTTAACTTTTTAGCATTAAATCTGGTACAATAGTAATAAAACAAAAGATTTATTAGAACGAGAAAATTATGATATAATGCCTGTAAGGCTCTCGCCGTTAAAATGTTACCAGCTATTTATGGGGAAAAGAACTCTCAAGTTTTAGGTTTATATTTTTCGTTATTAAATATTTACTTTCACGGCGTCTGGGTGCACAAGCCACGCTCTATAACAAGTCTTCAATTAGAAATGCCTCTAATAAGAATCGAAGAATCAAACTTTTGAATGGTCCCCGGTCTGGTCTAGGAGATATAAACTTGCTACATTGTTCCGAGAGATTCGATTCTGAACTGATCGAAAGATTTCTTTGAATTCAAATTATATTATCTCTTACATTTATTGCATTATCATATGATGAGTAAACTAAATTTTATAATTATATCATAGTAATTCAAAGAGATCACTCTTTTCTTGGTGACAACACAGAATGCAGAAGAGAAGCACGCCATAAATTAACAGGCAGTCCCGGTAACGGAATCCTTTTCTCTGATCGGTGTTTATTTAATTTATCATTTCTTTTGATGCCGCCGGGATGTGATCCAAAGCCGCCGTCTTTCTTATCAAAGCTTGCATCTACACCCTTTTCTCTAAAAATATTCTGCAAAAAAATAATGAAAAAAACTACCTTCCCTCGAGGGAGGCACTTGATTTTGTGACGATGAAATAAATTTTATTACATATCAATCTATTTCGCTGTAATGTTTAGAATTAAATGTTATAAAGATTTTATACAATTCTGATTATTTATTATAAGCTCAGTACGTTATATGCTGAAGTTTTATTCTTCCAAGTTCCTACAATATTTTTTTAAAATTGTTATTATCACAGATATTTTGGTTATAATCAAAATATTCGAAAACATATACGTAAATTAAGGTTTTAACGAGAAAATAATTTTAAATAACATGTAATCAATTAATAATCAACACATTATGACAATTCATTTGAAGAAAAAGAATATTGTAACATATTTATCAGAGTAAAAGAATACTTGTATTGGTAGATTTTGAGCTAATGGTAGTATAGTTTGCATAAATCAGTTTTAGGTCATTTTGAACTAGCTGGACATTACTTGATTCCTGTTGTGGTTTAGAAGATTCGCCTGCCCTGACACCAGATCCCTTTGAATGAAAAACATTTAGGTGTTTTTTTGTCATTTACGTGTTTTTTTTTGTTTATTTCGTTTTTTTGATCTCGGCTGGATTTATACTGTGCGCCATACCTGGCCGAGATCCTCGCGACAAATCCTCGCCGTCTCAGACTTGTCAACGCACCCAGACTGCTTTGTTTAAAACTTAGATAAATTTCGCTTTTTAAGGGTACGCGTACCTTTATCATTTTTTACAGGGTAGGTAACGTTATACGCCAGCGAATACGATAGTTTGTCATTGTACCAACATGCGACAGACAAAAAACAAACCGTTTACGAAGATAATACTGCAGACCTTTAAATAAATCAAATCAAATACTTGTTCAACATTTTGGAATAAATGTTAATGGGCTAAGAAGCGTATCTTATAATTTTAATAGATCAATTTAAAATGCATGAATTTTACTTAATCTATCATAACCCAGTATTTGCTCTCATTATATTTATACTATAGTTGGAAATAAATATTAATATCTTTGGAGAGTTCGCAAGCCAAAAACGAGTCGTGAACAAATAAAGTCGTGTTTTAAAATAAGACGCTAAGTATTTCTCATTATAAGGTAGCTCTGATATCACAAGACTTAAAAATTCAAATCCACAAAAAAACAAAGTACCATCGCGACCGTAATCCAGCCCGGCTATCGTAATTTTTTGTTGACGTTTTTTCGTAATCCTCGTATAATAGATCAACAGGTGAAATCCCGGTATTATATTTTCACTACAACGATCTTATTAAAAGATACCTGTTAGTTTCTTTCTATAAAAAACTGTCACCGTTGGGACACCTAATACGTCGCCCCGCGCTCCTCAATGTAATACCCGTGTACCGCGCTATCTCGCACCGGCGATCACCGGCGAGATCGCGGCCGGCCGGGCCCGGGGAGGGTGCATTTATTTTTATTTAATTGGGTGTAAAATATATTTTTTTCCCAATACACAAAATCTGCGTTTGAGCCTATAAAAAAAATCATAGTTAAATACATTGTAAAATAAAAATACTTATACGTAGAGGCTACTTAATATCAACTCTGCGTAAATTAAGTGCATCGGTGAATCCACAACATATATGCTTTAAAATGCTATTTTTTCATTATATTTTTTATAAATTATATAAAGCGTAATATTTTTATTATAAGATGTTGAAATATTTTACATAACACAAAAAAAAAACAAATCAATAATCATTTTTGTAGAAAGCTTTGCAAAGTATGAAAAATATAATTGTAACGCGTTGCACAGTAAGGTCCTGCCTCTTAATCGTTTCTCGGTCCTTTTTTTGCTGTACATAAAAGTTGAGATCTATTATATATCGAGCGACTGAGATCAGATCCACGTTGGCGGGGCATTAGAGCCGGCGCGCCGTCACGCGGAACGGGAGCCGACGCACTCGCGAGGCACCGAGTGTATCATTTTAATGGACACGACCCGAGAACGGGTTAAAGGAGATTGTCACACGGACCCGGAGGCTTTACTTTGCACCTGAGATTAGGGATTCGGGTTGGGGTATATACATACATTAAATGGCCCGATGCACTTATCTCAATGATATAAAATATCTGTAAAATCGAAACATTTGCTTGTAACGTAAATTTTAAAAGTTCTTGTAAAATTGAGTGTCATCAAGTTCAATGCGTTCGTGTCATATATATATATATATATATTTACCAAATTATAGGCTCCGTAAGTAAGGTATCTCCAAATGTGTGGTGTTCATTATAGCCGGTACAGACATTTACTAATCGCCCGCCAGCGGATGTTTAGGCGTTCTCCGACTAGAATTATCGTGTGATTTATAATCAATAAATACATTCAAATCATCATTTAAATTTTATTTTCGGAAAAAGCCAGCGAAGAATCTAACACTCCCGCCCAAAAATATAAAATATATCATATAAAAAATTAAAACCCACCTGAATCCATTAGTTTAAAGCGGAAACTAGCTGATAAAAATATAAAAAAACACGAGCCATTAACAAAACGTATGGACATTCCGTTAATAATACGAAAACACATCTGAACCAACAGGTTGGCTCATTAGACAGGAGCATTTCAATAAAACTGATTAAATTTTTAAGGTGTCATCAATCAGTCGTAGATTCGCAGCCAGCGCTCTCAGTGCGCCGGGTGTACCGTACACCCACCCGAGCTGGTTCCTTATCGGAAGGTATGTCAGAAGCTTTGTAGTCCTTCCAATTTGGACTTCGTTAACACTAATGGATTAGTAAGCAATACTAACCACTAGAGAGCGACTGTCCCAAAACGTGACGTCAAAGGCCAGCGCCGCAAGACGCGACGAAAAATATTTAAAACCATATGCTCGCCTTTACAAAAACAACTAAATTATAATTTTTATATTACACAAAATAATATACAATAGAAAAATACTTTCGATCCCGAACTTTTACTTATTTTCTGTAGTTGATTTCTTCGTGTTTAACTAGATTCTAAGGTTTCTAGATTCTAAGCTAGATTCTAAGATTTTTTAAGTGACTGCTCGGCAGGCTTCATCACGTTCTATTCCCATGTCTTACAACACTTTGGGAGTGTTATTTTCATTAGTTTCATTTGTTTCATCGTGATCATTGTAACACAATTACTTTTTCTAGACGCTTATCGGCTTTCCCAGCTGCATAGTAACAAAACATAGTAACAAAACAAAAATATCTTAGCACGCTGCAAACACCACTAATTTTAGAGAAACCCAAAAATAAAATCGAACCTGCTTTTTTGTGTTGAATTACATATATATCTAATAGTATCAAATTTTCAATCGATTCATTAAATTATGTCGCTTTGATGTACTGTATGAGGACAAAACTAAATAAAAAAGCTATGTTATGTTTATCTATATTTATTCTAAATAAGTATTTTATATGTTATATCTAAAAAACTATTGAGCTGTGTTACTTTTGAATCCTTCTAGGAAAATATGTGAAACCAATGAGTATGTAGTTCAGGCATTGTAATGTTTTCAATGGAATAGAATTTAGAGAAAATATTGTATTCCGATAAAGAAAGATAAAACGATTTTGTGATGAGCACTCTAAATTAAAAAAATTATATTTGTAATAAATAATGTTTTTTTTTCACAGCATATTTATGTAAATATGAGATAGTATTGAAGATTTAAGATATTTAGACTTACTCGAATTATAATTTTGTGTATAATAGAAAATACGAACACACAATGCTTTTCGTTAAGTAAAAATAATGTACGGTATAGTTTTTATATATTATTGTAAAATAAGATTGAATTGCTCAGTTGTCATAGTTCGCCACTGGCGTTGGCTTCAAAAGCCACTTTTTTACGTAACCAGAATCCGAGCGTATGATAAACAAGCTTGGCTACATTAATTCACATTATCGAGTTATAAAAACATTATACATGTGTTTGTATCAAACGGTCAATGTTTCAGCGGTGGTTTGGGCGACCGGTTTTTCGAATATTCATATTCCGATAATGGGCTTAAAGCCGAATTATTGGCGGCAGAGGCGGACTCGTTTTTTGAGTGTCTAAAAATATTTTATTTCAAATAACTTTACGACTTAAAAAATACATTCATTGTTTGTTTTTCTTTGATTTAATGACTATTGAAGACTAAGAGAAGTTCACTAAATTTCTCAAATTTAAAAGATGTATCTTTTAAAATTACTAAGAATCAATTAAAAAAAATTACACCCAACTCCATTCTTCTGATACTAAGTTATATAAAAAGACACAAACATTTCCATCTTTAAGCAACAAATCGATCGAAAAAATCTATGTTCTTATTTTTTAGGTTTCCAGTTTATATGATTCTTATAAAAAAATTAAAATAAAGATGCCCATACACTTTGCAACGTAAGCGA
This sequence comes from Atopsyche davidsoni, assembly GCA_022113835.1. Classification (NCBI taxonomy): domain Eukaryota; kingdom Metazoa; phylum Arthropoda; class Insecta; order Trichoptera; family Hydrobiosidae; genus Atopsyche; species Atopsyche davidsoni. Next base: position 2,601,429 of record JAILWY010000019.1, on the reverse strand, counting down.
GAAACTGAACGGATAGGTGGCATATTAGTTTTCCTTTAAGTGTTTTTTTTTTTGACAAAATAATAAGTTCGGTTGTCTGTAACAAGTGTTGGCCGCTAAAATTTATCACTGGTTTTTCTTTGACTGTAATGACATTTAACCAATCTGAGTAGCTGTATATATTATGAGATGAAAATCTTATTGTTGGTAAAAATTTCAGTTAGCATATTTCGGGCCTGGTAAGCAGGGGTTTTCAATTTGATTTATCTCCCTGATTCATTAATATTTTGATAGGCGCCAAAAGTGTTTTGGTCCACAAGCGGAAAACCGATACATTATGTTGGACGGTCCGCTTTGACCAAGCATTGTTAATAAATTCAATTAAACTGCTTTTAATCAAGTGAAGTTATTTCAATTATCTGTTTTATTCAAATTTATGATACAGTGGCCGACTGAATGGACGCCGCAAGGTTATACGTAAATACACAGCCGCCCGACCTGCGTCGAAAATTTGTCAAGCTTGGCATCATTACTGATTGACCACTTGTATATTACTTTTTATGATTACAGCATCATATTTAATCTAACGTTGAGTGTATTTCGACTAGGCAACATCTACACAGCTCTAGTTTCGATGACCTATACACCACTCAATATAGCTTGAAGTTTACATACGTAGAAAACTGATCTAGAAAAGTATTTGTTCATCTGAAAAAGTCAAAATGGAAGAATACAAAATAAATACAGCTGGAAGAAATTAAAATACATACGTATAAATTAGTATATCAAATAAAAACAATATCATCAATAAATTGGCGCACAACGAGTGTGAATTGAGTGCCCCTCTGGGAAATCAAATAGATTTATACAAAAACTCTTTAAAATAGAAACCACTGAGGAGACAAATAAAATAATACAGCATTTAAGCAAACCATTTGCTTTCAAGTGACTAAATATTAAATATATATATTTCAGTAAAATATTTTGTTTAATAATTCAAACAAATATAATTTTGGTAAGAATACATAGTCAAAAATTAAGTTCATGATACAAAGCAAGTACTCATGAACACATCACCTTTATTATCAACGTACAGTAGAATAATAAAATTAATTTAATTATATTGACATCAAACGAGCCATGTGTTCTCTAATAGAGATCAAAATGTAGGGGATTTAAAAGTAGTCACTTATGGGGTGATTTCGATACTGATCATTATGTCATTTAGCCCAATTAGTAAAACAGAAAACAGACGGTCTACGCGTGTTATCTAAAATACAGATCTAGTGAACGCAACTTGAAAAATCAATCAACTTAACTAATTAATTAAAGCTATTGACAAGACAGTTCTAATGGGGTTATTATGTTTAAATTTTCAAATAACATCATCTGTATTCTGGAGACAATGATATTGTAGCATTAAAGGATCTTTAAATAGCACTATTTAAAAAAAATATTAAATATAAAACGGTAGTAAGATATTTCGCTCAAAACTAAGAGATTATTATTTGAACAACCTTTTGTATATTTGACACACCTGCTATTATTTATGCTGGTTATATTTCCAGCATCAATATACATATTAATGCTATTGATTTTTTAAAAATAAATCCAACAAAAAAATCAGTTTCTGTGTCTGCATTATATATATATATATATATATATATACAAATTTAGTTATTCATACTAAATACATTCAAGATGATTATAAGCATAAGATAATTAATAAATATAATACATACAAGCAAAGGAGACCCGGGGAACCCACAGGACACCTCATCAGACCCCAACTCAAATAAATTCAAAAGATCACGAGAGCAAACTGTAATTATTGCCTCTTCTAAACATCCCAATTTGCATATGAACCCCTCGGCCTCCCCGAGACCCGGCCGCCCTCTACCCGCTTAGACTCGACATTCAACTTAATATGTAGCATCAATTTGTTATTATAGGACAATGCGAAGAAGCGGGACTACTACTTGCTGCTTCGGTCAATCGGGAAGGGGTGAAACGCGACAAGGGCTGCGAATTTCTGAAACGCCTTGCATGTTTGCTCATGATATACAGATTGAAACGTACTAATAAACTTGTTCTCTCAATGTAATATTGATTTTATAAATAACATAATTTTAAGTGTCGATTATCATAATATGCCGGTGGTGGTGGTACTTCGTGCATGCCACAATTTTAGCGGTTTTGGCGTACTGCAACTCGAATATTTCTACTTCGTGTGCTACATCATAACACCAAAACTTAATAAAATATACCTTCAAAAAAGATCTTAGGAAGTGAGAAGTTTCATTTGTCAGCCCTGGCGGGCGGCAGGCCCGGTCGGGGGGGTAAGTCGGTTGTATGTTGGGTTTAGGAGGACACACGTAACGCGGCATTGTCGGGCCGGTGCTCGCGTAATGGAGTACGGGCTTATAAGTTCTGAGTGCGGCCCTGCCGGATTTATCGCACTAGTATTTTGTATGTATAGTCGCCGTCGGGCTCTTGAATTCGGGTGATTTTTGATGTGAGTGCTCTAATATATTAAATCGGAGCGAAGTTTTAAGCGTCAATTTTTATTTGAAAATTCACACATTTTTAATATTTTAAAGATTCGAAGAGAAGCAGAAATTTCATTTAGGTAATAAGTTTCAGTCTCAGGAGAAAAAAGTTAGGCGGCTCACGTTGCAACACAGCCGACGACCGAGCGGCGATTAACCAATAGCGTCCGGTTTAGCGTTTTGTTTTTGAAAAACTATTAAAAAAAATTAAAACTCAAGCTAATGCTTGCTGCCTTCTTTATATTATTTATATGACCAAATTGTGTGATATTTCATAATTGTGCTCTTCAAGGGATTATAAACACTCAATTTAGAGTTCTTCAGATATGTAGTTTTCTGAAATTTGATGTAAAATTTGCTATGGATCTTAATCTCAGATTTGTATACAAAGTGAATTTCTTAATAAATGAATAGTCCTTCCAGTTTAATTGCCGGCTTTTTTAGAAAAACTATAATAAAAATTATGTAAGAATGTAAACAGAATTAGGTAACTTTGCTTCACGTCGAAGTCTTCCTCATTTTCTGAATTAGGGTACGTATAAGTCAATTAATATTAGTCTACCAATAATGAACATCCCTGCGAGATGTATTATAACAGTAGGTATAACCGACAGAATACGGTCGGGGTACGGCTGGTTCAGGGGTATTAAGGGGGATGTTTCACTTAGTTAACGCGGGCGAGTAGCTCGGCGGGCTTAGGACCCCAGCCTCCCCCCTGTCGGACTCTTTAATACCCCGAGAGACCTGACTTGTACGTATTTAGATTGTGGTGTTAATACTATATTCAGAATATGTTTCCATGTGTATGGAAGTGTTATATTTTGAAACTATCATTCTTAAAACCTACGGTCGATGTTGCTTTGTATGTATAATTAGTGTTTTTGGTAAAGTTTGTTTTAGAAATGTTTTCAGAACAATAATATTAGGGACTTTTCTCATATATTAAATTTATACATATTTTGAATGGTATTCATATCCGTGTATGAATTTTATTCTGATTTGTACTGTTGAGTTACCACGACTCTGGATATTAGTGGTGCATTTTCTGGAATTTTTTTTTCCCCACTCACAAAGACATTTTCATCCTTTTTGTACCAGTAAAATTCTGAAAAAATATTGTTTTTATTTTAAACAGTGTTAAAATTTACCTCTTCTACCTTGTTTCGTAGCGAAATCTTTAGTGAGATTTTTAAATCGTTTTAACTACTGTTTATATCTGAACGTTTTACTTTTCACGTTCATATCGTGACTATCACAAATAATTTATTACTGCAAATTATGAACGCACGGTTTCCCTCTAGCTTGTTACTGCGCGCAGAAGTCTCTCCTCATTTTCTATTTGAGCAAGCGCTTCACATCAGTACATATGGCCCGGATGACTTCGGTCAGTAAAGCTGCCTGCACACGTCGTGACACTACCGACAACCAACGGAAACTAGCTAATAACGGCACTTTTACGTAATTTTTAGGCTAAAATAAGAGTTACTGTTCGGTTGTCGGTTGTCTTGCAGCATGTGTGAAAGAACGACAATTATGTCAGGACATTGAGCCAGTCACGATAAAGAAACCCAATTTGGTCCGATAGCCGAAGTTTCCTGGATTTTTCATCTTAAACTATTTTTACACAATATAGAATAAGTATAATTTTCACCAAGTTTAATCAGAGTTTGTGTACTAAATGGTTTAGTACTTGTGTATCGTTTCAATAAATGAAATTATATAAAACTCAGATGCTCAAATACTGTGATTTGTTTTAAAGATTGGCATTTTATTATTTACATGATTTTATATAAATTATCAATTTATTTAATTTTTTTTTTATTAATCAGTTTTTTCAGAGCTTAAAAATCTTGAATATAACATTTTACAAATAAGGTTAAAAGCCATAAAAAGGGAATCACTCAATTACTAACCCTACATTCAAAAGTCATCAGGGCAGCATCTTGCCGTCCATAACCTGAACTCGACACTGGCGTAACTACCCTTCTGGAGGCGCCCCCACCCCCGCCCGATACGCCGGTACATTAGTCGTGCAAAGCTCCGCTAAGGCAGTATATTAATTTGGAAACCGCCTGGGATTGGTCACCGAGAGGCTAAGGGATGGACTGAAGCCTCCGTGATGGGTCGCGTTAACGAGACGACTGGTTGAATTAATGACCGGCTCGCAGATTCGGTTAGTAAGGATATCTTTGTGTTTTAACTACAAGATAATGTTCAATTACCATATTAAAGGTCGACATTATTTAAACAGTTATATTTTAATAGCAGTGCATATCATTTGACTTACCGACATAATTTTAAAAATCAGAAGACATATTATCACGCAGTTTATTGAAAAAATATGATTGATAACAAGGACTTTCCTTTTAAAGTTTAATAGAACCTTTATCATTTAAAAAGATACTGCTGTTCAATAATGAGTAATTCGTTTACGCTAATTGAACGTATTTTTCAATCATGTGAAGATTTTTTTATTATTTTCACATTAAATATAAATGCAATATAATCATTTGTTCGTTATCTTTACAATTTTTTTTTTTTATAAATCATTCTCGTTGCAAGACTACGGACATGCTTTCGCTCAACCTTTACCCTATTCTACAGCACGTAACAGCAATTAGGATTGATATATATATATGGCTGCACCCTTGAAACGAGTTATACAATTCTTAAGAAACGCAATGCTTATAAAACCAGTATCAAGGAGAATTTGATGTTCAGCTATGATAAAAACTTTAAACTTTGAAAAATACCTCTCACTCAAAATCAGTCTAAACGTATCAATTAAAAATATTTCCTGGTATCCCAAGACAAATTCGAAACTATTCTGATTATATCTTACAAATATTTTAGGCCAAAAAGATATAGTCAAAAAATCAAACAGGTTCAAGTGAAGTTCGTGTGGAGTTATCAATTTTTTTTTGTTGTTTTACTAGATGCCTAGACATGGGTGTGATAAAGTATACAGTTCATACTTTCATCTCGCGTTCGCTCTTCTCCTGTCACCGAGCTTTTGCAGGCTAGTTTAAATGAGGCTAAACTAAATACGGTTTCATCACCCTAATGACATGAAATACGAATTTGAAACATAAAATGAAATATCATTAAAAAAAAGCTGTTTTCCTACGATATCATGCCACACAGCAGGCACAGGGGCACACCATAGGAAGGTCACATGAAGGCCTGTTTTGTAATATTTTTACCCACGCATACATAAATAATAAAATCTCGAATGTACCTTATCTTTAAACATAGACAAGCTATTATTTTTAAAGGAAAGTAAAATACTTTTATCCATGACTTCGTGTAGATTCAAAATTGAAACCATAAAAGTCAGTCAAAATATTTGGCAGTTGTAAGAGGTATTTATTTCAATAACTTATTTATCAGCATATTTTTTTCTAAATGATCAATTTTGTAAACTATTTCGTCAGTTGGTGTAATAATTATGTTAATATATTTTTCAAGTGAGTACATACATTTACTTATGCTTATTATAAATTACCATTTATGATGTAGTGTTTTATACAATACAATGTCTGAGATAGCGAATGCTTCTCTTGAATATTCCGTAGCTGTCCACGTAGAAGAATTATGAAAATGAGTCTTAGAAAACTTGATAAAACAAACTACTTGTACGATCTAATTAATATACTCCACTCCAACACCTGAGAGCAAAAAACGGAATAACTTAAAGCAATCGGCGCGCCTCTCGTCATGCAAACTGCATGAAAGATGTCCAAAGTAAATTTCGGACATTGTATTTATACTAGATTTATTATAGTTATTATTTTGTATTCAATTGATACTTTAAATACACGCATAGTTTTTTTATTATTAAGAACTCTGAGCCTTATTACTAAAATCAGTTTCATCCATTTTGATCTCCACTTTGTGCCGAACACTTCTCGTTATTGCTTCATAGCAATAGCATTCAGTGCATATTATATATCCACAAAGAAGATTTGGTTTTTTTTATTTTTATCGCGAATATTATGATTAATTTATCATTAGGAAAATATTTTGCTGATATTTAGTAGATATATAAATTGTAGCCATTGTCAGATACCTGAGTAAAGAGCAAAAGCCGTGGACACCTTGTCCGTCGGTAAAAAGAGCTCTTCACATCTCAGTGTCTTCAGGCTATCTCTCCTTCGCGGTACACGTCTTCTTGCATCTCACCTAGTCTATCTTGCTGAAGAATAATACGGAAGACGTTTATCGGTGAACTCATTGTTCCATATTTTAATAAACAATATTTATCAATGTATGTCCTTTCATTTATATAAACTACTTTAAGTGCTGGTTATCTTACTTAAATCCTTTATTTAGGTCACATCCTGTTTCTTAATTTACATCATCCGTTCATGGAGCTGATTCTTCGCTTCTTCTCCATTTCCGAGGTTTTTTATTTTCTTTTTTACCGCTTATTCTTATTCTAATTGGAATATACTTTTTACCAAACTTATCAACAAAAAGAAAAAACTCCCATTTGTATTATTTTATTAATTTCTAAGAGACGCTGAATAGGCATTTCGCAAAGTAGCAATGTTCTCAATTAAATGCTTCACCTGAAGGTCAACGTACTTGTCCTTTGAATTGGACTGTTATCGGCTGAAACATGGCGTGCACACGTCCAAGAACAATTTACTCCCAAACCACCAAAAGCTGTGTGCATTCGTAAACTTAGCATAAAATGTTATCCAATTAAAAGCATACCTTAACGCTACTCTTATGAACATATAATTAGTAAGTTATTTTATTTGCTTGAGCTACTCACATGGGAGAATCTTTATGAGGCGCTCCTTTATACTTTTTTGTTTCAAAGTTGTCTGAAACAACGGTAGCCGGTCGTATTATATTTTATGGAATCGATTTTGATATTTGAGCATAAAGCTTCTAATATCTTTAAAAGTTACATTTGTAGTAGAACCCTAATCAAAGTCGCTATAAATTATAAATGTTTCCAAATACCTTTTTTTAAATATACTCAGGTCAAACTTAATAGATTACTATAATGGTATATTATTTGTAATTGTAAGTAATACTTTAAATATTATTTCAGAATTCTTAAAACAATTTCAGCTTGACTAATGCATTTCGTATATAAGCTAGGCTGCCTTTAGTGCTTTATATGAAATTGTTTAAATAATGTCAACATGCGGACGGTTACAAACCATAAGTTCACACATGATCTTAATTCTGCATTGCGATGGATATCAACAGGTTGACTTATATAGTTATGTTTCAAAAACAAGATGCTTAATTGAAATATTGGCCTCTTGTTATGAAATAACCTCTCACCGTTAAGTTTTATGGCCACATCTTCAATTAAAAAAAAATACTTTTTTTGTTTACGTACCGGTTGACTCTTATATTTTTTATGAAGACTTTTACAAGAATTGAAATGCTACCTGTCAAACATTTTATATTATTGTCGAATTCGTTTTATAGTAGTCTTGATTTGAACTATGACGAAACCATTTAATTTTTCTACCCTGAAATATGTCTGAGATCTCACCTCAAAGTTCGAGCTCATGGGCTCGACGCATTTTTTTCCCATTGGAAAGTTAAATCGATTGCTTCAAACATATTTTTGAAACGCGTATTTTTACCAGGTAGTTTTTCAAGTTTGTGTAAAGCATACACCCAAAAACAAGAAAATTAAACACAACGATACGAACAGTTCAAGCCATGGAATAATCCTTTGGATGCCTCGGTATCTAAGCCGACCGCGTCGGGTGCTACGCCTCCCGCTGCGGATCAGTTGGGCGAATTAATTTCCACCCCGAGCGGCTGTACTCTATTGATAACGTCCCAAACGCCCGGGCATACGGTTATTACGTACGAGTTCAACTTTAACCGGTATTGCTGCCATTGCGGCGGCGGACCGGGCTGGAACCGTGAGATTTAACTGTGTCATAGTCGGTTTTATTAACAGCTAACCGTTTGATATTACTGGATATTACACACCCGAGCTTGGTGTTTATTCGCACCCCCTCCCGCGCCGGCGGTGCGGACACTCTCGCGTTAGTGCTTAAATTACAAGCGGCGTGTTTTGGTTTTTTGGATTGTTTGCATATTGGTGTGGTTAATTTAACGGTCAGGCCCCTTTATAAATAATAGGTTAAATTAATTCATATTGTAGCATTTATATTATGATTGTCAGTGTGTTGCGATGAAATGAGAGGCTTGAAATTATTTTAAAACTTTTGATAATTGATTGTGTTATAATATACAGTCAAAATGTTGTGCAACATGAAGTAAATATATTTAATACTTGGCGGGATACTTTTAAATTGATTTTTTTATAGAGAAAGGCCAGTTTTCTTGTATTTTTGATCGCTTACTAAAATCAATTTCTGAATTTCAAAGAACATTTAGTAGTTAAAGTAAACATAAAAAACTGTTTTCTTTATTTAATACGACAGTAAAACATTATATTTCGTATTTATCGGACTGGTCTATTTATCCATTCAAATCTCATTGGCTTGTCACAATATAATAAACAATAGGCATTATTCTTTATAGGGCCTTATACCTTACTCACGTCCACCATTGGACAATCTCCTTTCTATACGATGTTAATATGTGGCTTGGTATTCTGTATAGGGTATTAAAATTCCTCGCGTCGCGTATGCAAACATTATAGATTATAGACAAACGATAGGGCTTCCGAGCGCATTGGAAATACCGGTATTCCGGCATTTTCAAAATTGATTAATGATTTGCCAATATTTCCAATCGACCTGCCGATAGTTAGTGAGAAGTCAAATATTTCACAACGATTGACAAGACCGCTTTATTCAGTAAGATGTTTAAAATTAAGGATAGGGATAAAACAAGGGTGAGGTAAAATATTTCATAGTAAATCAGCAATCTATACCAACCGTATGGTGTATATAAAGCTTGCTCATTGTTGTTTACGACAAACTGTCTTTAATAAACAAGCCGGTTACACATGCAGCGACACAACTTGCGATTTGCAATCAGCCAATAGCGTCCCTTTATTTTGGGTGTGTTATATAATTTAGCCTAAGTAAGCAACGCAAAATAAGACGCTACGCTCTAATTGCAAGTTGTGTCACCGCGTGTGTAGAGGACTTTACATATAACTATGAATGATTTAGTTTATAGGTGTTGGAATAATATTTAATTTGAATGTAATAAGATAGTTGAAAAAAGAGGTTTGGATTTAAAAAAAGTTTTAATTTTTATATAAAAAATATTGAAAATTAAAGATATTCCCAAAATTATGAGTTTTCTGATTTTATTATTAAATATCGATATTGTTCCTGTTGTTATCCATATCTCGGAAGCCCTACACACAAATAAAGTATGGATGTCGCCGTATCGGATATCTCCTATGTGGTTATATATAATGCATAAGTCGTGCAATTCCTACGTATGCCGTCTTCCGCAGACTCGTTTACTGAGACAGATGTATGAATATCACGATTAACAACATAAAAGATAACTTATTTCAACGTTTCGTGATTTTTATTTCTATAAACTGTTAAATAATTAACTATATACTTTTCTTTTGATGCGAATGATTGCTTTAATTTAAAAAATACATAAATTATCACAAATATAATTAAACGATTAAACTAAATTATGAGCCCGATATAATACTTTATAATCAAACTGCCAATGCCAGAAGATGTATACTTACATACCACGTCTGTTCTTTATAAAAATCGAGATTTTACTGTCATTTTTTTTTTTTGAATATTGTAAACATTTTATATTTGTTACTCAAAAACTGTTGTAACATATTCTTTTATTTTTTAAGTTCGTATAATGTAATATATGAGTATTCGTACGCAGAATGTACAAGGTTGACATGAATAAGCTTACTGACTGACACAGGAAGCATGATTGATGCTGCCTTCGGAGATTTGAAAAATGAATGTATAAAATTAGTTTCCACAAAGGTTCAAAGAAAACATGGGTAAAAGCATGACAAAGTGATTATTTATTTGATTAAATTAATATCGCAGACACTTAAGAAAATATCACATTCAATTTAGGACATGAGCCTTAAAGAATGGCAGCCGTAAGATGCTTATCAGTGACAGTGGCATTATTCATCGTGCACAAATATTCAATTCCTGTTCATAAAAAAATGTTTAAAAAATAACTTATTCGAATAAAAATACCAATTTAAGTATACAATATATTAAATTAATAAATAAATATTGCAACTAAGAAATGTGGATGGATTTAATTCTTATTAAATATTTATCTTTGAGTTTTTTTTAATGATAATTGTCACGATAATAATACGAAGTGTGGCTGAATGTTGCACCGTGAATTTTTTTAAAAAAGCTAGCAAAAGCTGTTATTATTTTTATGAGTGTACGTATGTTTTGAAGAATAACAATGTTGTACATCTACTTACAAATTTTATAAGAAGAAAAATAGAATAGCAGTGTCCCGGTCTCACAACCACCCTGATCAGCGGAGCGCGCCAGATTTCCTCGGGGAGCAGACTAACTGATGATGGTCGACTGCTGTTTGGCGTCACATTTTAATAATGATACCACCCAGCCCTGGGAACAGACTTCCCTTCTTTTAGAGGGTGGAAATTCAAGGGAAACACTCCTAAATACACAACATTATCTTTTACAGCCCTATAATATTTAGGTGCATATATTGTACATTTAAATCTGTGATAATTTAATTTGTTTATTTTTATATAATATAATGGTAATAATATATAATAATTAGATATTTTGTAAGTTTTGTGAATGTGGCGCTATAAATTTCTAAAAGATAACTCAATTTTATTTCGATTTTAAATAAAAAATGCCAACGTAAAAAAAAAGATAAATACAACGACAAAACTTCACAAATTACACTTTTTTAAAAACAATAATTGAGTATATAAATTTTGTTCAATAATAACTAAAATACGAATATATTTTTGTCAATGGACAGTGTAATTAAATAATATTGTAATAACGATGTTAAAATCATTCTGAATAAAATGAAATCTTCAAGAGGTCTATAAAAAAGTGTTTGTTTAATTTACAATTAATTTATTTTATTTACAGCAAAATCGTTATTTAAAATAGATAGAATTTTGTAAGATTTTTTTCAATACCACTATCAAAACAAATAGACTATTCAAACTGTACTGATAAAAGAAACACCGTTTAAAACAATAAAAAAAAACTTATAACGTCCCCGCAGCAGTGTCTCCGTTTAATTTCTCCAGATAAAGAATCTCTCGATTTGCTGTCGTACAAGTCTTACTAAAGACGAACTCCTGAGAAATATCACCTTCAGCGTTTTAAATTTTTGGGTAAACATTTTTTTTATTTAAGTCTACCTTAATTTAATATTGAAAAATAAATTTAGTTAACTTGTGACTCTTAAAAATACTTCTTCGTTTTTATGCTGGGGTTACACAAAACATAAAATTGTGGCATTTTTTTTTTGCTGTAAGAAAGAGATATACGTATAGTTATCGATAGTATAAGCATATATATTTATTTTTTATAAAATTGAAAACACCCAGTTTTGTTGTAAACGATCACAATGTATACGCACTTAAAACCCTCGACACACACCATTACACAATTTGCAACCTACATGCAATTATCCAATAAAGTCCTATTTGGCGTAGTTTAATTAAACGAAATCATAAAAAAGCACCCAAAATAAAGGGGCGCTTCTGGGTGATTGCAAATCGGTTGCAAATTGTGTCGCTGCGTGTGTAGCCGGCTTCATGTTGACTCAATTTTTTTCAACAGAGCGCAGGCTTGTGGTGCTAATTACCCAATATAATGTTACACACACAATAATGAACAAGCCCGAGGGTGATAATGACCTGCAGGATCTCAAAAGAACGGAGGGAACCTTTCAGCTGTTTTTATCACTAATGAATAATAATTTAATAATTATAAAATAATACTCTAAATAAATGCTCTGAAAAATAAAAGTTCTGATATAAATATGGCAGTATATGCTGTGAAATAAAAATTGATACATCACTCGTTGCAAAAAACAACACATGCTCTATAAACGGATTTATATTTTTTCTTGAAAAGCAATGACATTTTGTTATATTTGATTTTTTTTAATTGCGCATTATGTTTGTTTTAATTTTATTTTGTTTAATAAATACTGACTCGCGTTTTTCCGTTATTTATTTCATCATTGGCGATGACCACAAGCGTTCGGTCGGCGTTATCAGAAACACTGCAGCTTAACGTTTGAAGGCGGAATGACCCAACGCCGAGGTCCTATCGCCGCTCTTCGTCGGGATCCGCGATTTACTCTGTGAACTAAAGATACAGTCGGGCATAAAACGTCCACAACCGAAAACATCTCGTGGCATCCCTTAACGATTCCAATTTATTAGACTGGGTCTACAAAATCCAACATATCAGGAGTTTTATGCACCCTTGCTTATCTTTATTGCAGTACTAACGTAATTATATGTATTTTTGTACAAGGCCTAAAACATGACGTCATTAATCTCTGAGATAATGCAGGCGAGGCGCCAACCGAGGGATCGCCCGTCTTGGGCCTTTTTGTTCTGGTAACATTTGCTCGTCATTAACTTAACCTATTCAGGTATATTTTTTACTCATTCCGCCATAAAAAATAAAACCGAATGACAGCTCTGAGACGGGACACGGCTAACGTGGTCATTTTATATTTTCAGATAAGCCGTACATGCAGGTCGGCTCTGCCAGACGATATTTATGCCTGTGATGCTTGTGAGCTGTGTAGGAGTATTTTGTTTACTATTGATAATGTGTAAACTTAACTTTTCAGGATAAAGCTGGGAAACTTTCGACGTGAATTATTGATATTAAATATTTAATCACTGCAAGTAATTTGCATATAATTTTGCTTAAAAGCTAACAATAAAATGAAGAATCGCGTCAGTGAATATTTATAGCTAGCAAACGATTATTTTAAGTAAATTGATTTCATTTTGAATTAACTTACAAGAAGTCTGCATTCACTTATTTGAATGCCTTTTTTTTCAAAATAAAACTAAAAATAAAATAAAATAAATTACTTACATTATATATAAAAAATAAGCATTAGAAAAAAATATTAACATTAAACATTAAGAAATTGTAATATTGGTGATATTTGATCAACTGATCGCATATGCGCAGGTGGTTGTTTTTCTTTACAAGTGGTCCTTGAAATTGGTTACTTATCAGAGGGACAGCTGGATGATGTCGATCCACTTCTTTGGTGATCTCTACCGTCCCTCGTGTCCGAAAATGCTCCTGCATGTTTTTATCATGAGCTTGAAAAAAATAAAAAACATAATATAAATAGCGTCCTTCAACAATTACGTTTTAAACAATTGATCAATTGATGCAATCGAGATATTAAATATCTTCAGCACTATATCTTAAATCCATATTTTTTTCATTGTCTTTATTGTAAAAGTTTTCCAAAATATTTTACATAATCGAATTGCGTTTAATATTATATGTATATAAATACTTATGCAAGTAAATAAAAATCTATATTCTTTTAATTTTTTGCATCGTAATAATTTGGAAGCTGATAAAAATCACACGTGAAAAAACAGCATCATACGGTAAACCGGAGGTTTTCTGTAAACAGAAAACCTACTAGAAGTTTTAAGGCAGGGTCAGATGCCGGCGTCAGGGTAATTGTTTTTTCATTGAACACGGTAATGTCTTGGCCCTGCGACCTCTTCTTATAAGTCAAACACTCTAACCACTCGACCAAAGTAGCACTACCAATAGGCGTCCTATCCAAACAAAGCAGACAGTTTCATAGGTCCTAAATGATAGATCCACTCCTATGTACCGGCGCCTCGCGTTAATTAGTATAGACCGGGGCAATTTAACTTGGGTTTGAAAAAGTATTTCGTACAAAAAGTATACAGGCAATAAAAGCGGTCCTCAGGAACCAAGTCTGGCGATGGTCGCCAGTTTTATAAGAACAGTTTTATAACCTCTGCGACTCGTTGGCCCAGTAGGTTTTATTGCGGCTTCTTGTGCGCCGACGAAGGGTTAGTTTCACTTTTTTTTCAAGTTTTGAGAGTCCGCTTTTGTTAACGTATTTTTTTAAATAAATTATCTACCTTTTTATTAAACAAGCTACCCGAAATTAAAACTTTGTAAAATATGCATGATTAAAACAGATATTTCAATTATTTTTTTAATTCTAACACATCTAAAAAAAATTATATATTGGCTAAAAAACAAACTATATAAACAAAAACAAACATAATAATTTATTTGTACATTCAAGTATTTTTATTTTTTGTATTTAAATTTAAAGGCTTATGGTATTTTACCTGGTGTAAAAGTAATACAAAATAAAGTGAAGGGTTACAAAGAGTCTACTAAACGAATCATACAAAAATCTCAAGAAATTCTCTAATGCAAACGGAACATTACAGAACTAGCAAAACTTGTCATAAAAATTGGTCCTAAATGCTGAAATGTTAAAGGATATTAAGGGAACATAGTTTGAAGATTTGTTACGATCGTTCAAGACTTGAAATTCTATGTTCAGTAGTGAAGCGCCGCTGCTAAAGATGGGCGCAATCGAATATATATATATTCAACTGCATTTGACTTCAATAATGGATTCAATTGAGCTTTGGTTATTGAGCAAAAGTTTTTAGCCAAAAAAAATTTTACTTTAAATTATAAAAAAATACATGGTTGATATGAAGATAAATATATGGTACTTAATGTATATGTACTGTAAAAGCAGTGGTTAACTAATTTTACGATATAAAGTGGATTATGTTAATAATTTTTTTTTATAAGAGTCTTCAATGATGAAAGCGAATAATTTTTCGATCGATCGTTGATATTCGAATACTGAACGATGCCGATTCGGGTCATATATCAGAATCGTTCGATCGCGGCCATCACTAGGCGCTACCACGCGCACGCACCGCGCCGAGCCCGCTAAGTGCAGAACCTTGTCCGGCGCCGGCCGCGATAGCCGCTGAGTGATGACGGCCGGCACGACCGCAGGGTGTGGCCCCCGCCCTGCGTAGGACACGCCGTAAGCCAAAAACTTGCCCGCCAATCATCATTGAAAAATACATGCGTGTCTCGTGCAGCTACTGCAGCTCACGGCTGCCTACACACGCTGCGACGCAACCCCCAACTGAACTGTGATTACCCAATAGCGCCCTGAACACAAAACAAGATGACACCATTTTCTAATCACTGTTCGGGTGTCGATTATTTCACAGCGTGTGCAGACTATATACATATTTTTACACGACTTCATATATTATTATATACTAGAAATGTAGCCCGTCACAGTATGACGAATTCGATGAACGAAGCAATAGTGTTTGAACATATGTTTGGCTGAATACTCGAATATCTGGGTACTCGAATTTGAAGAAGACGCTGCTCACGTTTTCCTTTCGATTCATTGCTTGACATTTGTGTCACATTTCGTGTCACAAACAACGCATCACTTTCACTGCACTGTGCTTTATTCGATGCAGTCTTTATCACGTTCAATTGTGCGATTCTTTTTGAATTACGTTTGCTGTGCGTAGACGGTGTTATTTTTTTAGGAGGCATTTTGAGTTATTAATGATGTGATTAATAATTTCTAATGCAATTTCGATGAAAAAATAAAGATGGTACTTGTGACAAACTGACATAAACTGGAAATTTCTAAGAAGCATCAAAATTTGTTTTTATTGTAAAAGTTCTAAATTTGAAATTCTCGCGGTGAACAACAAAATCATATAATTCGTACATATTGAAACTCGCTAAAGCATATTTTATAGTTTTATTAAATTAGTTTATGAATAAAAATATTATCCTATCGTCTTGAAATTCGGCACATAACTGCGGGAAAACTTACTGAACTTACGTGCAAAAAATCAGCGTTGTATCTTTTAAGATATTCTATAGAGAACTAAAAATTGAAACATACACACACACACAATGGCTATTATTATAGTAGATTGCATCGTCTTATAAACGGTGTCGAACTTAATTATCATCGACCGAACTTCATTGTGTAAGTCCAATTTTACAACTGTTGTGATCTCATAACTACTTTTTTTTCAATATTTTTAACAGCGAGTACTAGGTGGAACTGCATTTTAATATTTTTAATAAAATACTTTATCAATCTGCGTTTGATAGTGCCAACGGGAAAAGTTAAATTAAACATGTGGTAAAATCACAAAAGTGTTATATTTAAAATATTTGATTGTTTTTTCGTATACTTCATAACTTGTTTTATATCAAATTACAAAAATGTATGCTTTTTACTGCATGTAACTCATACATAACCTCACAATATAAAATCATTAGTAACAAAATTTATGAAAATAATTATTCCAAAGCCCTCACTTGAATGTATATTATAAGATAGAACAATTAATTAATACTATTATGAGTATTATATTTATTAAATGCAGTTCGACTTTACGTTTCTTAAACGACTTACTGAGCAAAAATTCAATCACTTGCTACAAGTGCCTGAGATCTTAAAAAATAAACAATTAATTTTATTTCGAAAATGACTAAAATTAAAACATTAACACTCAATTCAATATATTTTTTTAATTCATATACATCGCCTTTATCTAGCCGTGTGGTAAAAAATAAAAATAGCATCTGTGTCTTATAGTTCTATTCAGCCATGTCATTTAGTTAACTGCAAATCTTCAAAATTTGATTAGTCATGAACATTTCAATACTTAAGCTTATCTAAATTGGTTTTATTTAATTAATATTAATTTATAACGAATCCGTTTCCCGTATCCACGACGTATACAAACAATGTTTTAACTTTTTTCGGTACGTTGTCGTTATTTCTTGTTATTTTTATCAAGAGTGGAGGAGTGAATACTTTTTTTAATTGAACGGATCGAAGGAACCACATTACCTTGCGTATTGAGATACCGAAGAACGCCGGGACCAGGTCGAGCTAACACCGGTGGAAGATAACCCAGCAAGGTACATCTTATATCATTCATTACTAAGTTCTGATTTACTTATTGATTAATTCTTCAAAAAAGTGTAGTAGCTACAAATATGTGCTTACATATAGATACAAGTCTGCAATAAACTCCAACGTAGGCACATCAAGGTTTTTGACCGTGATCGTACTTCAAAGTTTTAAAGCTATTACTCGTTATGAATCTACCAAAATTATTCAATTAGATATATACAGATATATATGTAGATCTTTGAGCCGGCAAAAAGTTTCGCGTTACCTTACAAGCCGTGCTGTGCCAACATGAGTTTATATCTCCCCGTATCTCAGTACAAACTGAACTAAAGGCAACCTCTCCGGAGTGTGAGTGCGTCACGTACTCTCAGAGTATCGGTAGTTCTAAATAAACTATATTACATTTGTATTTCACACTGAAATAATGTTTTCCCTAAGTCCGAAGCTCATCTACCCCTTCTTACTTCCGACCCTTATTAAAAACCACCCATTCGTGATAAACCAACCCATGTACTACCACTTCCAGCCAATATGAAAACGCAGCTGTCTCTTTTGCTACTTGAGTAAATGTTGAAACAGATATATTTCTACCAATTAGGTTTGTATCTCAGTGGGGTAGTTTATCTAGATTTTGGATTGAGTATATAGAAAGCGAGGGCGGTATGAATTGTTTACCGTACACAAATATAATACTGATTGAATTCGAGACATTATTATTATTACAAGTAAGTGAGGGTGAACTGTGTGACAAGCACTCTTTATAGATCCCTCTGAGTAACCATCATATTATTCTGCTGAGTATATTGGTACTTAAGTCAATGGGTTTCATTTGTATCGCAAATAAAGATAAAGAAGAGTTTTAATTAATGTCATGATACGAGTGTATCCGAAACAAATTAAACAACAAATTTATTATCCAATTTTTAAACAATATATTCATTAATAGCATAAAAATCCAAATCTAAAACCTACTACTCAAGAGAAGTTGAGAGCCACTAATTCATTTAAGCTATGTTACAACAGAACATTCAGAACTTTTATTATGTAACCATTCAAACTAAAGATCCATATAAACTGAAATTTGCTAAATCTACGTTACAATGTGCTGATTTAGACCTGATCGCGTAAACAAGGCAAACCAAACACCGCTAAAATAATTTGTTTTAAATAGGTTGAACAATATAAGACCTCAATCTTAGCTGGGTGACTTTTTTTTGTATGCTAAAAAAACACACCTAGAATCAAGAAATACCACCAAAGATTTTGTATAAAATCCCAACTGCGGTAAATAAGATAAACCGAGAGACTAAAAAACTTAAATCGATTTCGCAAATGTAAATATTCGTTTGTTCGAATCCGAGCTTCTTTGCGCGCTCGTTTCCACTCATTTCGAGAGAACTGGTTGCGACGGAGCGCCGTAAAAATTCATTCCGCCCCGCCATCAAACATCTCTCAATAGAGCGGATCGGGACCCAGAGCACGTAGCGCAAATAAGGCTTTACCATTCACAGTTTGGATTAATTAATATCGCCGAGGGCGGGGGCGGCGGTGGGCGGCTACAGCAGTATCCGGTGTAAGTGACAGCGGCCGGGGGCGGCGGCAATCGGCCCCGCCCGTGTTTGCTCTCCAGACGCGATATTTTCGGATTTGTTTGCGAGCGCTCCCCCGAGGTGTGTTTTGAATATCATCAGATTTTTCTCGCATTAGCATACTGTGTGCCGCAATTTTGATTGATGGCCAATTGATCGGATTGTTGTTTTTTTGTTTTTTGTTTTTAATTTTAAAATTCGCAATCATACCGTTTTTGATATTTTTTTTTTATGTGTGCCGTAACATCGATGTTGAAATAATACAATTCGGCTCGAATGGCGGAGTAGCATGCTCGTTTGCTCACTAAGGGAAACAACATTATTAATTTTATTTATTTATTGTGTCTGCGTTCAATGAAAAGAAAAACTCTTTAAATTACGAGGAAAACTTTGAAAAGGTATCCGTAGTTAGGTGCAAATGACTGATTAATTGCTTGCTTTTTTTTCTGACAATTATATTTAATGCTTTCGTTACTAGAGAAAAATGTTGATAAATAAATACTGGCTTGTGAATATAAAAAATGAGTAGTATTATTAAATTAAAAATAATTGTACTTTTATACAAAAATATACATGCTGAATTCAGGATATATAAATGAGGAATACAAAGTTGGCTGATCAAACACGTTTGGCGTTTGTCAGACAAAATAATGGAATTCAAATATTTTCAGGGTTGCGTGAGTTGCGTTATTTTTTTAAATTTAATTTAGATTATACAATATAATCTGTATTTATAAATATAGTAACCATTCTATCCATTATTGATAGCTACGTGATCTTATGAAAGAAGAGGCGATTGCCTTTAATTTTCCCCTCACTAATCCTTCTCTTATATTTTACACAAGTCATCCCTATACTGCGTTGTATCTAGCTATCAAACATTGACTCGTATTTTAATTTAGTTGATAAAATCAAATAAAAGTAATTCCTCAACCGTAGAAAGATAACCCACATTTATGGTTTGAATATACGTTATTTAAATTATGGAAGATATATATATATAAATATTGGTGATTTAAAATTACATTCATTAAAATTGTAAAACATTTATATATACATATTGAGATTGTGGTAAAATATCCATTTACAAAATGGCGTCATGGTGCCCTTGCTAGTGTGACGTCACGGAACTTGTAGATCCCTGTGGGTGGGCGGACATACCTCGATATTCGTATTGAATGACGACGGAATTACAGAGTGTCCCGAGATCTAGACACACAGTCGTCTTGCACAAGGATCTCTGTAGACTGGGGGCGGCATTTCACACAGTAAGTGGTCAGTCTGGTTGTGATGTAAAGATTTACGAGTACCTGCTAATATCACTTGAAAATTAATTTCAAACATCTGGAAAATTTTCTCATGTGTACGATTCGATAAACTTATTTTATTTTTTTCGTTTAACTAGTTTACCGCTTTTCAAAAATCTCAGGGGTGTAAACTCAATTTTCTCAAATAATATTTTTATTTTAGTATGTTCATTGTAATATGGTATTTTCAAAGAAATTTTGTAACGGTTACAGTTTCAAACGAGATGACTATACAAATCAAGAAGATGACGATACTCACTGATACTCTTCAAGGGACCGCGAGTTATAAAAAAAACGCCATCATTTTAATAAAACTAATATGTTTTTGACAATTAAAATAGAATGAAAAAAAAATGCTTAAGGTTTTATTTTCCTGAATCGTATAAACTGTTTGAATTGAAAAAGACTCGGTAGTCTAATTTATCAGCATTAGTAGCAGAAGTTATAAAGTACAATTATGATTATTTTTATACAATCACATTAAATTTGAGTAGTAATCGTACTTGAGCCGAACGAAAACATAGTATAAATAACAGACTGAAAAGATGATCACATTATCTAACCGACGAAAGGCCACCCTAATAAAAATAGTAATAATCCAACACCACCGACGCATACAAAATGTCCCAAAACTTTGAATACTAATGCATAAATCATCCGCTGCCTGGCCAAACATGGCCCCAATGCCAACGAAAGTAAATAATTCCTTAAGCCCCCTCCTCGCAAGGGGTAGCAGGCTGAGGGGGTAGGGATAAGGGGCGCAATTTAATTAAAAGCTAATGAGTCATATAACATTATCAAATCAATTTACTTATCGGGTAAACACTTCGCAGTACGCGTCGAGTCTCGTTTCTTTGTATCGACTCTCGGCTCACCCCTCTGCATGGCAGACCCCCTTGATCCGATGTGGTATATTGATTTGATTATCTGTATTTTTTAAGTATTTTCATGTTAGTTATACATCTGTTAAACAAACATGTGAATACTCAGGGCATGGTCATAGATCTATATGATTGAATAATTTTTTATTTTAATAATTTTTAAATAAAATTGTGGTTGAACGACCTCAAAATTACTCGTTTTAATGTACATGATTTCAAAAGCGCGGGATGAGGATTATGATTTATCACGATAACTGCAAATATTGACAGTAGGCGTTCGTACATAAAAACTCAATTAGCAATATCTATCACGTGTAATTAGGCCCTCACGTCGATGTTTTTTTTTTTAATATATTTTTTTTATCACTATGGTGCAGACAGTGAGGAGTTAATATAATAATTGTATAAAATATTTTTTTTTGTTTTTGGCGCAAAAAGACTAATAAAGCTCTCAATGTAAATGAAAAAAAATTGTATATTTTATTTAGTTTTTTGTTATGTATAATTTGAGTTGTCCAAATGTTTTGGGTGTGATATTTCAGCGCCCACCGCCGAGCCTGAGACTTCGCGCCGCACACATCGGCAAATGGGTAAATCAGTGTGCGTATCACCTCCGCCCAATCCTGAACCCTCCCCCGCCTCCTCAACCCCCATTCCCTCCAACAAGAAGATTGTGTTTTTACATTATGCCTAACCTGCGCGAAGTGCGGTAGGTGTGACTCAGCGAATCTAAAACTATACACACTAAATATATATATATATATATATATAAATTAATTTTCAATTTGATGCCAATTACAACGCCACAATTTTAAATGCATGTCTATAAACTTTGAGGCTCTTTATTTATATATATACATTTATTGATTCGGAAGTCAATCATATTACTCTAGGAGTGTCATTGTTTCAAGCTTGTATTGCTGTTATCAGATTACTTGTTGGTATGAATTTAAGTTTTATTTGTGCATAGTTCTCGTATGGACTAGATGTTGGATAAGTATTATCACACAAAGGAATATCCGCGGCCCAGCATTGAAGAAGCGCTGCCCGCCCAGAGCGCGGGCATCCCATCCGATCCACCCACCGCTCAGACAGAGTCAAAGTCAACTCGCTCGATAACGAGGGGTCATTTAGAAGAAAGGAAAAAAGTTCCATCATTACTCGCGCACTGCGAATCAAGATAGAGCGCGCTAACGTATCGATTTTCGTATTAAGATAAAATGCGTCGTTATTGAACGGCAGATAGGAGTAGTCTCGATGGGATCGGTGGTAATCCCGCTTTATAGAGTGCAAACATTGGATTCGGCATTTTCATTAGCGCTATTTCTGGATTCGCTCCAGTCGCGATTCGCAAGATTGAACGCTCGTTACTGCCGACTGCGATACCTCGACTTGTCGGATCGATAATGTGTTCAATCTATATATTATTAAAAACTTCGTCTGATAAGAAAAATGCACATAATTATTAAAATATCCAAATAAAATCTCATTATGAATGGATCAATATTATCCAAAATTAATAATTCCGTTAGTCGATTGTGTGAAATAGAATATTTATAATTATATAAAAAAACAAATTGTTCGTAGGTTTTTTTTAAAATAATCAATTGTGTTTAATTCAAAAAATGTATAAGTTGTAGTATAAATGAATGCAGTGGATCCGTTACAACTCCCATTTCTCTCGCACAATAAAACCAAACAAAATACAAAACAGCCAAGGCGGTGGCACATACGCGTCGCGGAATAATTTGCTCGATCGAAAACGCATCCCCCATTCAAATTTCCTCCCTTAAAAATGTCTTCACATTAGACCGCGCCTCTCTTAATAAGTCCTCCCCGCGTTTAGAAATCCCGGGGGAGGGAATAGAGCCATTATCGCGCCTCCAGCCTGCCCCTCGCAGGAACTTTCGTCTCAGTTACTTAGACCACGGTTAATAGAACATCCCCTCCGACAGGAGTGCAGGGAAGTGCACTGCGACTCAATCCCATGGATGGCTGCCAAAGTGATTTGTTTGTATTATTTACGATTCTTCGAAGTATGTATATATTCATACATCAGATTTACGAGACTAAAACTGATTATATAACTAAAATACAACTGAATATATTTTATTGTATGAAAAAATTAAGCATGGGGAATGCCTAAACTTCAGGCTGAATATCTTTATTTGTATCAACGTTGATATTTGTTTATGTCATATACTCGAGACATTTAGGGAGATATTTAAATTGGATGTATTATCTTAAGTTTCGGAATACACAGGTCGATAATTATAGAGTCATCATTAATCCGATGACCCCATGGCGCACTAATCTCGCGTGGCAGTCACAAGGAACTGCAAAGGCTTCCGCCTGGTTATTTTCCGCTCGATTGGCAAAACTGAACACGGAACGACAGCCCTGCGTGTGCGAGCTTCTAATCCTAACGGGTCTATCATACGTGTTAGATCGTGCGCAAAAATCACTACGGATTCGCAGTGACTTACTTCGATTGGATAATAATTATCGTCAGCTAGATACAAAGTACACGGACTTTATAAAGTATATATGCTAGTAATAATACCCTCAAATCAGAGTGACCTTCTCACCTTCCGATAGAAGGTGGATGGGTGAAGTATTTCAGTATTAATATTGTTACATAAATATATGATTTTCATTATCATTAAGCGAAATTTTCAAATATGCAAGTACTTTGATATTAAATATTTTTCTTTTCAAAAGATCGTGCAGGCGATAGCCGGCTGCAGGTTCTCCATCAGCAGAGCTGCACGTCGCGGCTCCGTACGAGCCGTGCCTGCAATTTGCTTAGGCACACCAAATAATTGAAAGAGGACAAACGACCGACGCAGTCTTCGTGCAGCGGAATTTATGTGCCAAGGTGTCCTGCGCTTTGGCAGCTTTAGGGCCGACCATTTTATCCTGGCAAAACTATTTTCAAAATAATATATTTAATTTATTATGTATAAATATGTTTTGTGGTGATCGTATAGGTTTCTATTGATATTTTCGGTATAATCGCTGTATTTTGTTCAGTGTTCTTCCTGCTGTCTCGAGTGGAATTTATACAGGGTGTAGTACAGTAAAGAACTTCAGTCGTCTGTAATTAAGGGCGCTCTACCGCCGGTCTGGGGTTCGCGTGGCCCCTGGTCTGCTGAGGCACGCCACGGCTGTACTGGCGCTGTAAATACATGGTCAGGGGTGAACTGGGAGGCTATACCAGTCAAATTATATCCAATACAAAGTTACACAATTATTGTTGGTATGAAACTTTTAAGAGTATTATTCTGGTAATTTATACACACTCAACAAGATAAAGCTCAATCGAATGCGAAACTGTTATTTTTAAATTGAAAATTTAATATCATTAAAATAACAACAAAAAAACAATATTATGTTAAAAACCTTATACAATGCATTATTTTTAATGTTGGTCTAGATTTTTTCAATATTAACTAGAATTTTTTCATTGCTTACATTGTGAGTAAAAATAGCATATTTGTAAGAATTTTAATTTTTAGTTTTAGTATGAATTTAATATATCAATGTGTGATATTTTAACCCGTCAAATTTGGTAGTGTGTGATAATGATGACTTCATGAAAAAGATGTATAATATCTGTATAATAAATATAATATACGTATATTTTAAGTGACTTTTCAGAAAAGCCAAATATAAATTGTTTTCTTACTTTATTCACTCATGTTAGCAAAAACATATTGTATTGGCATATCATTTTATAAGAAAATTACGGCTTTAGTCTACATAAAATATAGGTTAAATCGAGCTTCAAGTAATTCCCTAACAAAAAAACTGTCCACTATAAGTGTCAAAGAACAGTATTTTAAATTTAATTTAATGTCTTAAAAGCCAACTTACTTATTCAGATTTTTTACGTTTATTTCATAAAAGTAACAGCTGCACCTCTGCATTTATACTGCATTCTTAATACGATAGTCCTGCGATCAGCATACTAATGCGAATATACGTCGGGGTTCTCGCAATACATCTATCCCACTTGCTTGTACGGCAGACAGGAGAGACGGCAGCTGCCCGTGTCCTTCCCAGCGCGGTATTCTGCGGCTGTCGGATTACCTGGGTCTCTAAGCTGCTAAATGAAATTACTTCTGCTACAAGGAATCAAGAAATCGTTGGCTTGTTTAAATCAATCAGTCTCTTATTAAACGGTACCACTCTAGTATTACGAGAAATTAACATTAACCGAGTGAGTTCACAGCAATTATTTACATGCATAGTAAAAGCTTAAAATGTATTAAATAAATGCAATATGCATTTCAGGATAGTATTTCCTAGATATAAGATTATATAGATAGAGGTCAATATAATCAATAAAGGGATAATTTAATGCTTTTTTAAAAGATTGAAACCTTGCCATCCGATCAAATCATTGGTAAGAAATTCAATATTTTTGACAGAGAGTAATTGGTGGAATTCCATTTTAATATTTTTGAGTAAAATACTTTGATTTTCCACGTGTTCATTTTTATTTGTGACCGGTTTCGCCAACCTTTCACTATGCACTCTGTTTGATAATGCCAACGTGAAAGGTTGGCGAAACCGGTCACAAATAAAAACGAACATGTGGAAAATCACTCAAGTATTTTACTCAAAAATATTCAAATCATTGGTAATAAAATTTTATTTAAATATTCAGTGAATGCGATTATATTGTGTATAAAGTACTGTGTTTTAAAAATCCACTTATCGAATAAGAAAACCTTCATTATAATAACATATCAAAGTAGAAATTCTAACAAAACGGGTCTGAGTTATAAAAGTTATTGTGCAAAAGTGTTACAAACATGAAATTCATAAAAGGCTTGGGAAGTAAGCCTCGTACAAGATTCGGTCGCCCAGCATGGCCGGGGCTGCTGTGCGCGCAAATAATGGAGTCGATAACATAAACTTCTTAGATAACAGACCAAGACATAGTTTGGTTTTTATGGAACAAGATAGTGTGAAGCGGACATATTCTACATAGGATCCAAAAACCCATTATGTGTTTTTATGTACTTTATACTTTCTGTTTTTTATCTGATTACTTATTTCAGTAAGAGCGTTTTTAGTGATTTGTGATTAAACGAGTAAAGTTACGGCTTTGATGTAATAACAATAAACGTTTTGTTTTTGTATGTCAAAATTCACTATTGATCGATTGCATTGTATAGTTTTCAACGATATCTAATAAGGTTAAAATCTGGCATTTACCAATATTTTTTTATGCAGAAGTACAACCTTTTTACTACAACTGAAAACCTCTTATTCAGGGCAGTATCAAATTTAAAAAGCGTTCAATGAATTATGGCGTAATTAATTATTTAAAAACTTTGAACCTGAAGACTGCATCGGAGTGCTTGAGAAAATAACTCTGGCAACACTTCTTACTGAGTTATGATTCTTACGAGCAGTTCGTCTTAATATTGTATTCAAGTGTCTCTTCTCCACATATCTCTATTTTTGTTCGTGGTTTTCTTAGGGAGAATAGTGAAGTGGGTGGGTCCTTCTAAACCGCAGTTTCATATTCAAAAGAAAGTTCTTCGTATTGCTGCTGCCCAATAGTATTATTATTCAATCCTTTACTTACAAAGTCCTGTTATTTTTTATGCAGCAGGCTGCAACCCCCGTACATCCCTCTACAATTATTTCAAGTCCTCTGCTTCATTACCGATCCTTTACATACGTTCAGAGTACAGAATGTCAGCTATGCACAAGTAACAGAATATTCTTATATTTTACTCAAATTTATTTTATTTTAAATATTCAACACATAGCTTAATCATTGAAAAATAAGTAATATAAGAAAAGGAGTTCAAATACAAAGGACCTCTTGGCAATATAAGACACAGAAGTACAGTGGTTATATTTAGGAATAACAATAATGTCCTACATCTCTATGGAGTAACGACCGCATCAACAGGACGCAAATGAGTAAGTAATGACTATTTTGGCCTATCGTAGAAACATTGCCTGCAAACCATACATGTCATATTTTTTCAGGCTTCCAACTTTCAAAGCTTATATATATTTTTTTAAATTACAGTAATACCCCGCTTTACGCGACTATCAAATTTCGCGTTAAAAAGCCTCGCATTACGCGAATTTCTTATTTTAATGTAGTCATTGACTTCTCTTAACAATTGAAAACAGCGTTGGGTATGTATTTTACATGAACGTAAAAGAAACGCTACCCAAAAGACAATAGATGTATTTTTCAGTAAAAATAACGTGTAATACTGTATTAAGTGTTTTTAGAATTCAATTTTTTTGTATTAAGTTTTGACTATGTGTGTAACCCCGATATACGCGAATTTCACTCAAGAATTCATTGTATTGTGATCAATTCAAATAAAAGTGTTTTTTTGTTCGGGGCAGAGGCCCGGGGCAGGGGCCCGGGGCGGGGGCAGGGGGCCCGGGGCGACGTGCTCGCGGGCCGGCGCCTCGGCGGGGAGTGGGCCGGGCGGGGGGCGCGGGGCGCAGGCGCGAGGGGGCGGCGCCCCGGCCGGCCCGCGCGCCCCCATTAGCGGGGCCGCGCCCATCCCTCTCTGGCGCCGCTCTCCGTCCCTCTCCAGGGCGAGCGCCGCGCGATGCAGCACTCCCAGCTTTACTTTTGTGACTCAGGCGAATTTATTTGATTGATTGAGGTTGTAGTTTACTTGTTGTTTTTGTTAAATATATATTATTAAGCTTGTTTCTCCAAGTAACAATAGTCTGACTGTGAAGACTTAATATTCTAGGAGTTTAAAATCCCCTTTTTGTTAAGCTTAAAGGCTTAATACCAGTACAAACTTTGACTGAAAAACTGCTGTTAAGAAAGATGCGCCAGTGTAGGCGTGTGCATTAATTTTTCTAAATTGGTACAATATATTTTATTCAAAGTGTTTTTCATCGCTAGCCACTACTTTTTCCCATCTTTCGGGCAAATTATGGATTCCATCCCAAAAGAACTGTTCGTCTTTTGAAGCCAAGAAAGAATCAAGCCAATTTTTAATACCCTGAAAGGGCATTCTGCATCAATTGTAACAAGTGGTAGTCGGAAGGGGCAAGGTCTGGGCTATAAGGCGGGTGAGGCTGAACTTCCCATCCACTGTTATCCAAATAGGTTTTAACCGATTTAGCACGTGTGGCCGAGCATTGTCATGACAAAATAGGAGACCTTTCACTTCTTTACCAACGTCAAAAGTTACATTTCTTTGCGCATTATGTGCAAGACTATTTCGTTTGTGTCGCGATAACTCGTGGTATTTTAAGGATTCTCCTATACATTTCAAACGCTTCAATTCTTCGCATAGTAGCGGTCTTGAGGGTCCAAGTTTCAACTCCATAAAGGAGAACCGAGACGACATAACACTTAATGAATCTCCATCGAGATTTCAGGGTTATTATGTCTTTTGAGCAAGTTAAATAAAAAAACTATATATATATATATATATTTTTTTTTTTTTTACGTTTATTTTGGTATTAATTCAGTTAAAATATAACAAAACCTAAATCATCAAGTGTTTTTAGCAAAATAAGTTTTTTTTTCCCAATTGACCACCTTTACTTTCTATAAATAATTCAAACATACATTAAACCATCTACGAGTACTAAAAAAATAATTTATGCGATAAATTTGTTACTTATTAAATAGTGGTAGAAACTATACTTGAAAAATCGTAATTTCACATTTTTAATAAAAAAAAATTAAAGATATCTATTATTGTTGACATAATTTTATTTTATATAAATAATATAAATAACCGCTTTTAATTTTAATGAAATTAATATTTTACAGAATGAAGTCTTGAAAATAAACTTGAAGTGATTTGTGTTTTATGAGTGAAAAAAATATTTTTTGTCCGTAAAAATATTTTTTTCAAATATCACTCTCAATATATATTATTTGTAAATAAAAACAAGAAACGTCAAAACGATTTTGAAAATATTTTGATTACATTCATAAAAACTGTGAGTGATCAAATTTAAACAATTTATGTTTTAATTTTGCTAAAATGTATTTTTATATATATTGATTGTCTCCCTGAAATTTTTAGTGCTTGTAAAAATGCGTATTATTCATAAACTATTACATTTTTTAAATATTAAATATGACGGAATAACAATATGAATACCACCAAAAAAACAAGCATACCTTGTTATATAAATGTACATAGTATCATTTTTTTTTTTAGATAAATACTTCATTAAATCTAGTGTTCATTCTTTATTTCGGACTCAAAATGCGTTATGCAATAAAGCTATTGAACATCTTTAAAAAAATAATGAAATTTCAAGATTTTTATTTTATTTTAGTTAGTTTACAGTAGTTCTCATGGCTACCACCTGATCCTACGGGTTGTGGGGCGGACATTAATTTCTCCATTTTCATTATTGAGTTTTTATAGGGATAAATATGTTTAAAAACCCTTTTTTTCTTGAACATCTCATATTTGATTTAATACCTAATATATTTTTCGCAAACAGCAAGTGACATAGTAACCGATTGCAAGTAGGATGTTTCAAGTTCACGGCCCTCCTCGCTCGTTGTGCAAACCGGAGACATCTACCGCCAGGACTTGCGGACTGCCTGGGCTGTAGGGACGCGCACCAACATTAAATATTATACACAAGTCCACACGCAAGTCCTCACAGTCCACATTTTTATTTCAATAATACTATAAATTTCATAAAATGTTTTCAAATTATAAACTAAAACCTCCCCCATGACATAAATATTACACTCGATTAAATAATCAATATATATTTGTCATATAAACACACAACTTGTTCACTGACAAAGATATGATTTAAACATATATTATAGTAAATAAATGCAATAATTATATTATAGTTTAAAAAATAAATCAAGATTGCCTATTCCCTGATCCCGCGTTTAAGTTGTGAGGCTTACAAGATGTGGCTTATTGAATTTCAGTTGAAAAATCATATTTTGAATAAATAAGTAAGGACAGGATAATAACGATGAATATTTAAGAGATAAAAAAACCAATACTGTAGCTGAGTGAATTTACTGAGTTTATATAATGCAAGCATCGTATTATACATGGAACAGTAGCTACCTTAAGTATGTTTTACAACACATATTATATTTTCTTTTACAGTCAAGCACTCAAGAATTTTTTTTAAAACAATAATTTTCATACAGTTGTCAATTCCTTTATATATCTCTCGCAATCAACGCTTGGTGATATAAATAGGGTTTTTAAATGCACAGCTGTTTAAAGGCTTTCAAATCAATAGGTATTTGAAAATGCAGTCAAGTCAGCAGTACTAACGACAATGCCAGATGCCAAGGCCCTGCAGATGCAGCGCGTGACGGCGCGAGGCCTCCGGTGCAGCCGCTAAGTGATTTCATTGTAACGCGGTTTCGTGCCAAAGTAAGATCTTGTGTTGGATTCTTAAACAGAATTTTCTTAAACAATCTTTTTTGCTATGCCCTCTAACTGTTATTTACGATATATCTGCTTATAAATAAGTGCTTATAATATATTACGTACGCATACTTGAGGTTTATATGATCATTGAAATAGGTGTAAAAAAAGTTTGTAATAACTCAATTAGTAATTATAGTCAAGAGGATATCTAAGAGAAAATATTTCAACTCTTGTCTTACTTGTGGATATTTCAGCGCTTGCAAGCGATAAGAGCCTAGCTTTGAGTGTAAACAAAATGTTTTATCGACGAAATGTCTCCTCAAGAACCATTCGTTTTTTTTTATATTTCCTGTAAATCTTAAAAGGTTTAAGTGTGACTCAAGATAAATAGATAACTGACGTAATATATTTTTTCAAACGATTTTAAAATCTTTTGATTATAATTTCCAAAACATTTCACAATATTTGAACAATAAAGCAAAAAATATGTTGACTCTTATTGCTTATAAATAAACAAAATGCGTTCTTATAGAAACAAATAATTCATCGACAAAACCTTTTTATTTACTAAACTAAACATAAACACTAAAGCATAACATTTATTTTAACAGTTAATTGTAGCTAACCACGTTTGTGAATATACATATTTGAACTTTTTTATATGTCTATGAGTATTTTATCTATAAAAGGACCAGAGAACCCACAAAACTTTTCTCCCCAAGAAAACCATGAACAAACAAAGATATGTGTTCAGTGAAATGGTCACCTACCTTCTCTGGGGAGAGACACTTGAAGATAAAGAACAAAGAAGCATTTAAAAAAACAGCCTCTTTCTAAAATAGTTATACCTAATAGACAACCACACAAAATTTATCTAACTTAATAACACGAGTGGGTGCACGTTTAAAAGCAGTCTGCAGGCTTATTGTTTTTGACTTATTATAACCTCATTAGGTTATCTCAAATAAAAGCGGCGAAGGAGCAAGGCGCGGACACCGGAGGATCGAATATCACGCGGCGCCTTTGCGGGACACCGAGATCGGTCTTTACAAGATATTTGAACCCAAATATTTCTCTTATGGATAAGGCGGTTTTGTCAACAGATAAACGTCTCGACTCCATTTTATTTATGTATCCTCCGGCACTCGACTTCTCCGGCAGAGGAGCCGCCGTTAATTTTAATAAATATGTACACTCTCAGGTACACGAGTAGGTACTTGACTCGCAATACAAATATACCAGTGTATTCCGACGCGAGTGGGTCATACCTGGACAGGTGTTTTTAGGCTGCCCCGTGTTTTCGTTTGAAACTATACAGAGGAATATAGGCAACCAGAAAAACTGACGGATTCATCAATGTGTACACAATACCAGTATCACCTGCAACATTTATTTTTACGTTCGAACAAGAAAAGAAGAGGTATGATTGTAAAAGTATTTTTTACGACTTCAGCATGCTTTTAGGATTATATAAAAAGAGGAGTTTTAAAAAACATTTATAATTACTAGTGAGCTTGCAAATTGAAAAAACGTTCACTTTTCTCCGTTTTATATTTACTTTAATTGTTTTAATATTTTATAATAGAAAAAAACAACGTATTTGTTTTCATATTATTTTTATTCCTCAATTTCTAAAATACATTTATTATTAACATAATATGCGTTTTTTTTTTATAAAATATAAAAGTAAAATCTAATGTACTAGAATATTCATCAATTTTGTTTTTAGGTAAATTATTACTTATTTATGATGAGAATCTCTTTGGTTTCAAATATTATTAGTTGAGGGAAAAAATAACTGCTAATAGATGCATGCTTCACAATGTGACATTTTATTAATAATCAAGGGCGCAGATGCGTTTACCGCGTACTTTTACTAGACCTGATAACTTTGTTCCTTGAGTGTTTATGATTATTTATTTGTAATAAATGGCTACCCTCGTTGTGTTATTCGTTTTAAGCAGAATATTTCCCATTCTAAATTCGAGAGCCTTGAATAATAATTATTTATAATATTACACATTAGCATAATACAGCCTCAGAAATCCTATAAACTAATAAAAAATACAACGCGTATTAAAGATTTATTCCTGCCGTTATTGCAGAGCGCTGTTTTACCTGTTCAGCGGATATAAAGTAATTCGTTTCATTATAAATGTGTATGTTTTATGAATATATTTTAAAATAAAACAAAAATTAACCAAACACAACCTAAACGAAAAGGCGTATTAATATTTGTGCCATAAAAATACAATGTCAACTCGACTCAAGTACGTACGAAGCCTTAGTTGAAGTTTATTACGTTATTTTTTATTATCTTCTGCCACGAGAATGCGTATTAGTATTATTAATTATCGTCGGGCTTTCTGGTAAAATAAAAAGTTAACAAATATTTTCCGTCTTAATGGTTTTATGCAAAAGTTCAAATCAACGCAGGTAGGCAATGGTGGCCCATTAACATATTCCAGTCTGAAGCGGGCGGGGAGGTGATAAGCGCCCCGCGCCGACAGGCCGCCGGGCTGCGTGCGCTCGTTCCTCAAAATACTTCAGCCGGCATAAAAACTATTCAATACGAACTTGTTAACGAACTTTTCTATTTCAACTTGTTCTGAGGAATAAATTTATTTTGTTTTATTACTGTTACGTGAAGGCTGGAAAGGAAGTTTGCCTGAAGATTATAAACAAGGCCGGCGCAATCTAAACTTCCAACTATTATATCGCCAGATATTAAGTGACACGATTTTCTGAAACGAACTTAAAAATTAATAGAGATTGATATGAAACATTACAGAGCAAAAAATATATTACATTATATTGGTTCACTTGTATTGAAAGGTGCACGTGTGATCTGGACAGTCGGTCTCACTCGAGGACTCGGTTGCGATTATAAAACATTTACGTGAATTTTTCAACGGCGATACTTGGACGCGGAGTTCCTTTCGGTTTCTCGTGTTTATTGGCATTGCATTGAGGTTTGAGATTGCGCGTCGGTTGTGCAATTACGAGGCGGCGCGTGCTGCGTCGGTGTCGCCGAGATCGGGCAGGCATTTGGTCGGGGCCGCGCGGTGCGTGTCGCGGGGCGATCGTTACCGCCGGCCGCGGAGGCACCGGCGCCCGCATCAAGATAAAACGTTTCCCCAAAACATAATGAAGAATGCGTTGCGCATGTCAGCCCGTGTTCTAGGATTTCCCAACATTCGCTTCACGAATAGCTCCGCGAGAACGACGCCGGAGTTTTTGAAGAATTCGAGACGCGACGCACACATGACGAGTTCATAAAAATAAATTGCCCCGGCGAGTTGAAACGACCGATTCAAATATAGACCATTACCGACCTACATCCCGAACAAAAGTTGTAAAAACAGAGTCGAAATTCTCTAAATTGTTGCATACGAATTATGTTCGTATTTAACAATGTTCGAGCCGAACCATATACACGAGAAATATTTCTGAGTTCTCGTAATGTCGAAGGGCAAAACTTGCGTATTATATTCGAAGTTTTATTAAAAAATGTAATAAAACCCACATTCTGTTCTTTTACGACGCGGCCTATCTCTACTTTCGGCGCTTATTAAAAAAAATAAGGACATTCTTTCTTGCTCATTACGAAAAGGCATTATTTTATTTCGATCCGCGCCGAAACGTCGCATGATAAACGAGTATTCCGGGCTGCGGCGCCCGTCCCGAGCCGCGTCTCCGCGCGCGTCCTCGTCCGCGACTCGTGACTTTCCGTAGCTCATTTGTATTCGATGCTCGAGTAGGGGAATTAAAAATTTGTGAAGGCTTTTATGTGCTTGCAACTCACCCTCGTTTTGATTTTTAATAATTCAAATCAAAACTTTGAAATAGTCGAGATAATTGAATTATTTACTTTTTCAGGACGACTCTTCGGTGGCGATGACCTCTCAGCCCGATGGATGGTAATTGAACTCTCCGTTGACATATTAGCGAGATACTAACAAATTTATTCGACGCCTTAAATTTGCTGTCCCGTAATTTTAAAACTTTCCAGACCGCAACCTGTGACTGTTAGTCGTGCAGGGGATATTTACAGTTGACAGAATAATTGCTTCAACCATCTTAGTGGGTACCCTACCCTCTATTTGTATGGACGGACATGTTTTCTTTTTATCTTTTCTTTAATTTTTTTATTTGTTGAGATTTCAGGATATAAAAACAAATATATTTGAAACCAAATCCTATCATTGTCTCATTTAAAAAGTTGTTACACATGAAATATGTACCGCGTTCTTACATTACATTAAAATACAATTAAATATCAATGGCATTAAAAAACTAATATATTGATTAATATGTCATTTCAACTCTATCCCTGTAGATGTTTCCCATTAGACGACAGTTGAATTGTATTGCGGATGTAATATTAGATGACCCGCAGTCTTCGGAGTGACGCCTGCTCAGTGCTGTAACAAGTAGTTGTATCGCGTTCACTGTGTAATTAATTGATCAGCGAACATCGCGCCAGGCGTGCTGTATGTAATCAAATCGTTAACTAGACATCTCACTTCTGTCTAAAGCTCATTAAACTCGTGTTAACACAGGTGTTGGGCTGTCAGTCTGGATGCACCTGCAGATTATCTCTTCTTTAACATTCGTCTGGCTTTTTCGGCGCTCTTGCGGCGCTCTTACACCGCTCTTACCATTTATAAAACCTTCATAAAGCAAAACTTTACAAACTCTTACGGTTATAAAGATTTTATATGTGAATATATATGCATTTGTGTGTGTTAGGAGCTATTTTTTCATACGCTGATAAATCAAACATATTCTACAAAAATAGGCAATATTTTGCCACGTTTGCTAGGTGAATACGATGGTTGGTAGTGAGGGGACAAATGTTTAAATGTAGGGTTATTTAAGATTATTCCCGAGTTATTTTGTTTACAGTATTTAAAATGTTTTTCAATCATAGAAAACTTTGAATATTTAAAAATTAACAAATAAATTATAAAATAATTTTTAAACTAAAGCTTTATATTACTACTACAGTGAATTTTAAAGTATTTGGATTAGAAGCAATTAAATAGAAATAATATTACAGAGCAATAAGGTCTTGAAGAATAATATGCGCAAGCTTTACTTACCAAGCATATTTTTATATTATTTTTATACAATTAAAACAACACTTAAATTAATAAAAAGGTCTGGGTGAAATGAATTTTCCACATTCATTTTACCACAAATAAAATTTTAAAAAATATAAAATACATAACCATTATAATATAAAAAAATATTTTTGTTGATTTTAAATCATTAACTTGGCTTACTAAGATTATGACAATAAATACAGAAAAAAAACTATCAAAGTGATCCTTTCCTTTTTTTTACACATTTTTCACAACTCCGAAATAGGGAGAAAGTATTTTTCAAAAAAAATCCGTTGTCAAGCGAAGATCGTCCATAAATATGCCCTCCAATATGAAACCAGTGTTGGCGCGTGAGGTGGCGACAAGCAGTTCATATATTCATAGGAAACTCAAGATGGAGACACCTGAACAGGGTCGAACTATGTGGGTAGTAGGTTAGGTAAAAAAAGAGAAAATCTTCCAAAATGTTTTTTAGATTCCGTACATCATAGTTGGTTTATTCTATCTCACTAATAATTTCGGTTAACTCATCAGTCACTTTTTTTTAAATATTTGAAATAACGTGTGAATTTTAGATTGATTCAGATAATAGATTTTGATATGAGACAAAAATATATGTTTATGTTTTTTTTAAATATAACAATAAAAAGGTTTAACTATGATTGCCAATGAACACACATTGAAAAGCCCCAATAATACACTATCGTACATTTTATCTGTTCAACTAAGTATGAACCTAAAACATAAGTTGGTGTTATTTTCGATGGTCCTATTATTAAATTTATTCTATGGGCGGGAGATATGCAAATAAGGATAACATCTTTGACATCGCCGTATCTCAAAAGAGTACTATTTTTACATCTAAAGTTCTAGTTAATACTAGATTCGGCCCTATTTAAAGAAAACCTGGCGGTAGGGACATTTTATGGCAAACGTTCCTATTCGTACGTCTCCAGGATAATGTATGGCAAATATTTGAATGCAATTTTAAGGAGGGGTTGATGTAGGGACCAGAGGGGCTGCAGCCAAAACACAGCTTATAAGATGAAGTGGCCATGGAGAATTGAATATAAAAAAGTATTGAGTTAAATCTTATGCTGTGTATAATATATATACATATATATATACATAATATCAAATTGGTAAAAAGTCAACGACACAAAAGTCGAAAGTTACAAAAGAGTAAATACAGTAAGTAATATTTGAAAAATTTTCCTCTTAATATTTTTAGGGAATAATTTCGGAACAAACGTAAAATATTTGCTACTATAACTAGAGGCTTGCTTTAATTGGGGCAAAAAATGTGTTATAGAAGCAGTACTTACAGCCTACTTGTTTACCACAGCTTTGTGTTAAAGCAACATTTTTACTCTATAAACAGTGTAAAAACCTTAAGAAAACCGCTTTTTATGGCGCACTAAAAATACTACCAACTAGTAAAACATTCTAACATTATTATTAACATCACGAAACTCTGGTGTTTCTACCTCATACGAAAGGACACAATCAGTTTTCTTCATCATCGGGTATGAAAATAAAATAAAACATACGATAAAGTTCTCCTTACGCTTTTACATACAATCTTGGCAAAAATCTCCGCGACTAAATCACGAAAAAAATCTGAGCATTTATAACCTGCCGCGGTTGAAGAATGTGTGTGTTTAATTAAATATTGCATGTCAAACATTTTATAGGTATGTGCCGCTTTTACATTCTGCCCTGCTTTGAAGCACGGAGTGACTTGTATGCCAAAATGATCAAGGCACCTACAAAATAATATAATTTAAATCAATACAACATACGTCTCTACTCTATCCGCCAGACGAACATTCAAAAAGTGTTTACTCAAGCTTTCATTTTTTACCAAAATATCTATTCTATTGAATAGATATTTTAAATACTTATTTTGCATCAATATATTTTTTGTTTTTTGTGTATGTGGAAAATATAAGATAGATATTTTTAATGAAACAGTAATCCTTGTTACGAAGTTTTCGTTCGCTCTACTCGTTTAATAAGTGTAAGGTAACATCTACTAATTCAATAAATAAATTAAAAATAAACCAAGAATACTTGATTTTTACGTTCAGTTTCTAAATAATGCACTTTATTGTTCCCGAAACAGTCTTTAAAATCCAAAATGTATCTTGAATGAATCAATATTTTGAGACATAGTTCAATTACCAAAAACTTTTTAAGAATCCTTAATTCAGTCTGTATAAATACTGCTGGTTGATATAATATCAATTAGTGGTATTTTTGCTGGTATTTTGATGGAATTTTGAAAAAATACAGTACACGAACATGCCTTCTCACTGTACGACACTATGAACTAATTTACTTCATAATTTATTTTCTTTAAGTATGCACATTTTATTAATATAGGCACCAATTAAAACGTAACAAACAATACAAGTAGTGTGATTAATGATTTCCGTGTTGTCTTTTTAGATGATACTGATCAAATCCAACATTAATTTATGCTTAGAACTACCACTTCTCTGAGCAAAATGTTGCTAATTAGAATTCTACATTCGTTGTTATTAAACATACTAACGAATGCAAAATGTGTATTTGTGAACATTATATATTTTTGAAATATAAATACTTTCTGGTCACATTTCAAACTTATATACATTTTATTTATTTACAACACAAACATTGTAATGATCATTTACAGAAAATTATTAATATCACAAAGTAATGCGCATTTTAATAAATCAATATAAAATCGTAAAATTGGGAATAGTAAAAATTATTCTATCTAGGATTTCAATACAAATGTGATAGCACGAGAAAATTTTCCATCGGTTCATTTTGATAGAAAATGAACCGAAAGATGATAGAAATAAGACATTGATTTTATAAATATAATAACCAGGATAGCAACTATTTATTTATGCATTTTGATCATAAACAGGAAGTATTGATCTTTTATGTAAAAATACAAATGTAAATACTCGTGTTTGTAGTCGTTTTATTGCTAATAGTAGGTTAAGGTGCGTTAGAATTGAGGTCTCGGAAGAAATTACTCGCTTCACCGAAATGGTGACTTAATCTGAGAAAATATATTATATCAAAGCACCGATCCGGCCCATCTGATAATCGATCCGGGCAGTACACACCTAAGACCGGTCGCTATCGCAGTCATATCGCGGGCTCACGTGGCCAGGGTGGGACGAGTTCAGAGAACGGCATACCAAAATATATAAAAATAATTAAATAAATTGAAAACGAGCTTGTTTTATACGCGCATGTCAAAAATCAATAAAGTTTTTTCATTGGTGCTTTTAAAAATAATTTAAAATTAGAAATTTAGTGAGGGAAAAAAAAGAGACGATACATCAAAAAAACTCATTATAGCTCGGCTATGAAAATATGGTCACGTTTATTTTTACATATCCTCCATAAATCTTTATATAGAAATATTTTATTAATCTGCGATATTCAAACGAGTTAACCGTGTCTTTCCAAAGTAACTGTTTTTAATAAATAAACATTAATATTGCATATCAAAATAATTTTTGTATATTTTTAATTCGATTCTGCTCGCCGATGTATGCCACCATGGGCTGATATAATTTATAAAAAATCTAGAAGATTACTATGGCACCCTTTATCGAACAACCGATTAGCTTTAATTAAATTACTTTTACATTAAGAAACGTGAAACTTGTAGACCATTTGGTAGAATACTGATTATTTATGCCACAAATATTTTTCTTACTCGTAAAATAAACTTTCTGCATTTTTCAAAATTCTGAAAGTATTTGACCCAATAGATAAGATATGATTTATAAAATATGCAAATCTTCAATCCTCGTTGATTCTGATTTTCGGTCAGTCTATGAGTACAAGTGATTTTTTATACAGGCTTTTTGTGATTCACCTGCTGCAGGCGCACCAAGTCGGACACAGCCGGAATTACCTCTGAACGCTCTCTACGCTTGCTTACAGACCTCATATATTGATTAATTTCTAAAATCCACGTATATTCGGTCATTGTATATCATTAGTTAGTTAATAAACTCCTAAGTATCCGTTTTTTTCTTATGTTTTGCCCTCATTTCACTTTTTTAAATTATATAATGATAAATCATTTATTAGATATTAAAATATATTTATAAATACTAATCTATACATTGATTCATTTTTAATTATGAAAATTCTTAAAATGTATTAAAATACCCCCCAATTTCAAATAGTCGCCGATAGTAAATCATGATTTTTTTTCTTAAAATAATGAATTCGTAACACAAAATATTTTAGAAGCTTTTATTTCCTAAAGCACATTACGAAAACAAATATCTTTCGTTATTTAATACAAACGCCACAAAAACCAACGAATTAAGAAATACCCGAGCTAATCTCTTATCATTTCCTAACTCAAGTTTGATTATAAAACACGACCAAAAATACAGAACCTATTGTAGTTGGAGATTACAATCTGGAGTTCTTTTTCTAGAGTACATTTACACACAGTTTTTTTCATAATTCCTATGCTAACTGATAATTTTAATTGCGCTACTATAGTTTAAGGTTGTAATTGTTTATAATGCGATTCTGACAGATCGTGCGTTTTTTTACAAACGCTATTTTAACAGACGCTGCTACTTAATGGGTATTTTAAATTTAAGTTATTCCGTCCCTATTCTTTGCATGTCAGTTACACCAATGAACACCGATCCAGATGTATGTCTAATTGAAGAAAAAAAACATAAATACATCTGTAAGTTGAACGTGATGTGTTAACCCTGTTTTAACCGTGGGGTAATTACGTGCAAGCTGAACGTGAAAAATAGTTTTTAATATCAGACCCTGTAATTTTGATCATAATATTACACGTTATCAAGTATTAAAATTGTACCTTTGTATAATCGTTAAATGATAAAATAAATACTGTAAAATTAAAAATAATTAATACCACTTTTATTTTTTTTTATTGTATTCATTAACATTTGAAATACTCACAAACCACAAATTATATTATTTTTTAATAATATACTTGACTAACTAAATTTTGATTATTTTGGCAAAATAAAATACACATAAACAAATTCATACGCGTACCTTAAATATTAGCGATATCCTATTTATCCAAAAATATAGTAGATCAGTTAAATATGTAAGATGATATTAAAGTGGTTTACGAAGAATAAAAAATAAGCTTTTATCAAAAAAGCAAGTTTATCTGACGTTAAATAAATAGCCAAAAAAATATCACGGAAACTCAGTAAATATACCGATAATGTATTCTATGTAAAATCTAGATGAAACAAATCAATAATTCTTTTGATTATTGGTTAACGTTCAATTGTAGCCTTAAATTACTAAGTGCGATTTTCACTGTATAGTGGATAAAATTTTTTATAAGATATGTTCAAAAATATATAGTATACTAGAAATGTAGCCCGTCATAAAATGACGTATTCGATGAACGATGCAATAGTGTTTGAACATATGTTTGGCTGACAATTAGATGAATATTTGATTTCATTTTGTACACATATATTTTGAATAACCGGATGGTAATTTCGAAAGCAAAGCCATTCTAGGAAATATCACATTTCGTGTCACAAACAACGAATCACTTTCACAGCACTGTTCTTTATTAGATGCAGTCTTTATCACGTTCAATTGTGCTATTCTTTTTTAATTACGTTTGCTGTGCTTAGACGGTGTTAATTTTTTATGAGGCATTTTAAGTTATTAATGGTGTGATTAATAATTTCTAACGCAACTAAAAAATAAAATTGGTACTTGTGTCAAGCTGACATAAACTGTAAATTTCTTAGAAGCATCATATTTTGTTTTTTTGTAAAAATTCTAAATTTGAAATTCTCGCTGTGAACAACAGAATCATATAATTCGTACATAAAGCATATTTGATAGTTTTATTTAATTAGTTTATGAATGAAAATATTATCCTATCGTCTTGAAATTCGGCACATAACTGCGGAAAAACTTATTGAACCTACGTGCAAAAAATCAGCGTTGTATCTTTTAAGATATTCTATAGAGAACCAAAAAATGAAACATACACACACACCCACACACAATGGCTATTATTATAGTAGATTCCACACAGCGACCACACGATTCATGTAAAGTTCAAAGTTCTCAGTCCAGCGTCTCGCTGAGGATGTAAGATTCACGCGCCAAATTAGCCGATACATATCAGGTTAAACAATCGAAGGGGAACTTGAGGTCCGTTTACACGGGCGCTCCAGTTTGCTCGGCTTGTAGAACAGGGCACTTGAGGCAGTTTCTATTTGTACGCCGCTCAAACACTCCGCGTTACTTCCAGTGCAGTGGTAGTTGATATCAAGAGTGACAAGGCAGAGTCGCGCACGCGAGCGCAGCACCTTCCCGCATGTGGACGGCGAATGCACTCTATAAATTCTAATATATATTTATATCATATATTAAAAAAAAAATTATCAATGATCGCTAAATATACGTTTTTTTTTTATTACAATTTATATTTACATATAGTTCTTAGGGCTATGGTTATATGCGGTATGTGGCTATCCCCTGATCCTGCGCGCAGGTTGTGGGGCTTAGGTAACGAACATGTATTTTTTTATTTTCGTTGTTGAATTTGTGATAGGGAAATATGTGTATAATACGTTTTTTGTAGCAAAAAGGTCTCTAAACGCGTAAATTATTAAATAATTTTATTTAATAAAAAATGTATATGCATTATTGGTAGTTCGGTCATCATACAAAGGCAACTTGTGAGATGTGTTATTGCGAATTATACCTAAATAATATCTAAAGATTTCGGAGTAAATATCGTTTTGTTTTATAATACTGTATATTTTTTGATTTCAAAAAGATTGTTTAATTAAAAAAATGTACTCATTTCACACAGGAAGGAGTTGGAAACCGGTTGGTAAAAAAACTCGATTCAATGACGTTTGTATTTACGTAGTTTTGACACCTTGGTGCAATTACGGTATAATAATGATAAATTAAAACTCATTTATTTAATAATAAAAATAATATTTAATCAGCTATCGTTCAATCTTAAGCGTAATATAAACTCAATGCAGTTTTTTTGTGGATTCCATACTTCGACCACACTGGGATCTTTTTTTATCGAATGCCGGCGATTCCAGGATTCTTGGTGAATTCCACATTTACGTTTATGTGCACTCAACGGAGGGCTGAAAGTTATTTTCAGGCGTTGTTAAAAATTAAAACTTTATTCTAAGTGGATAAGCCGCAGGTAATATCCGGTCACGGAAGATTACAATGTCAACAAAAACCAGACGTGAACTATAAAAAACAAACCTAAAAAAATATAC
The DNA here is from genome assembly GCA_022113835.1 of Atopsyche davidsoni. NCBI lineage: Eukaryota > Metazoa > Arthropoda > Insecta > Trichoptera > Hydrobiosidae > Atopsyche > Atopsyche davidsoni. Next base: position 2,558,353 of record JAILWY010000019.1, on the reverse strand, counting down.
TACAAAATAAGCGATAGTTTAAAGATTCTTTAATAATCATCTAACTTTCAGCATTCAACCTATCGAAAAATTATGAATTTTCCACACAAAAAGCTTAAAGCTTTTAAACCTTAGGTTTTTTTTAGATAACTCGATTTTGCTAGGACTAATGAAATACCATGGAACTATCTACAAAACAGCAATAAATAAAACGTCGTTTATTTGTTTTACCTTTTATAAATAAATACACTTTTCAAAAAAAAAACTCAAATATTGATGCATAATAGCTTTTAACTTATAATTTTTTTTTATGTGCATTAATGTTTTAAAATATTTTTACTTCCATATGGTTGAAAATAACAAATTACAGTTGCTTTAATATGATATTTATAAAGCAACAATAAATTTGAAATAGTTATGTTACAGACCTATGAAATAGGAATTATGTTTTGTACTCATTTACATTGTTTTGTTTTACTTACAATTCAACGAGCCCATTTCATTTTTGAAAAACTGTGGTTTTTAAATACGAGTGGGCACTCTTTGTCTGATTCAACTCTGATCCCAGGTGTTTTTTTTTTGTTGTAAAAATACAAGTTGCTGTGCAAACATTCATCAGCCAAGGCTAAGGGGGCACCGGTTCGAGACCTAGTTAACAGACCTTTACTTGCGTTTCTTGTTTATAATTATATATAATCGCATTATAAAAAGGATTACACGAAATACGTATTAAATATTTTACGCATTGGTGAGCTAGCCACCTTCATTTTATTTAAGAAATCAAATAACAGTACTTACCTAAACGTATTACATCGTTGTTAGTTAAAACTATGAATTATACCATTATGAAAATACTTTGAAAATTTTAATATGTAGTCAGCACCTATGAATAATCATTTGTTCATACATATAAAGTTTAGAGAGTGATGTCATTATTAACAATATCTGCGGTGAATAAGTCACATTCCCACCCTATTCTGATAAGGGTAGTCATACTAGGGATAGATTTGGCCTCCCTCTTGTGCCACCATTCGGTAGCTTGACTGCCTTTTTGGAAGCTAAGCCCCAAAATGATCGCAGGGCTGGCTAAACTTTTTGACTCATAGTATTAATAAAAATTGGATACTATACACTTAGATAAGTTTTGTACTAGGTTTGTATTTAACAAAAAATGTTTAATGGGTTTTTGATATTATTATAGTTGGTATTTTGCTTTGGAGTGTGTTACATATTTTTAATATCTTAAAGGTACACATTCTACATACAAAACAACGAGAAAATACTAAAAATATTCCGTCTGCATGGCATTTATTTTTAAATAATTATAGGTTATTTACAACATGTACCATCTACATACTATCTATGGGGCCATTTGTTTATTAATTGAGTCACTGTGGCTTGCAGATGGATGAGAATATAAAATGTATTTAAAAGTTACCCAAATCATTTGAATGCTTATTGATGATTTTTCAAATATTATTGGGTTTCCTATCTTAAATTCAATTTACACCATTTTTTTAAAAACCAGCGCATAATTTAAAGAGCAATACATATTAAATACTTTACATGCATACGTTTATTAATTGAATTACAAGTATATACTATATATTTATGTATATATTTTTTTGTAAATGAAGTTTTTTGTCAAGTTATTCAGTTTCAGTATGTTAAAAGAAAACTTAATAATTACTTAAATATGTTCAACAAAATTGTATTTAAAACAGTATTTGACCGTATGTTATATTTATTGATAGTAGTATATTTATTATTATTTAAAGATGAAAACAAAATTATACGTTTGTATGCGTTTTGATCCGCCCTATGCTCAACCCCCAACAGCCACGTTCGTCTGGTAACCTACTCACCCAGCCTAATAAACATTCACAATACATAAATTAAATAAAAATACAATCCACAGCACGTGACTGGCTTTTTATAATCCATAATCGAAATATCAAAGGCAGGCAAAAGGCTAGGCGAGGGAGTGCGATAATTCCAGAGGGTGGGAAGGGGTACTGTTTTATTTATTATAATCTTGTCTGTAGGCCTTAGGGTTGGTGCGAATCAATCAATCAACTCTGCAACCGTGTATGAATATTCTTCACAAAGGATGAAATGTACGTCCTCAGTGGATTTTTAGAAAAATACACATTTTTTTAGTAAGCCTTGGTTTATATTCAATTTCAATGTAAATTTGTAAACGACAGATATTTTAAAATAAAAAAAAAAACTGTTTTGTTATTATTTTATTAGTAAACTATTACACGGAAAACATTCAAAAAGATGCTAAAGATTCAAAATACTCTCAATGAGATATATATTTGTATGCAACGCATTTCTCCAATTGAATTGAATCGAAAGCTCCGCTCTGTTTGCAATAAAATAAAATATCACAGCATAGTCTACACGGATGTATTTTATTAATGAGATAACAAATCATATCAATATCAACACGACAGTAACACTCTCGGCGCGCATAAAGACAACGACTGACGTTCGCGCAATGCGCGCCGTGCGATTTGCATAAAGCCGGGGGAGCCGCGGCCCAAACAAAGGGGGACACCGACACGTATTATTGCATCTCATTGTCCTGGCGACTATCTTTTGACAGGCCACGCGGCCATGTTTACCGACTTTGAAGCCACGCACGAGCACGATAAGCCTATAGTGGTAGGCTCAAATTGGGTCTTTTAATTATACGATTCCCCAAACGGTACAGTCTTCAATAAGAGAGTATTGCATGTGTGATCACTTGCATTAACCTTTGACGAGTTCTGCAAGGTGTGTGTGATGCTTCCGCCTTTTTGAAAACTAGTCGTTATATCAAGAACAACCTGCTAGAGCAGAGGTGTCAAACTCAGTTTTGCAGCCGGCCATATATTAAATTTAGAATGTGTAGGTGGGCCAGATTCAAATAAAATAAGTGTAAAAGCTCTAAAAAACATGATTCTTCTTTCTGTGACACTGAACATTGAAGTGAACTTTGACATGACTGTGCGTATTCAAAACAATTGAAGGAAAAAAACGGCGAGAATTTAATACTGTACTCGAAGTACATATTCAATATTAACAAATAATATATAAACATAAAAACACGCATTTGCAACAATATTTTGGCGTGGACTAGGAAAAAACTAAGAAATAATCACTTCACTACCCCGAAGCTTCACATGGTGAAAAAATCATTAAACACAATGTTAAAAAACAGGTGTATAACTGTTATTGATAGTACCCACTCTCGGCTGCATCGGAATTTATTATTTGATTTCTTTTTTTAATTTGTTGAAGGTTTTTCTCATCGTTTGTATGTTAATCGTTAATTTGTAAAACATAATGTAAAAAAAAACAGATTTTGACCGGAGATGTATCAAATCGAACGATTAATGCTTTATCCTGCATCCCTATTTGTATTTTTTGAATTTTGCATCAGATTTATCACAAAATAATGGGGTTATGGAGTCATCGTTTTCAGATTATCTTAGTTTGGATGTTTCTCGCTCGTGGAAAAAATATGCTTATTAATCTCTCGTCTCTCATATTATAATAATATTTTCTCATGTAGATGGACCACTCAGATCATTTTTGGAAATAATGTCACGAAGGGAGGCAGTAAAGTCGTTTGTGACAAATACTCAGTTATATATTTTGATAGGGAAGTGCAGCGACGGCTCCTAAGCCAAGCCGCGTGGCTCTCGCGACCCCAAATGGGAGGGGAGGGCCCATCGTGGGACCGAGTGTGGCCGCGCCTCGTGATTGATGACCCCGGCAAGTGCGCGAGGATCAGCAATGTCCACCGCCTGACTCTAATGGATGAAACCGAGTAGTAATCATTCCATAATGGGATACAAATACTCAACCAAAGAATGTTGTGACAACAAAATAAAATCAGTTTCAATCTTAGTTTGTTTTAAAAACTTAATGAGTTATAAATACCATTGAATCGCAACACTATCATGAACAAACATTTATAATAGTATATTTATGATCTTCCAACTAGACATCTGTAAGTGTTCAAATATTTACTGGTGGCTGTATTTTTAGGGAAGATACGAAACATCAGCTTAAAACCTACTCGATAAAATCCTGTAAATTAGTTTCTGAATAAAAATACACCTTCTCATTAGTGGCGACGGTAACTTATACTGGTCGCTTGAAAGTTTTTACAGGGACACAAGGTATTTGTTTCTTTTAATCAAATCGCAATATAAATTCATTTTTGGCGGAAATTTATAAAGGCCTGGCCGCACTGTGTCGTGTTTGTCCGGCCGCAATAAAAACGACGCCACATTTTATGCGTCCGTCAATACATCAGCCACTTTGAATTGGGACCACGTCCTTAGGCCAGAGCCGCATTAGCGACAGTTGTAATTTTCTTTGCATTAATTATTAATATTAAGATTTCTATTAAAAAATTAATTGGTTTTATTCACCAAAATGAAGATTAGATATTTCTTAATATTTAATAGAATAAAACAATGACCATTAAATATTTTTGCCTGGTAAAAAATAAAATATATCAAAAATATCCGACGGGGTGTGCTATTCAACATTCTTGGTGTCTACTTATTACTTTAATAAAAAAATAAATTAAATTCAGTGGTTAAGTATTATTATATCTCTATGACTACATGAAATTTTTTTAATATTGCATGGTATGATATCAATAAATTTTATAAAATAGCTTTTTATAAAAAACACATTTTTATGGTTTTTTTATTTAAAAAGCAGCATTATGAAATTTCGATATTAGTGTTGTTAAGAATATAAATATATATATATATATATGTATATTAATAAATTATATCAAATATTTTTATGTGTAAGTAGCCTAATTCTACCCTGAGATATCAGAGTCATTTAAATCTGAAAATACCGCGACGGCGCTACAAAAATATGAAATATTAATGTTAGGACAGACAAAAAACAGAGATACGCTGTATGCTCTCAGCAACCTGCGGGTCGCAAAACCGTCCTTTTTCCTGAGGTCCTGCTATTCAAAAGGTCGGAGCCGCTCGAGTGGAGTGCTTCGTAGAGGGATGACCGGTCACGACTGTTAATTCATAATCGAGCAGACACACCAGCTGGACGACTCGGCAAACAGTGCAGGTCAGTCATGTGAATTATAAATATACACTGTAAAAACACACGATTTCTTCCGCTACTCGTTAGAGTAATAATCTAATAGTAATAAAATTAATTAAACAAGGTAACCATTTTTATTATTTTTTTAAACACATTTATACAATAAATTAGTCTTAACATATAAGTAAACGATAAATTCTTCATCTTCAAGTGCATCCAGCCGTAATGGGCGAAAAGATGTGAGCTTGAATTCCGAATCCATATTTTCAGAAAATAAGTGGATTTTTTACATGATTTCAAAAATTCTTGAAATAATGCACCACTTTGACTTTTAAAATTTCTAGTATTATATTTCTATGTGCTTTTAATTATTCAATAATCATGAAAAAGATATGTGATAACATAAAAACTATGTTTATGGGGCTGAAATACATTCTTGATCTGATAATTTTCTATTAAATAGGCTTATATTTTTGCATGACAATACAAAAATTGCTTCACATGCCGTTAGTGGGCGCCGGCGCAGATTCAAATTAATGGTTCGCGCATGTCAACATGGAGCAAAAAGGGGCTGCGAATTCCAGAAATACAAGTGGAAGATTGATAGTCAGAAAATCTTCACCGCGTGGTCTATACGTGGAGGTCTATAGACCTCAATAACAATCTACAAAAAGTATTGTGATGTCAGAGAACAGAAACAAGTATGGGAATCTGAAATAACTTTATTTTTATTAGATGCGCTATCGCAAATAGCAAAACTAGATTTTAAACTAGTTTTGATTTTGAGCAGTTGATATTTAATAATGTTTGTTGGATATTTTATATATTTATTGAAACTTTAGGAAACTAGCATGGCTCTTTACTCTTTAAACATATTTATTGAAAGGTTGATAGAACTGTGTCATACATATAAAGGCTTATCACATTTGGTGCTCCGTAATTACTCTTTTTTTATATTTTCGTTCATAGAGTTCAATGTCCAATGAGTTTCTTTTCAAATTTAAAAATTTAATATATTTTTTAAAATAATTGGACACTACAATCAAAGTAGAAGTAAATACAATGAATAAATAAATTAGAAACTGTGCCGTAGTAAACTACTAAAATACTAAAACACCAACAAAAATGCAATCTTTCTTAATAATAAACCAGCCTAAACGTGTTTTCAAAAGATATGAAAAACTCAAATCAAACTGCATCCTAATTAAGAAATGTAATTAAGTAAGCTCCCCGCTCTCCCATTCTATTGCTTGTGCATGGCTGCCATGCATATAAAGGATCGGTAATCGAGTAGTAGACTTGAATGATTATGAAGGGATGTGTTCTGTAGAGATGGGGGGCTCCTGCTATTGTTTCAGGAGCCTACTGCAGAAGGAATAATTGGATCTTAATGCGAGAGCTTTGTTAGGAAAGGATTGTATAATAATTCTATTGGGCAGACCATTCCTTCGAATATGAAACTGCGGTGTAGAAGTACCCGAGGACCTACTATACTATTCTCCTTAATAAAACCATAAAAAATATACAGATTTTAAGTAAGATGGTCATCAACCTTCTCTGAGGAGAGGCACCTGAATAAGAAGAATGAAGTAAGAACTAACGCTAGTGTGTGTACATTTGATATGGTAAAACAGTGCCATTAATTAAATTTTGTCGGATTTTATTAAGTGCGCTTTTATTTATCACTTTGTTGTTGACGTATTTGCAAGTCCCTTAGCCAATTCTAATTCCCACACGTCCGAAAACACTCAGCGTGCCAAAGCCTGGACATCACTGATCCACCCCCGCAGCATGCCTTCAGAGGGGTGCGTTGACTGACAGGCTGCAGTCGGGGAAGCTACCCTCTTGAAAAACCCCGTCTTATACCACCTTCACAAATAAAGTGCTACTATACAAAGACAGCAGCTCTATTTGCTGTTTCTAAAGAATAAATTTAAGGTTTTTGTGTAGTAAGATAAGAATCAACTAAAAGCTAAACGTCTGAGTTACCAGTTAATGCCAGTCTGAGTTACTGCAATAATTTATTGTAATTATGTTTTATAGTTTGAATAAAACAATTTTAAAATACTATGGATGTAATAAAAAGTGACAACCATTTTAAATCATATGAATGAATATGCTTAAACAATCGATTTGAGAAATATTGTAGTACTAAATATAAGAAAATTTCAAGAAAAAAATATTAAATCTTAAATTTTAAGCACAAATATATTTTTTAAGCCTCTTACCAAACTAAAGAAATCATTTCTATATTTAAAATAAAACTTTTCCAATATTTGCTACCATTGTGATATTGAAAGTTCGTTAGTGAGTCTACTCTTAAAAATAGTAAGACCACGTGAAAACCTTTATGGATAGTGGAAAATAGATGTCGCATTTTTGTATGTTTAAAAGTATTTTTTTATCATTGACAAGTTTTCTTCAGAATCACTATGCAGTGTCCCTGCTTTCCCCTAAAACCTTAAGTGATTGTGAAGAACTAAGCCGGAAGAATATTTTAACACGCCGCCAGACTTGGAAGACCTGAGAGGCATTGAGTGATATGTGATATGCAAATTCGTTACTAGCAACTAGGGGGAGGAAAAGTTCATCCGATGAAGCTAAATGGTTAAAATTGATTGAAAAGGTTACAAACTAGGGGAATATCAACCCCAAAAATCTAACTGTCGATATTTTGAATATATCTCTAGGTCGATTATCGTTTAGGCTTTAACGTTATTTATATTTCTTAAATATCGATCAGTCGAGAGTGCTTACGACTATTGACCTGAATCTCTTAACTAAAATCTATGTACATAACATTATGAATAATGAATAATAAATTAATTAAAATTTAAGTCTATATAAATATTGAATGATTATGTTTTTAATTGTATTTTATAATATAAAATATAATAATCATCCAGTGCCTAATATTATTTTGAACCAGAAGGGTTCAAAGAGAATTAATATTGTTTGATAAAAACTGGATAATTTACATCAAATGCATCTTACTAAACAGATGCAAATCTTCATCGTATCAGAAATACCATTAAAAAAATTATATTATTTTTGTTTTTACTATTGTTTTTAGAGCTAGGATATTTTGTTATGTGCCCCTCTTGTGACACCAGTTTATGTTATGGTGACCGTAGGATGCACACCGGACTTCTCTCGAGCGTATGGAATAACAACACTTTCAATACTTTGTTTGATGTTTTATACCATCGGCAGACATCGCCGATGGTTGATTTTAATTATAATGTATAATCCATCGCGAGACAGAGCTCCGGCGACGGTCGAGTTTGTTAACCGAATCATCTGCAGCAGTGCAGTACTGTCCTTTTTATTTGGAAATAATCTATACAGTTACACAGGATGTTTTTACGTGAGAATATGTACAATCATAATAGATATAGATTGTGAACATATGGATATAGATTGTGCGCCTGAGAATGCGATCATAAAACCAACCTAGGCGGCGCCATATACAGTGCAACCATAAAACAACGGGCGGTCTTTTGGGTACAAGATTCATTAAGCAACAGGCGGTAATACCTGTGAGAACAAATTCATAAAAATGCGGCTTGGTACATAACGATTGAGTTTAGCCCTTAAAAAATATTCGATGCATCAAAATGTTGGCAATTAACAGCGGCGCGAATTAAAAACACGAATTGACATGTTCACGGGCTGTCGCGTCGTCCATTAGCTCCATTACGCACCGGCGTTGTTATTCGCGTCAATCATTGCGTGAGATTGGCAGTCGGGACAGTCGGGAGATCCGCCCTGCAGGCCGTTGCGCAAATAACATGTTTTCGGCTGGTCACATTTCAATCCAGCTGAAAGCACTGCCGATGACGTCATGCGTCGTTTTGTTTCGATGTGATTTGTGTCACTGCCGATAGGCTTGCCGATCCGTTCGTTATTAGGAGTCTCCATACGTATTCTGTGCGAGTACATCGAAATCCGTACCCGTTGTACAAAAAGCTCTTTTTTTTATTTTTTATTGAAAGCCAGCTTTCATGTTGAACCTATTTTGTTATTTATTGCAACCATTGAGATTAGGGCTGATCTTTTACAAAAAGCTTTAGTTTATATGTTATTATATCCCAAAAAAGTTTTTAACAACTTCGAAGTCATGACTAATAAATATTTATCATTTTAAGTGTCACTCAAAAAAGTTTTTCTTTAGTTACATATTTAACCCAGATATAATGAGTAACCGTAAGGTATTGGGAATAAAATTTTTCTAATAATTATGAGGGAAGTCGTTGTACTTAAAAAAAATAGTTTTAAGCATATTGAATAGAGTTGGACTATCAATTTTAATGAAACAAAAATTAAAAACCGCTCACTATAGCTTATATATTTTTTGTTTCTTATTTTAGTGTAAAAAAAAATTTTTAGACGCAATTGCTATTTTATATCTATTGACTTTGTTCTGTGCGTTATTTTCTAAAATACACACAAGTAGGTTTTAGTAAAATTTTGTAAAATATCCCTTTTACTCCACAAACAACTACTAGTCTTTTAATCGCTGATCACGATGGAGCCTCGCAATCGGAGAGGCGTCGCCCTTTCCGGGGTGTCCTCCACCTATTGTCAGTGTAATAAATCGACAATTTTCCCACATTGATTAGTCATCCGCCGAACTGGTCAGCGACAGAGATAGCGATACTCGCAAGTCGACACTATCTCGCTCGTTAGTTGTGGAGCCTAATGTATCTTGGGCAGAATGACGACCTGGTGCAAGACGGAAGCGAGCCATTTTCAGATCGAGACCTGTAATAATACTTACTCTGAATACCAAAAATAAACAGTTTTTAATCTAACAATTCAGCACTTAAATGTGTCGTCTTTTTGTTACTCTTTTTATCTTTTTAAATTTATAAATCAAAATTTTATATATTTTTACTTTATTTAATATATTTGGAGAGAATTTTCGTTAATAAATATCTCTTTCAAAAGCTCTTACTTATATAATAACAATTGTTATATTATACTTATAAAAACGGTATGTCTTCTACCTACAAGTTTTCTAATTGATCATTTATATATTTTACAGACTAGTCAGTTACATTGCCTATAATTAGGTTATAAATATAAGAAGTGGATATATAGTGTAAACTTATAATTGAAAAATTGTGCCTAGACAATTCGCTTAAATATGTTTGAAATGAGTTTAAATTTGTTTGAAAATAACCGAGTTTCTTGTACAAAGGTAAACTAAAATATCAACAACAGATAAAACAAAACTAAACAAGAAGATACAGAGACAATAAATAAGTAGGTTTATATTATAAATTTAAAACTAAATTTAAAAAAAACCTATTGATTTTTTTAAATGTTACCGATAATCTTTTTTCAAGAATGAACTAATATTAAAATAAAATCTGTGATATTTGCCATTTATTAATAGAATTTATTTTAACCACATGACGACATAAAGTAACCGACACAATGACGTATTTAGAGTCATTAGTGTCAACATAACAGCTAATTTATATGAATTACATGAAACTTGGTTTAACATCTGTCAAAGCAAAGACACCTTTCCGTTCGGTGTCAATGAACTGTCAACGTGGAAATTTAGGTTAGTGAGCTGGATAGAAGTATTAATAAATAATTGGCTATTTATTTAACACGAGCTTAGAGGTAAACTTATATATTTTAGGAATCCGGTAAAACCAGTTTAAATATTCAACAGCCCTTTTAATTGAAATGACAGCTGTTTCAAACAAAAATCTATGAATTTGAAAACTTAATTTCAACTAATAGAGTTATAATAATAGTTTTAACGTGGTACTTTATCAATATATTCTTTTTGTATCAAAGTATTAGGTTGAACGGTAAGAACTTTTTTCAGGTTTTACTAAATCTAGAGTGTTTTTTTTAAATTTAGCCCGTTTTTAATGGAGCTTATTTTATTTATTTTGGTTTCAGAAAAAAAATCATTTCCACAATACTTTGAAGTCGTTATCTATTTTATTATTTGCAGTGATTTTTTATCATTGTATCACAATTAAAAACCTTATTTTAAGAAAGAGTTGAAGCGTTTCTCAAACCAATTACCCAAAATCGATACTTAAAGCATAAAGTGCACAAAAGTCAATTCATTTATTTTATTGTTAAGTTAATGCGACATAAGACTAAGCCTTCTATTGCTTATTGATTATTTTTTTATTTAAATGCATATTTCAGGCATCTGTATCAACAGAATTATGTGTAATATAAAATAATATATTTATTTATTATTTAAATTGTTTGAGCCGCGTTTAACCTACTTTGAGAACCTTATTAGATAATCGTCAATGTGCATGCGCCCAATTAAACATCAATAAAATAACTCGTTTAGAAAATTATTTTATAACATAAAATTTTGACGGAATTAAATATGCAAAGTTTATGTTGACTTGTAATTTTTTCTTCACTTTCTAATTCATCGAGAAGGAAAATAATATTAAATCAAAAATATTTTTAAATTCCTAAATTTCTTAAAATAAAATAAAAATGTATTACAAACCTCGTCCAATATAATAATTCATTTACATAATAATAATGAAAAATGTTAATTGATTTAACATTATGTATGCACCAATTTTAAAATAATAAAAAAACTCACTGTAAATTTCTTCCTAGTCCTCTGATGTAACGTAATTGGCGTTCTAAGAAATAAATTTTCATGTACATAAATTTATAATAAAAAAATATTAATTGGCTTAAAGATCAAGTTTATTTAAATGATCTCAAAGTTATTTAGTTACATATATAATACATTTTAAAAACAATAACATCTATTATCATCATTAGTATGAACCACTATTATTTAAACAAATAAAAAAAAATCGTGACGTAACAATTCCAATAATATTTCTTTGAATATAAGATACATTAAATTAAAAACTGTTTCTTTAAAAATAATTTTTACTATTGAATATCCCACAAGAGCTTTAAATCTACATTTGTAACCTCTTCTATATATTTCAGACGAATTTTAAAAAAAATATATTTATTTGTTTTTTTTTGTATACAAAAATAAAAATATGCAGAGGTTAAATAATTCAAAAGTTCAGTGTTTTATGTAAACAAGTTTTATTTTATAACAATGGTACTAAAAGTAAATCGTAATTAAAAAGAGTGAAATTAAAAATAAAAGCATCAACTGATCCTCAATTTTAAGAGTGTCTAGAGAAACAAGCAACAAACAAAGTGAATACTACGTGAATTAACAATTTTTATTTAATATAAACTTTCTGCTTTTATAATTAATTAATAAAAGTAATTAAAAAAAACCTCTTATTTGTAATGTTATTTATTTATATATCTACAGTAACTAATAAAATTAAGCCCACAATGTAACAAGTGCACTAAAATATGGCACAGCAGCTACGTGAACATATGATCAAATAATTGTATTATCTCAAGTTAGCTGAAAATTAGGGTGGATTATATTAACCCGAAATGACCACTGGACACCTCATACTGGCGACCACCCCGACCCTGTCTTGCCGCATCCCTCTTCGACCCACCCGCAGAGGACCAAAATTACATTATCTGAAGACAGTGGCAACAAACGCTAGCAGTCGCAGATAATAAAACAAAATTGGCGGTATATAAGGGTGGTGCGGCTGACCATACTGGTCATACTGGGGGGTGAAAGCAGAAATTCGCAACCCTTAAAACCAAATGATAATTCGTAGTCATAAACAATAATCGTTACATAGAGCGTTGTGTTTTTGGTAATTAACTCGAATATTTAGTGTATACAAGAATTATTTATTTGCAAAATATTGTTTGCAAAAATTGGTTTGAAATTGTATTATGTTCAAGTTAAATTGAAAATATAGAAAAATTAATTAAATACTACGTAATAATTTGAAATAATGTAATTCTAAATTATTATGCTTCGTTTTTATAAAACGATAGACCGGTCGGGTCTTGAAAAAGATTAACAAAACATATGAAAGTGGATCAAAAAACATAGAAATTTATACTTTAATAATAATTAATATCCATGTTTTATAACATACATTTACGTGATACTATTTTTATGACTACAGTTGATTTCAATTACAATATTTTTCACAGTTTTATCCCGTCAGCTGAGACTGAACCCAATTATTATGATTAGTCTATAGTAGAATATTAATTAAGAATTTATTTTTTTAAGGTTGGACTTCCCTGGCCAAACCTATTTATCTTCACCTTTGCGACCCTCGCTTGGCGCCATCTGCTTTTTGTCCACGGACTTTATATCGACAAGTTATGGCGCTGGGGCTGATCGATTTTGCGTGTATTTCAGCTGACCACCGGAAAATGGAGACGTCTGCTTGATACATTAATTATTTGCAGGGGGGGGGCTCTGCATTAGGGCTGGTTTGAAGGTATCATCTCCACTGAAATAAACACTTTCTTTCTTTGTCCACCACCAATAAAAATATGTCGATTTAAATTCAGCGGTTAAAATATTATTCGGAAATAATTGTTAAATGAATTATAATTATCAAATAAATGGTTTAAAAAAATACACTGCCCCACCGAGGCTTACGACTTGTACCATAGCATGAGAGTTATCAAGTCATATAAATTGTAAAACTAATTTGATGGCAAGAGGCATCAGAGGTGGATTCTACGCAGAATTTTTTAATCTTGTGGAGCCCTTCAAATAAAAGATAATAATACTTTAAATACTAAGAAATTGTATTGTTTTAGCAATTCCATATTTTATTATTAACGATATTTACTCTGATAAATCATAAAACAAAATTGAAATTTCGTATCAAATTTCAAATTATGTGACATAGTTATTTTATAAACATAATATCGCTTACTCGTTAAATCTATAATTTATTTTTCAGTCACTTTAATTATACTTTATCTATGTTTTCACATGACTGCATTCCACTTGTTCTCATCTCCCCAAACTTAAATAATATATTATTTGATCTAAGCATTCATCAAACAGGCTTGTGTACACCGAGCATTATCTTGCAATACAGCGACACTGCAAACAATTTCTATTTGCGTTCCCATGGATTACATTTTTACACTCTCAGAAGCGTATCATAAAGCCCGGCATAGATGGGGTCACAAAATTGCTACTGCTTTTCTGCTAAGTAAACAAGATATGGCACTAAAATAACCGTAATCCGGTTACACTTATTTATCAAAATTGCATAGATTTATGTGTCCCCTAATGCATTCACATATATCAGGGGTATCCACCCAATTGAATTAGAAAAATATTATTATTACTTTTGTGACTATGTGACTTGATATTTTTCTAATTATCAAGTCACGATTGTGAATATATATTTTTACTGTTAGATTTAAAATCGTGTATAAAAAAATATCAAATTTTAAAATTACCTTAAAAAAAATATCATGACGTTATTTTTCAGGTTATCGTGTCTATTATTTCTTTCGATATTACAAATAGCGCGCCACAATAAACAATACGCACGGAGGCTCCGCGTAATCTCTCCGTCTCGATCCCGCTACATAAATCCTTTAATAAATCCATATCTGAGCCATAAAATTATTTTATCAATATATGGAAAGTGAATTGGCCAATAAATCAGGGGGAGCCCGCGCCGCCGGGTGGAGGCGCTCTGCTACTCGCGGCTAACTGCTCCAGCGCTTCCCGAACCGACTCCCCGGCCCGGACCACCATAGCGAACCCCCCTGGCACTCCCGCGCTCAAACACTACCCCTTGAACTCCATTTACTAAAATTCAACATTCCACCAACTAAGCATCCAAACGTTTCACTCTCACACCAATGCAAGTATTACATCTGTAGTTTTATATTACAAATATAAAAAATATATATTTTGTGTGTTTTTTTTTTTCGTTAATTTTTATGGGTATACATTTGCTAAATAATAAAACTTTTTTATAAATAAAGCTGAAAATCATTACTTTCAGTGTTATCTGATGGGTTTTTAAGCTAATGTGTGTTAACGGTGACGCGAACCATAGGTCGGCATCCATGGCAACGCTTCACCGATGTACAGCAAGCGATTGGGCGATTGTTAAAAGATGTTATATGATTGAGTATTTGGGAATAGTGATCACTTATCGAAAGTGGATTCGTGATATTTATACTTAAACAATATAGTTTTTCTAATATGTAAATAATATACCAATAGTGAAATCCTAGGATGATAATTTTAGGCACATTAAATTATCAATACCAAATATAGCCTACTTCAGTAGATTTTCAAGAGAAAAACCCAAAGGAATGAGGCATTTGAAGAAGAAAGCCAACGTGGATGCAGTATTTACCTAAGTGGCTGGAAGTCGAGAGTACAGCCGAATTAGTAATACTGGCTCAGAATAAGAGGAATAATAGATGGTCACTAACCTCCTCTGAGGAGAGGCACTTGAAGAAAAAATACTGATCAATATCGAGTTGAAATCCAAAGATAAAGATAATAGATGATGAATTACATAAAAATTATTAGTATCTGTTATATTTATTACATAACGCATTGACATGAAAGTGATAATCTAAAATCAAATAAACCAATCTTCGAACTTAAAAAACCATCTCATTAAATATTTTTTGAATTTCATGTGATAATGTTTAGGTAAATATAAAATACCTTTAAATGGAAAAATGTATTCTCAGTAACAGAACATTATTTTTACATTGTGAAATTAATTGAGAAATAAATTAACATATCGCGAAAAGTTGTAATAAAATTTTAATAATATTCTATTTGGTGTTTCAAAAGTAAAACAAGTAATTTTTACCTTTTTTCAATAATATTTATTATGAAATATTATAACCAAATAAAGTTGTTAAGTTTTTTGATATTTCAGCAATGTAGTAGAACTAATTTAGATAAGTGTATCAAAGTATTACAAAATCACCATTATGGCCTAACTCCACCGTTTAAGGGGCCTTTTAATGCTTTTCAAATCTGTGAAGTTCCTTGGTAGGTATATCAAACTCAAATAAACTTTAAAGAACTGTATTTAAACAAAATTTCAAGATTTTTTCAATTTTTTTCGTATTTTTTTTTTTAAATAATAATTTTATGATAGTATAAGAGCAAAAAATATTAATTTAACTGTAAATTGAAAAAGAAATGCGCAGCGACGGCGCGCACCGCACGCGCCGCCGGGCGTGGCGCGCGGCTTACAAATAATCCCTTGTCAATGGTTTCTTTTATTGTCAGCGGCAGAGTGCATTTAATATGACGTCAGTGCGCACGTACAATGCCGTGAATAATCTATCACCGAAGCTGAGCAAACAGGGCGAGGAGTAAATCATCATTATGGCGGATAAGCGAGGACGGATCGACAATGGGCGCGACCCGCGACGGAAGCGGCGCGCTCCTCGGCCAAGAGTGCGCCAACTCGTGTTTTTTAACACCCGCACCCCCGCCGCGGAGCACACAGTGGCACTGGCCGACTCCCCACACCCCCTACCCTCATTTATTGCAAGGACTCAGAAAAAAAACTCCTCTGTTTATCTATAAAAGGTTGGGGCATTCTATACAAGAAGGAACGCCAAGAACACAAATGTTGCGGCGATTATTGTACTCCATCCCTAGACATGTAAAACATAATAACTAAATCACAAAATGTTTTGTAAAATATACGTCAAGTAGCTACTATAACTTTTTTTTAAATAAGATGTTTGCGTTATATAAATTCAGTAAAATTATATTATATTTCTTAACACGTTGCTGCCGTGTCAGCCACCGGTGGCCGACACAGATTTATTCCAATTGGGTCGCGTCGGCCACCGGTGGCCGACACATAGCAACGACATACCTGACTTTAGCTTGTCATTCTGCCCGTCCGCCATGCGCCCTGTATTAAACTACTATTGAACATGGCCGGCACGGCCCTCTTCTATCTTCCTTTGATATGGCCGATAAAAATATCTCAAAACAAATGAAATAATTGTATTTCGACCCAATATATTAAATTAAACCTAAAAACAAGAAAACCATTTTTGGACATTTTACGAAAATCTTATTGGCAGTCAACGTGTTAAATATTGTCAGCCTCACAACCTGTGGATGGTTTACCTATATGCATATAGAAAGCATAATTCTCACAACTATTGAAAATTAACTGAATTTTTTTCTAATAAAGAATTCAATTTGATTTTGCACGTTTGACTACACATAAATCTTACAATAATAATATATTTGTCATAAAAATAATTATGGTTTACCTATATGAGTATCTACGTCCCAGAAGAAATGACTTTCCGACTGTGCACGTGTCTATATGATAGTTCTAATACCTATATTTAGAAGTGTATTTTTTTAAACAAACTTCACACAGATGAACTTTATGCGTGGCTAACATCTGGTGAAATATAAATCAAATTATTGATAATTGATCAAAATATAAATAGAGTTTTGGTATAGGTTATTTTATTAAATATTTAAATAAAATAAATAGCTGTGTAATGGTGTAAAATTTCTCTCGCTTTTATTGAATCTCCGTCCTCCGATGTAAAGTACAATTTTTAGCATTTTTTTAAATTAAGACGTTGAGTTTTGCAATTTTAAATTGTCTCTTCGCTGTTGATTCGCATTTAGATCGGCATAAATTGTCGAAATGTTGCAAGATTAAATTTTAAATTTAATCCTGATTATAAATTAAAATTAACGCGAGCAAATTCTGAAATTCGAGAGTCTAGCACTTAATTCAGTGGCGAAAAATACCAGTGTTAAAAGTTTGAAAAGATAAAATAAAAGGGACTGGCCTTCCCACCGCCACAGTGTTTCGCCTCATTTTTATATAGAAAACTTTTTAATTGAACCCCAACTCCAAGAAGGGTTGGAGACTGGTAGATAGCTCGGTTTAATTTGAAGGGGTTGAACTTGCCATAATTTCATTTGAATAAGAAGAGAGAAACGCCTGCTCGCTTTCACATGCATTAAGAGATCTTTCTGTTCCGTTTTACTGTAGTGCAACAAATTTTTTATTTTACTTTTAAATTTAAATCATTTTAACAACAAAATCGCAACGACAAAGTTCTTAATGATGTCTCTTCGTTCAATTATTTATTTCATTTTTAGCATCATACATATGAATACTGTGATTTAGTTCAAATAATATTTTTGTATTGTCAATGTATGTGGTTGTGTCTTAAAAAAATTTACTTAATTTTTGTTGTAGATCTTGGATCTTCAATAATTCTAAAAATCAAGTTAGTGAATGTTAAAAGATCACCATTGATATCACACACATATTTTTCATTAACAGATTGATCATCCATAACTTTTTATCTGAACTAAATTTGCAATACATTACTATACTTTACTTTACTAACTATTCTGTTTTGTATAGTTCATTTTTATTAAGATTATGTGTGTAAAAATATTTTATTATTGAAATTCGAAAAACATTGATTTAAAAAACATTATTTCCGAGATATAGTTTAACTAATCAATGAAGGATGTTCTATCAACGTGAATTAATTGGAACACACATATTTATCGATTGGTAGCTTCATATCAAGAATAATAACAAACACTGGAAAATTTCTACAATGATCATTTTTAAATTTATAATAAATCCCTAATCATCAATATTAGTCGCTCGAAGTAGCCATGCATTAAAATAGTTCACACTCCAGTACTGCAGTATTAATCAATCATTGAAATTTAATATAAACGCAAATGAGTGACTCGGCCCAACCCCAGTCTAGGCATGTCATTTCAAAACATATTTAATTGTTTATTTTCAAATAAATAAAGGAATCAAATATTATTTCGTAATTTTTTTAAACTCTATAAAGACATTAAAATAAAATACTACGAGTTTATAAAATTATATTTAAATATAATATCAACAAATGAGTGTTTTAATTATATAATTACTTTTTACAGTTTTTATTATTGTTAAAAGAGGTTCAAATGGTATGTATGTAATTTGATTTATTGAATTTTAATTAATGTAAGTGTTGACAAGATCAGTCAACAGCATTGCTAATAAAGATGTTTCGAACAAATAAATTGTATTTTTAATAATTTTCCTTGAGTAAGAGCTTCATTTAAAAAAAAACTCCAGCATCTTGTAAGTTTGACAGAATCTCCATATTAAACCAACCACGCGCGCAGTAACTTTAAAATTGTTAGCGCTTCGCGAAATAAAAACAGCCTCAGTACAAAGTTTAAATTGCATTATCTTACCTGCATAATGCAGCGAACTACGAAAATAGAGAAAGTTGTAGGCAACTCTGAATTGCCAGTATGTACTGCACTCAAGTTACTTTGGATCATCCCTAGATGCAATGATTCCTGAAAACAAACATATGAAGAAAACAATTTTTTTACATTATTTACGATTGTGAGGAAAAAAGTTATATTTTAAAATTTCACGTACTCAAAGAAGAGGACAGTCCGGGCTGAACTGTTCCTATAATTTTTTGAGCTTTAAAACCTGAATGTTTAAAAAACAAAACAAAAAATACAACTCTGCCGTAATCTTGGAGTACGCTGTTTATCTTTGAGATTTGATAAATCGATAGGTTTACTAATTATATAAAAAAAACTAAAACCATTTTTTTTATTAAAGTTCAAAATAGTCGTAGTAAAAATATATCGTATAAAAGCGATGTTGTCATAAATGAGGCTCAGTACTCTAATGATGCATCAACTACCGCGTAATAAATTTACCTCAACAATCATACCTACTGTTAATCAAATATACAATTGTTATTTCATAATTATATACATAAATTGATAATCATCACACACACTAATGCGCATAATGGGCTGACTATCGGGCTATTCATACTTTTATGACTACGTTATGCAAAATCAATTATGAGTTACTTAAAAGAAGGATTATTATTTTATCAGGTATATTGAGAAAAAAAACTATGAAACGACATCTGATCTTGGTTTAATATAAAAATATTTATTATTAATAAGTCTCTGAAAGGTTTTTTGCGCAACCCAGCTTTTCCTTCAATTAGAAGTTGCATATCTGGAATAATCGTTCCGCGTACATTTATAAATTCATATCGCTCCGAATCGCAGAGTAGACGTAAACTAAATCCATTGTTAATTAAAATGTATTCGCATGCTGCTACGAAACAATGAAGTTTTGTTCGTGTATTTCTCTGACAACTAACAGAATTAAATTACAATATTTTTATCACAACTTAGGAGAAACACGTGTGAATGACTTTATTTTAAAACGCATACTATTATATGCTAATTTTATAACTTTGTAATTATTGACACAGCCAAGTACCCAGTTGTATGGACATCACGAAATTTCGGTCAGTTGATGGGGAACTAGATCTAACATTCAGTTTGTACTGTTTTCCGACCAAATACAATAAGATTTAAATTTTATTCCGCTCTTGGAAAAGTGCGATAGCGATCGTCCATTATAAATTACCATAAAATTACTCGATTCTTAGTTGGTGGTTTTTTCTTCAAATTTTTAAGCAGTCGTGGTAGAAACGCGTGGTAAATTTATTGTAATTTATTATTTGAAGGAAGTTGAAGTATGTATAACATCGTGTATGGGATCATTTAAATAAGATTCCGGCTTAGTATATAAAATAAAGCAGCGTTTGTATGACTGTTGCGAGCGTTTTAAAATCCCAAGTAGTAATTTAGGTTTCTTTATTCAACATTCGTAATTACTTACTTTATTAAAACTCGAATTATCCAACCCCGAAAAATATATGCTTTTTACTTATTACTCTAGTGGAGTAATTCTGTGTTAGCGTTTAATCTTCTTTTCGTTTGCGTATTTGATTTATACGCATCCAGGCGCGTTATTGTGTCACAAATAGGATTATCCTGTTATTTAGCAGATATAACGTACTATAGTCAGCCGAACCCTCGTTTTTAATGCTTCTATTGTCTTACAACCCTTAAATCAGGGTTCTAGCGTACAGTGGGAGGGCGCTTTAGCCAGCTTAGCTCGGAGTAATTTCACAAGCGCGCTTCTAATTCTGCGAAACTCGTGCAGATTCAAACTTATTAATATCCCATTGTTCACCTTTCTTCGTTACTTACCATGAATTTACATACGAAAAGCGTCTCCATACACGTTCGGCAGAATCACAAATTACACAGGAGCACACAACATGCGATAATAACGCAAAGTACTGACTAAACAGAAATACGATTTCTTGTTTCCCCATTATAGCATAATTTTGCACACCCAGTTTTACAAGCCGGAGCGGAGCCTGCATTCCGGTGACATCTGGCGAGGGAAATAATCAACTTTGACGGCCCGGTAAAGTTTCCCAATTCCGGGGGCGGCCGGGAGGGAAGCGAAACTCCCTCCTTCATTGGCGGACTGAAATCTTAAAAGCAAATCAGAAATGTGTTGAGTTTAATAAGTCGGAATATTCTTGGCGATGTTTGAAATTATTGTTTATTTATGAGTTGAGTTTATACCGCCGGTTAGTCCCCGCCCGCCGCCCCACCCGCGCCGAACTTGGAAGAATTTATTCTCAGGGCTCGAGTGAGAGATTGTTCGTGTCTCGGTACAGGCGTATAAGCGTTTAAGCGCTTAATCAGAAGTCCATTATGTGTTTTAAAATCGTAACTTGCGAAAACACTTCGCCGAATAAACACTAAATATTACTGTTTGCAGCATTCGAATGTGTATACCTGCTCTAACTAATTTACGATCCCTTGTAGCTACGTTTGATGAGGATTACTTTACAAAACAATCTTGAATCGATCGAAAATACATTTTTATCTAGTTTTATGCGTTAAATGATTAATTATACGCATTTTAAATTATACACTGTAAAACGTGTAAAAAAGTGTAGTCAGCCACTCAAAGTGCTCCCACTTGTAAACATACGAGCAGATACAGCATTTAAAAGGTACTCTGTAGTTAATTGATTGGTATTTTCATGGCCGATTGTAAGCAAGTAATAGTGCATAAACACAGCACGTACGCGGACTTTTATTCGGGATAATTGCTCGCATTACCGACCGACAAAACGATGATCGAACCAAACTATCGGCCTGGCCAATAGCCGAGGGTAAATGTAGCGTAAAAGTGACTCGATCGCATCTTCCCCCAACGCTCATATATAACAGATGGTTTGATGGCTGAATAATGGAGGACGGTGTCATTCACCAAAGGGGGGACGGCATTTAAAATGGAGCAATCGAAATGCTTTTAAAATCTTTACACCGACATTTACATACTATTTTGATATGTTTTTAATATGAAATGCATTTGCATAATGTTTATTAAGTGAGTTTTTTCCGTTAATTTGAAATGGGCAGATATTAAAGTCGTGTTTTACTCAAACCGTTTACATGTGAGCAGATTCCAGATAATTTAAAACAAAAACCTTTCAATGTATCAAGCTGTAAATGAAGGTAGAGTTGGGTGAAAACAAAGAAACGTCAATCGGTGATTTTTCGATCTCTTTTTTTTCTTGTCTCATTCATCCCATCTTTAATAACATTGTATTTAGTGTAGTCTGCTGAATTGCTATATAAAGTATTTAAATAACCTCTGTGGTGTTTCTAAGCCTGATAACAGTGAACTGCAATGAGAACTGTATCTCTAAAACATTTGACTATAAGATAAAAGGCCATGGTTTAAAAAAGTTATAAAAGTAAAAAGATGTTGAATTAAATATAAAAAGAAAATACTGAATTAATTAAATAATCTTAAACCAGTCTGTATAAATGTATTTTTCATGTGAGTTTATAAAAATGCAGGAGTTAGTAACTTAGTCGAGTCTAGTGGTTATTCATATGTCTCCTTTGTATTGACGAGCATCCCTTCTACAGCAATCGTATTTGGTTACAGCAGCCGTAATAAATATTTTTTAATATTATTTTTTGAAATAAATAAATACATTTTGGCCTATCTACATGTTTGGTTGTAACCTTTATAACGATTATATTTTAAAAAAATGAGTTTTTGATTTGTAATATTATAATCTCAGGTCTCTTTTTCATCATTAAAACATTATATTGCCTATTGTATACACCAATACCGTCACCTGTATGAGACAGGCAATTAACTGCTGTATTGGTTGTTATATTCATAATTGATTATAATAACTCGTATGTAGACTGAATCTATTCAATTAAATTTTAAATTAAAAATTTTAATTGTCTGCACTTTTCTTTTAAAAGAAATTTAAATTAAACTTTCGGTGTAGTCAAATTCTACAACGTTGCAAGCAAACTTCGTTTCTTTGCGGCTCGATTGTTTTTATTATTTGCGGGACTGCAAGTTGAGATTACGGATACATTTCGAAATTGAATTTTCCCTTGTTTCCTTGCACACGGAGAATAGCGGGGGTTAGAAGACACGGGTGGGTGGGGGCATCGAGGGAGGGTGCCATAGGGGGCTACCTACCCTCTACAAATGGTTACTCACCTCACGTGTTTCAGTTTTAAAACAGAGTGCATTGTTTGGCGAGAAGTTGAAATGAAAACACTCCAAGTATTACCTCGATGTTTTTGTTTCTGTTTCCATTTGATTCATACAACTTTTTAAACCTGATAAAAAAACACTAACGACATCAAATGCTTTGTCACTATTTTCGGTTTTATATAAATTGCTTTATATTTCTATATTTTTGATATTTATAGTGTAAAAACATAAGACATTCTAGATCATTTATATGGCTCCAAAAAACTCAACCTAGAATGATAAAATCTGCTCATAGGGTTTTTGAAATCCTAGAGTATAGTGCTCGGTATATATTTTTTAATTATTACCTAACCCCTTAATTTTATTTGATGCAAAAAGTCATTATTTCTTTGCATTTGTATTATCATTTTTCACTTTTTATTTCATTACTAATATATTATCATGCGGACCACCGTTTGGCTGTCGCTTGCCAGGCGACAGCTGTCCCTCGGCAGCCGTCCGTAGAGCGCACATTTGATTGACATGTTATTCTCGTCGCCACTTACGCAACTTGCTGAGGGATTATGCGCGAATACAAGCCGGCACCCTCGCTTATTAGCTGGATTACTATACAAAAATGTAATTCTAGTTTAAATATTAAATCCATATTATATTTAACACTGTATAACACTATCGCATTGCTGCACGTCTACTCATCAATAAAAAAAATAATTCAAGATTCTATATTTTTCATTAGATAAATTTACAATAGTTCTTATGGCTAAGGTTATAATATAGTGTGTGGCAATTCACTTATCCTGCGCGCAGTTTGTGAAGCTTGCAATTTTTGACTTAAGTGGTAGCGTACATGTATTTCTTTATTTGCATTATTGTGTAATGAAAATAAAAATAAGTTAAAAAACCCTTTTTCTAGAAGTAATATATGTGTTAGGTTTTTACTGTTATAATAAATCAAATTTGGCAATTGTTTCATTCAGAGCACTCTAATTTTTCCATCATGAGATGTCCTTTATACACGTTTTTTTTTATGTCGACGTAAATATATATATATATATATATATATATATATATATATATATATATATATATATATATATATATATATATATATATATACGTATTTATGTAATATGTATATATTCGATTAAATCCCTTACAGTATTATCAACTTTAATTACTTATTATTTTCTCGTGCGCATTCATATTCTTTACATTGTGGCCATTTGTAAATGTAGGTAAGTTTGTTCTTACAGATCTTAATCGCCGTTCTCTTATGTGCATTAACAACTTACAAAATAATCTAAGCAAAGATAAAACCATTTATTACACAACTGAAAAAATACTTTGCTTCATGTAAATCAACTTCCTGTAGACGCAGCTACCAACTAAAACTTCAAAATAATTAAATAGTACTTTTTACTGTTGTAGGATTACAAAAAAAAAAATTATTCCCTATGTAGACCCCGAGCGCAGGGAAATTGTAATTATTTACTTTAAATATAATTCCCTCAGTGTAGACATAATCCTCCGATTGTCAAGTTGGGATATATATTCTGGAATAATGAAATACATGCTTGGAGTTTTTTGGGCGGACAATGCACGTCAATTTTCTAGTCCCTGCCTGTCAATTGATGTCACCACTCAGTGATAAACTAAAAACATTTTTGTGCTATCGGTAGACGCAATAAATCTCGCCTAGTAGAAACCAACCGGGCGTATGACAAACTCATATAATATATTCGTATTTAGGAAAACTGCCAGTATTACATATTGAGGTATCTAATTGTAAACTAATTAAAGTCTATCAAAAACGGTATTTAAAAAATATATATAACTACTTTCCGAAGTGCTGAATTCAATTATTCAAAAATTCAAGAATTCAAAATTAACTTAATTTATCATAATAAACAGTGTTTTATTTTTAAATTATATTGTTTGACTTGAATGACTTTGACTTCTTGGACTTACAACCTGTCACTTAAATTTTAAAATTGATTTCAAACAGTAGACTGGTTGTTTTCTAAATGAATCCGTCCACAAGTTTTAGCCCGTTTTGTGGACAGCTCGGACGTGTATGCGTGCACCCTTTCTCGTGTCCGTGAGCGATAAGGCACTCTCTACATCCCCGGAAAGTCTATTCTGCGCCAGTGTCAAAAATACGAGCGTGGGGTCCTGTAATCCCGAGGTAAGCTCGCGAGGCCTCCTTCTGGGAATACTCCAGCCCATAGATCCTAACAAGCCACCAGGCATAGAGAGGATGCGGCAGAGTTATTATACTAGATCTCTCTGATTCACCGTGTTGATAATAAAAAAAAGCACAGGCCGGCAGTAGCAGAGAGACTGCTCAGCGACGTGCAAGACAACAGGTGTTGTTATGCGCATACTACGCGAGCGATGCAATCGCTAGTCTGACAGCCTACCGCTAGACCAACTCACATCACTACCTGAATATTTACCAAGGAACTGTGAAGGATTGTGTGAATTTTGGTGCGTTTTTTCCACGAACGATGAAACGAACGAAACTAGAGTAGTTCTTTCAAACAGACCTTTTATATTATAAAAACCAAAAATATGACCGTGTAAATACATTTATAAAATAATACAAATTTATTTTAACTTAATATGAATTCATGTTTTATTTTTACTGTAAATAATATTCAATATTAAACTCTGACTGTGCGAGTCCTTCGTCTCATATTTCAGCGCTTACTCACCCCATACTCTGTTCCATTTTAATACAAAAAACGCTTAGCCATATGTGACGAAGAGTTGAGATTTGCAGGAGGGCCTTGTCGCGCGCTGATTGCGTGTGTTGCGTTAATTTTTTGTCGGATTTGTATTGTCAGACAAGGCGAGGCGACTTGCGAGAACAGGCAGGGAAAAGCAGTCCCGAGTGGGGTCGTTGCTCTTTTTTAAACAGGATTATGTGATTATATTCTAACTACTGGGTGTATAGGTTCTCTCAGGCTTATCCGCTTATCGCGTGAATGAAGTACAACCCCGTTATTGTTATAAACAAGTTTATGTACCAGCAGCGCCTCCCTGACTACCCTATTGAAATATCAACTGAAATGTGATTAGTGCCTATCCGATAATTCTATTCAAAAATATTATACGATAGTCTATGTTTTAAATATCCGATAGTAATTATTTCACTAGATTAAATCAAATCTATCGATATGTTTTTTTTTTATATTTATGTCAAATAGAAAACAAGAAAAAAAGGAGACAACGACTAAAAATAATTGAAAAAATATCAATATGCTCTTACCAAACGATTTTTTTAAATTTAGTGTACATTTTTTAAGCTTTAATGTTGTGTAATAAATATAATCCAAAGTTTTGAAAAAAGTGTGAAAAATTTTTTTTTTTACACAATCTTATAATTAAATTGATTTATAAAATATATTCTTTACTGTCGAACGAATTAGGATAATAAACTATTTAATTTCTATACAATTTATATATGTGATACTGCACAGCTCTTCACTATTATCAATTTATAGATAATATTAATATTTAATGCATATTTTCCAAGTTGGAAACAATAATACATCTCTTGGTTGAACAACATTTCTGCCATTTTTAAACGACAATGACTCTTCACAACCGAGCACCCACAGAGTATGTGACAAAAAATTCTGATACTCACCGACTCAGTCATCAATCTCACACATAACAGCTCTTAATGCGATTATCAAATCATAATTAAAAGGTGACTGAGTAAATTAATTACACCTCCAACCCCCGACCCATTTATATAGTCGTCGGCCTACCCTCCAATATTTCCCTCTCTTAATTTCGTATAACTCGAAGGAGAAGTCTATCCTCCTACACTTACCCTTAAAATTAGGGTTGATGCGATTTTCGCGGCTATTAAAAGCATTCGCGACCCTCCGTCACTCTGTAATCTGGATATCTACTGCATGTTTATGAATATACAGGGGTATTTGCTAATAGCTTATGGGGTGGTTTTAATAAGAAATAATTAAATGCAACGCAGTGCCAATCATTCAAAATCGTTTATTGCATTCAAACTATTTTAATAACAAATTTTCAAAGTTTGATTAAGAAGACAGGAAATATTAAAATGAAAGAATTTTAAATTTAACATGACTTTTAAATATTTAAGATATATTTACTTTAAATTTGAAAAAAAAATCTTATTGAAAACATCTATGAATATTTTGTGAGCAAATACTTAAACGATGATACTTTAAATACCATAAAGCTGTTAACATAAAATGCAATTGAAAATCAACTTTCAATGATAGGCCAAATAATTAAAACAAATTCCATATACAATGTATCAACAGTTGTTGTTTTCGGACAAATGCTGTATTATTATTTAGAACGGGCTTATCCAATGGTTGAATGAAATAAGAAAAAAATTAAAACAGTAACAAGTACTTTGTTTCTGATGGTAGATTTAAAAAAGATAAATAAAAAAAAATATTAGTTTATTTCGTTACAACGAATTCCTACAAAAACTGTTAAAATATGTACACTGTGGCAACGATTTCCCAAATCCCCAATTTTATATAGCCTTTAAAGAATATCTAGGGATTCGATTACACAAATACAAAGTGTTATACGCACTGAAGAGCGTCTTATTCCGGGGGTTGATTTCGATTTTTTGTGTCAATCATTCGGGGAGGGGTGCAAGTGTGACACAGCCTGTCGCAGCGGGCGCGAAACTCTTCAAATTAAAAATAATAAATTCTCGATTTCAAATAAAAGGATTGCACTTTAAAATGGAGAGCGGGTGCAAGACAGAGGGGTGGCGTTATTGGCTGGCGGATCGAATGCGAATCGTGCCAAGTGTTTCACTCCCAAAGGGGTAACGCTTGCCTTGTGCTTTTAAAAACACATTTAATAACGAATATAACTCATTTTTATTCAATATTGTTTGATTGAATCGAAAGGTATAACTACACCATAACGTTTTAAAAATATTAAAAATTTTCACTGAAATGATTATTCTTGTGTTTCGCCAATAAAACAATAACACGATAAAAACTTGTTTCACACAAATACATAAAAATAAGCATGAATCTTATTTTTATTTTTTACATTCGAAAGGACGAACTGCCGCTCTACGGACAATATTACCGTAACCAATAAACCTTGGAGCATGATATAGAGGTAGGGCAATAAAAAATAGGCTATAGGACGTTCTAGGTAATCAAATATCTCCAAGCCAAACTGTGTAAACAAAGCCTATCACCATCATCAGGGGCTAAACACAGTAATTATGGGCAAATAAAGGTGGTGCAGGCCCGCCCTAGCCGTAATTTTATTTTAGATATCTACGTAAATTTAATTAAAACATTAACATGCAGATATTGAAATGTGTACATCGTTATCTTTCAAACACAGTTCTCGTTTTATTGAAGGATTATTACTCATTCATAACCATGCTTTCATTGTGCTTGATACATGTATATAATTTATAATTAACTTGTTTCGTGTGTTAATAAAACTATGTAAGTAAAGTGCGCATCAGACATATTGTATTTTGTTATTATTCAAATAAATATATTTTCATACGATTATATAAACCTAAATGGCGCAGTTCGGCTCTGGTAAGGACCTGTCTTTACAACCACCTCTCAGGTGAGGCAGATCCCCTCGGCCGGCGCCCGAGTGAAAGGTGTGATTGAGTGAGGCCGCTCGGCTAACTTCGGCAAAGATCGGACATCCACTCGAGCAGGTGTACAAAAGGATGTTTATTCGAATTTAGTGAGCATTCAATCGTAATAAGCTGATGAGTGTACAAGAAAGATGCGTTTAAGGAAAGGAAAGACACTCAATTTTTTTTTAAATTACAATCTATATGTAAACCATTGTATAAAATTGGCTCTTGTAGCTAATTTATGGCAATTTCGTAATGGTTTCTAAAAATAAATAATATATATATATATAACAGAAGTGATATGATTTAAATGTATTTAAATATGCTTTTATATAATTATAATATCTCTTTTTAAAATCCTAAATTGTAATTTTGTTAAGTGTCGGTTATATTGTATTTCAATTAGTAAAAATACAGAAATTGCTCGTTTTTCACTATATTTCAGGTAGTGTTTAACTAATGGTTAGCTCGAAGCTTGATGTTTTCATTCTTCTTAAAACGCAAGGTGCATAGACCCTCTTATGTAATAATACAATGTGATCTTTAGAAGCGGAATGAACAGTTTAAAAACCCTAGTCAGCTTTGGGGCTCCTGCTAATACATATTAATGTTAAATTGATACTATACTTTATTAATTAACGAGTATAATAAACTACGAATAAATACTCTTAGCCTTTTTTAGATTCCTAGTTAATTGATATTATTTATATTAAACGTACAAAACCTATTAGTGAATGGTAATATTACTTTCCAAGTTTTTCAGAGAAACTAGTTGTTATATCATATAATATATAAATTGCCTTATAATTGAGGTGCTTCTTTTTACTAGAGTTTCTGCTGCTGATTTAGTAACTCTACATCTCATGCTCTTATAAAATTAAATGCTTGAACTGTTGCAATAATGTCACTCTCTTGAGGACTTTCTGCATATTCACATAATTTCAACTTAGCCTTTTCAAATTTCTTACGCAATTTCTGAACCCCAGAAAATCAGATTAGTGCGGGAAACACTAATTATTATAAAATATAATACATACATTGCCTTATAATTGAGGTGCTTCTTTTTACTAGAGTTTCTGCTGCTGATTTTATTACACTACATCTCGTGCTCTTATAAAATTAAATGCTTGAACTCTTGCAATGGTGTCACTCTCTTGAGGACTTTCTGCATATTCAAATAATTATAACATATCTGGTTACGGATTGGTCAATCAGATGCGTATTTATTACCCATTACGGGTTTATTATATTATTACTAATATGATTAGGCACATTAGTTCATATATAGAAGATGAGTTAAAGAAACTCTCAGAAAAATATCATCGTGATTTGTGAGGGATTTGAACCCACATCTCCTGGTTTACATGATTGGTGTACGAACCCTTGTACTAACGAATCACTTCCGTTTATCGAGAATTTTTAACAGTCATACTCTACATATGAATCAATGTGCCCAGGCCAATCAATATTTAGTGATTTGCAAGCACTGGACTTTTTGAACAAAGTAACAAGTGAAGCGATTTTAGTCCCACCTGGACATTATTTTTAAAATCTATTGATTTAGCCAAGACGCGCACCTCATATTTATATCTATTTACGGATTGGTCAATCAGTTACTTTTACTGTTAGTTCACTTGTTACTTTGTTCAAAAAGTCCAGTGCTTGCAAATCACTAAATATTGATTGGCCTGGGCACATTGATTTATATGTAGAGTATGACTGTTAAAAATTCTCGATAAACGGAAGTGATTCGTTAGTACAAGGGTTCGTACACCGGTCATGTAAACCAGGAGATGTGGGTTTCAAATCCCACATAAATCACGATGATATTTTTCTGAGAGTTTCTTTAAGTCATCTTCTATATATGAACTAATGTGCCTAATCATATTAGTAATAATTATAACATAGCCTTTTCAAATTTCTTACGCAGCTTCTGATCCCCAGAAAATCACATACAGTGCGGAATAGCTGTTCAAATATAAAATGCACATAGTAAGCGTAGTTCGTCAGAAGCCGGCGCCCATGGCCTGGCTCTAGTATGGCCGGTCCCCCATGCCGCCGGAGCGGCCGGATAACACTATCGACTGGCGAACCATAAATAACAATCATTTGGGCCAATTACTTAGTTGTTACAACCCGCCTACCGGGCTCGCTTGTGGGCGATAGGGGCGAATGGCGGTCACATCCAAAATGGACATCGTCCAAATTTAGATTATTACTTTAGGTAGAAGGAATTCTGATACACACTGAGGCTTTTTGATACTAAAAAAACTACAATCTTGATTTTTTGTACAGTAGTTTGATATATATTTAAACAGATTAAATTATAATATGTTTATGTATAGAAAAAACTTCATATGCATTTTCAAGTTTGTTTTATGTTAATTGAGTTATATTTTTCATTTTTATTTACAGAAGCTATCATTTGTATGGTGATATTTTGAATTAAGACAAGGCACTAACAATAGTAGTTATATTTTGTTATTTACATACCGAATCCTTAAAAACCGGCCACGGAAGCCAAAGATCTGCTCATTTATAAATATTAACGTTTTAAGCTTAGTAAGACAATAAAGTTTAAAAAATTGATTTCAATATTTCAAAAGATATACGGGGTACAAAAATAAATTATCAGCGTAGAGTGTTTTATCGCTCTCGCCCCAACCTCCTCTAAATTAAAGTTTGTTATTTTTTTCTAAACACGTCTTTCGGACGGCCAATAGCCCCGAAACGTCAAAAACAATGAATGGATTTGTAATAAATTAACTAAAATTAGTTTATTTTTACGTTAACAATAGGTTCCGTTTGCGGCTGGGAACATGTTGCGGTTATTTCGTTTTATAAATGCACCCAGGAACATGTACGTGTTTTTTTGTTTTGTTGTAAATATGTTGAAGATATATCTACCGTCTAACACACATAAATCAACTTTCTTTGGAGCGTGATACATCGGCAGACCTATTAGTGAGAACCGTTAGTAAAAAAATGTGCGAATTCGCGGGACAAGAAGGCGTATCATAGCAGAAATCAATTTTTACCTTAAAAATTACGGTGGACGTTTCCGTCATTAAAAATGCTCTAAAGAGATTTCGGTGAGAATTTATTTAAAATTATCTAGGTTGGAAATCTTTTTATATTGTCCCAGGTGTATTTTTTGTATTAGAATAGTGTTACACCACCATAAATAGGATATAATGGATGTTAAAAATTCCTAATAAATTATGCAAAGTGTCACAATGCTTTTTGTTACATTTTTACAATACTGTGCATTAGAGCAAGAGTGTGCAAATTAACAAAACTCTTTTCTATTATTTTAAAGAAGTAATCCGTGTTGAAGATGTCACAATCGAAATCACTTAGCCTAGTGTTTTAAGTTGCTAGTGCTAAATTGAACATTTTTTTGTAAAAAATGTGTAGATTTGTATTTATTCTTGTTACTAGTTACTGTAATAATGTGCACTTACAGAAGTTTTCATTGTTGATTGAGTAAAAGATACACAACAGGTTTCTGCTTTTAATTCTCGCTGAGTATTCGTTATGTGCTTTCGTGTGACACTCGATTCCCAGAGCTCCGCAAAATGGGTTTGCACACCTCCTGTTTTTACACAGAAGCAATAATTACTGCCATCGTCCTTCTTATTATAAAAATTATAACAACAGGGGGTCTCGTGCGGCGAGCACTTTAGTGCAATAATTGTCTACAGACATGTAGAACATACTTCACGTCAGATCTTACACTGCTGCTTGATAATTAAGTTAATAAATATACGAGCAACTTTTTGAAACGAGTTAATTTTTCACGTTATCAGCTAGTTAATCTAAGCGATTCACAAACAGAAAAATAAAACGTGAAATCGCCTTCAAATGGGTTTAATTACTAGAGAAACACAGATAAGGCATACCTCTTCATTCGGTTGTCTGCGTTCGTTATCTCGGAGTATCCGTTATTGCGTTGGAAGTGTAGAGCTTATGACGGGTCGCCAATCCGGATGAAATACACAAGTATCCCTACCGCTTCAATCTTAATTATGTACGTGCCGGCGTGATAAGGAATAACATTCTTTAATTTAGATTCGGCATTTAACAATCGAGGAGAGCGCGCGAGGACTTCTCTGGGAAGAGATCTTCACACTCGTTTAAAACTGTGCTCAGAGTGTTTCGATCCGGTCAAAGCGCCAGAAAACATATAAACTAGCATTATTAAAATTAAAACGATTCCCTTCCAGCTCTCTTTGTATCTCTTGAAACATTGACATCACACAAATAGCCAAATATGATTTTTGTTTGCATGATAAGCAGCCGTTTAAAAATAAATCGCTAACGAAAAACACGCAAAATCCAAAGGTAAATCGCAGCAATTTTCTGCGATGGCTATCTGCTTTGTGCTGATCAAACAAACTGTTTTTGAGAAAAACCCGAATTTACCCAAATTTATTCCTCGTTCAGAAATCCGAGTCTAATTTGAACTGGTTCACCCTTAATTAAAGGCTGGCTAAGGAATTAAGTATTCAGCGCCCCCTCCCCGACCAATCGTAATCAATTTGGCTAATAACAACCCTTCCCAGCCACCCCAGGTCCACCCCCGTCTTATTCATTATTTAAAGAACCCTAAACTAAGGTAGACCAAGACCATCTGCTTTACCTGTATTGATACCGATAATTTATTTACCATATTAGATATGTATTTACCACAAACGTGATAGCTTTATAATAGTATGGCTAAATAATTATTCAATTAGAATTATAATTAAGTAATTAATTTTTTTTAAAAAACGTACAACATATTATAATAAATTTAACATAATGCTTAATGGATTAAAGGTTTTACCAGAGTTACTAACTATAAGCAATATCTAATTATATACAATACATGTACCAAATATATACCATTTTATATGCTTCAAAAAAAAACATTGCACCAAAGCAAGCATCTTGTTATAAATTGAAGGCTTAATCTTTATATTGATTGCTTTGCAATGGACGCTGACACCATTTCAAAATATTTTTTTATTATTTTGCATACATGTTACATCCAATTTAATTTTTCAGACCCGTGTTGATTATTTTAATTAAAGATATGTCGGACTCTCTAACCAGTCAAATCATAAAAATTTTAAGTAGAAATTAAACGCATGAAAATACAGTAAACGTAAACTCTGAGGATCAACCAAATTTAACTTTTAACTGCGCTAGTAATTGTTTTATTTATATTTTCATTCTATAGAAATACTGAAAGCAGTATGCAACGGTTGTAAATTCGCGATATGTTAATAACAATGTCTAAAAACGCTATAACAAACACTGGCATGTTATGTGTTCGGACACAAAGCCGTACAAGCTCCCCCTTGCCGGGGCGGCCTGGACATCACGGTGACAAATAAATGAGTGACAGTTCCTGTGATACCTCCGTCAATTATAAAGGAAACGTCACAGGAGAATCCAGCGGAAAGCTAATCTTGCAACACAAAAACTACAAACTGTTACAAATGATATTGTGTATTCGTCACAATGGTTTTTGCCGATCGACGCGATGTCAAAGTCATTATTCGCCCTTTATTCGCTTTAATTGGTTATATAATATGACATAACTGCGAAAAAACTACCTTGTATTACTGCTGTCACGTTCTTAAAAGAGATCTTTCTTTTTTACTGTGAAATCCTTATTAAACGCTCAGTCTCTTGGTAAGCAAAAAATCAATAAAGCCCTTACGTATAAATACCTCAGCATTGATATTTTTCGTAATATTTATGAATATATCTACGTGTAATGTTAATTTTTGATATTTTGATTACAATATTTTTATTTTTTATGTGGTATATGAGGCACATGCGTAGCTTTGGTAGCAAAATAATCTAGACATACTTCACACTGAGATTTTGCAATGATTTCACGTATTTTTATAGATATGCAGCAACAGTCATCATATGATAATTATTTTTATCTTATATATGTTTTTAAACGAAGTTAGTCCTGTTTCTAAATTTTTATTTATGAAATTTTCATATCCAAGCATTTAAATATAAACATATTATCCTTAAAACTTTACGTACAGAATAATTTATTTTTGTATAATGTAGGTACAGCATTAGAATCCAGATTGCTATCAATAGAGGCTTCAAAGCGACTAGGTGTTTTGTATTTTTTGCAGTTTGATGGATGTTTTTCAGTCTGGCGTTGCAATATCTAACGTTTTTCGCTGCTTAAAAAATCATTTTAGTGAATTTAAATAAAAATATAGCTTATATTTTCGGTTAAAACCCTTACTAATACAATTTTTTTTTAATTTTATATTAACTGAAATTCTTTTTCTACCCGATCAAGTCAATGGTTGACTTTTATAGTACATATTTCAGAGACTTCTTCTTTAGAGTACCAAAAAATAGTCGCTGATATTTTCCAGAATTCATATAAAATATACTCACTCATAAGCACATAATAAAAATAAATATTATTAAATGAAAAAGAAATAGATTTCCTTGTTTTTGGGTGCACAAAAGGAATGAGATAGACTCTTTGATAACTAACCTATTCTTAAAAAAAACTTATTTCCTGTTTATAATAAATAATTTACTGACATCACATCATATAATGCACACGATTATCTTTTGTTGTATTATCATAATTGAAATATTAATTAAAAGGAGTTGGTTTATATATGACTAATAATAGTTAATTATATACCAAAAAACTATTTACTGTACGATAAAGTGTGTTTAGATTGTGTATTTAAATACTGCAAATACATATCTATAATATTTTGCTCGTACATCTTTGATAATCTAAAATAGTATAAAATTTGTATTTTTTAATAAATAAGTGAATAAAATGAAAAATTGACACTTTGTAATAAGTTTATTCCTTATCAGTTTGCATGCAGGCAACAAATTTGGCTAACTTGTTCAAGAAGTTGAAATGTCACATTCACGAAAATTTCTTAAAGCGTATCATTAAAATTCCAAATTTTTCATATTATTATTTTATTTATAATAAGCTAAAACACGCGCCTCCTTCCAAACTAACTTGGATTTTTCAAAGTATTGATGTGTTAAGTAATAGCAATGTTCAAAGTTTCCTTGGCTAAACAAACATGTATTAATAGTTACACGAACTTACGTCACTTCTAAGTTTACTTCATTTCGCATACAAAACGTAAAAACATAAGAAAACTTTCAATAACTCATTTTATTACATTGCATAAGATATATTTTTTTATATAAAAAAAGGTATAATTTTTTTGTGTGTAATACTGGCAGTGTGCCTATAAATGACGTATATTTTAATAGACAACATACTTTCAGTATATATGGAAATGAAAAATTACACAAGTAAAGGGAAGTTTAAGTCATACGCATATTTAGATCAACTGCATGTCAAAAGAAAAATTTCCCTCGTGATTTTCTAAATAAGAGAATTTATTATCAAGATTATTTTTCAAAAGTCATAATCGCACAATTCTGTCGACATTTCGAAAATATAACACAATTTGCGGCCAATTAGCGCCGGGCCCGACTCCTCCCTCTTATTATTCCACGCTAATCAGCCTTTACGACTATTGCCCTGTTCCGGAGACATTTTCGAGGAGAGTCGTATATTTCCGTCGACCGCCGCTCGAAGTTCAAGCATTTTTTTACGATCGCTCGCGAACAGATCGTAAAGCGGCGGTGCTCAGCGAATCGCGTCACGTGACCGCATGCTCACAAAATGGCGTCCGCGGCTGTGCTTGCCCTGCGACTGCATTTGAAATGTTTGAAGACCAAGCAAGAAGCGACCAGCCCTCGCCCCGCACGAAGCTACTCGTGTTGAGTGAATTCCAAACTTTCCTTTATGGTGCTCTCCCATCTGAATGGATTTCTCTAATTGCTAATTGTTATCCGACTCACACAAAAACAACTCGCATCTTTTCAATACTGTAATGCGGTAAAGCTCATCTAACCAAAAAGGAAGGGAGTAAGCAATCAAAAATTTTGAAAAAATGACTGGACAAGAAGAAAGTTCAATAATACTTTTCAAATGTAAATACGACGTTTGTGCCTGTAATTATATGAGTTCAACATATTTCAACGAACCACAGTTTGACAACAGCGGGTCTGCGTAATTTATCATTAAAATTGATTTATTGAGCAAGACGTATTGTCCATCATGTTGCACTTATTACGTAAGATTTTTTAAGTTATTTTCTGTGTAACATATTCAATAAATGTTGCATTTAAGGTAGAGTTTTTTTTGAGGATTTGGCAATGTGGTTAATTGATTCAAATATTTTAATTTCAAAATACTTTTTTATATACCTTGAAATAAGACCGAATGGTTTAACCAAGACAGATTTTCCTGACTGGTTTCAGAATTAGAATATTACTATTTTTTTAACGACCCGACTACAATCTTTACAAACTTCGAGTACCTGTCGTGAAAGCATCCAGTGATATGTGAATACGTTAAGGGTGAAAAAATTTAGTAAATATATAGTTTGATGACGTAACACACGACTGTAATCGACTGGTTGTATTAGAGTATTGTGGAATTGATTCAGAGGATTCCTGAAAATAATCAACCGTAATCCCAAAAATAATGTATCCCATTGATCCGTTTGATTATATAAACTAAACGACAAATAAATACAATCATAAAAAAAACTATGCACCCTTAGTTTTTTCAGCACCAAGGTGACTGAGTGTTGTATCTCTAGAACTTTAAAAGCAAATTTGCGACCTCAAGGTTTTTAATCTTCTTTTGCCACAAGCTACCGTCAGTTAAATCATGTTGTATGTCCGCCGTCAATATAACA
This sequence comes from Atopsyche davidsoni, assembly GCA_022113835.1. Taxonomy (NCBI): domain Eukaryota; kingdom Metazoa; phylum Arthropoda; class Insecta; order Trichoptera; family Hydrobiosidae; genus Atopsyche; species Atopsyche davidsoni. The sequence continues at coordinate 2,520,527 of JAILWY010000019.1, read as the reverse complement.
GTACAATAACATGGAGCAGTGTCTACATATTTATTTAGCATGCACGTAATAAATTTAATTTAAGCAAGGCTTTTATTTTATTATATAAGATAATATTTCGCAAAAAATACCATTCAAACGTTCCCGGCATTTCAGTCTCTGATATTTCAACGCTCCAATGTATGATTTATTCCGAGTCATTTTGATTTGCCATATAAAAATTCTTACCTTTGATAAAGCGACCAGGGCTTAATTTAAATGGCTTTGGCGTACGTGATGGCTGCAAGCGTGTTTTTAAAGGTATAACATTCAGCATGCACTTCATTATTTATTTTGAGGTACCTGCAGGTATACCTTAAGACAACTGGAAACAAATTATTTAATGAATCAACAATAAGTGTTAAATTAATATATTCATGTAATAAAATCCCACTCAAACATATATCACAATTTAAAAAAAAAAAAAAAAATTAATTGATAATTGTATTTTCGGGATCTCTGCATCGTGCTGTACACCAAAAACGACAGTTGAACAAGAAACTTTTTCTCATGAACCAATTGTACTCACAATTGAATTAGCAAATATATATTTTATTATTATTTATATATAAATATATTCAATTTTTTTTAATATTCAATAACGTGGATTTTATTGAACTTTACAACATAAAGTTATAGAAACTTTTAAACGATTATGTATAAAAGCCGTCTAAAGTTTTCTTGTAATTTAGTCAGAATATTTATTTGTCAAAATCACTGACTCAATAAAATAATCATCGAACTATCTCAACTTAAACTTTCGTTAAGAATGATTGTCATAAACATTGTGAGAAGCAACAAATCAATAAATCCATCTTCAGAAACACTGGTCTTTCGGTCCATACATGGAAGCTTCTACATTAGAAAAAACAATCACATCCTTATTCACCTCACGGATACACGCTTATAATACAAAAATGTATACATCATATCAAATCATCGCTTATTGTGAGTTGTGTAAATATTCTTCGATAAAAAATGCCATCGGCTAGCGGCAACGCTACCACTCGGGGACGTGACATGATGGATAGGTAGAGAAGACGCAAGTCGACATATCCGCTGCCCTTCTTGCGCCCGCGCAAGACCCGAGTTGCTCCACCTAAGGACAGGTTAAAACATGTTGCTTTTGTATAAGATAACACGACAGCCGACGAACTTTTTTCCAGGTTGGCAGGCCTTATTAGCCAGGCTAAGGGTGCATAATTGGACCAACAATTGAAATTTTGATCGACAGATAGCAAATTATTCTACAGTGTTACACGAATCGTAAATTCTTATTGGAAGTGTTTTAAATGGAAAAATATATATATAAATAACAACTGATTTCTTTAACTGGCTTAAATTTCACGCAAAAAACATATCCGAGATTAATTCCTTTTTGTATGATATTACGTCCTTATATACAGTGCATAGCAATATGCGTTTTTATGTAAGAAAAATAATGGTGCCCTAAAATCTTAATTCGAATACGGATGACTCAATACACACGAGTATACCACCCTTATGCAGACTGCCTTGTTTCTTCAGCGTTCACCTCTGAATGCAGTCTTCAGGCTTAAGTGAGCAATTGAAGATAATGACCCCATTTGGCTGCATCTGTGTTTGCGGTTTGCATCACCTAGTTATTCCATTAAGGCTATAATTGTCTGTCTTGGTACGGGATAGCTCTCGACTAGTTTGTACGGTTGTAGAAATTAAACGATCAGAAATACCGACCTTATGGGGTCATTGAGTTTTAGAGGACATTAAAATGTTTGGACTACGTAAGATTAAATATCTTAAGATCAGGCTTTTTGGATGAGAATGGAAGGGCATCCATATTACATAGATAATTCATTTACTAACCACACTTTAAAAATACTACTAAATAAATGTCCCAAAATATTGTATAAATATGTAATCAAGCTAGTTTACAGCGATATGCGTAAAACAGTTTTAGATATTCTATGGACCTATTGTTTCTTCAAATGTATACAAATTTTAACAAAACTAAAAATGAACCTTTTAAAGCCCCATAACGGTTTCTTCATAACCGAAACAACCCCAGTCGGAGAAAATAAAACTCCCGGCGTGTGGGTAGTCTCTTCTGTACCCCCGATCGACGTGAGAGATTTGTAAGCACCCGCCCTGCTCGCAGCGCAAACAACAGATTGATACATATTGTATGTGGGACGGGGGCAAAAATCACCTGGGGTATTTTTTAGCCACTTTGCGGAATTCGGTCGCCCCCGGTGTGGGCCGCGGAGGGTTGCTCCTTTGTGATCTCACCCGTTCGGGGAATAAAAAACGATTGTTTTGTGTATCTCGATGTTTATTTTCTTTCTTATGTTTTGAAAATTTCTAGCCCCACTGTGGGAGATAAAATTCAAAATTAAGCAGATTTTATCACAGTTCTAGTAGTTTGTTTATACAACGAAATAAAAACGTCACCGTTTATTTTGCGTATAACTTCAGTTTTTATGACTAATATAGATGAGATTAGAATTTCACTCCTAATCAACGAACGTGGTCCGCTTAATTTATATTTATCACTCTTTGGACTAGCTCCATAATGAAGAAAAATCGTAATCGTAATATTTCATATTTTCTACAGCGTTTTGAATAAAATATACGAATAAAGTCATCTCTTATAGAAAGTTAAAAAAACAGAATCGTCTCGAAGGTAAATAAAGATATTGATTTAATCAATATCTTAATAAATATCTGAACGGCGGGGTGGAGTGCTGGCAGGACTAAAGTCCAGTTGGGGCTTGGGCCCGGGTAAGCAATATGTAAAGAATACCTTTCATCTAGAAATGGTCAGATACAAATTGGGGAATACAGAAACAGATATTTATGAAACGACTGTAGAGCTAACACAGGCAAGTTGTGTTTTCTAGAAGTCTTTAAAGCTGGATTTGTAAAGTCGCTTCTCGCTTCTCCCTCATTTTCCCTCGGTAGCTGCGTTGCAGTGACGCCATCTCAAGGGTGAAATTTTGTTTTTTTTCAATGCGCCCTTTCTTTTCCGCCCTCTTTCACTTCTTATTATTTTCAATCAAGATTTATATGGTGCCTAAAACGTGTTTTTAAGCAAGTAAATTTGTGAAAAGACGGTAAAACAATAGTCTTTTTTTATACACAGTGCTTACGCAGTTAGCTGAAACATTATGCTTACATTGAATGTATACCGTTTGGATTTAAATAAGGTAATACATTTAGATAAAAATTTAAATAATATAAACATTTTCAATATGCTTATTTATATTGTATTATTAACTTTTGTTTAATTCTAAGAGACTGTGGGTATACGTTCTTGTTGAGTATCAGTATCAATATTAATCCAACACGTGTCATGCACTTTGAAATGAATAACTTAATTATTCATCTAAAATGAATTTAGTTTATTTATATATATTTTTTGTAAAATAAATTGAGTACTTTAAGTATCAAACAAGTTGAATTGTAGACCAAACCCCTAAAGACCATTCTTTACATTGTAACAACTCGCCTATCTTTTGTATTTCTTGCATCGCTGACTCTGAATGTGATACTGGGGTGGTAGTACTCCAAATTTTTGTACCCCTCTTGCTTCCACCGCGAGATTATTTTCCGAATATTGGCCGGAGATCGACCCTTAAATGAACTTTTGGCAAAGCAGGGCTGTTTAAAAATCGCAAGCGCCATGTTGGAACTTTGAAATGTTAACAAACTTTTGATATTACTGTCGATCTTGTGTTTCCCGAGCATTAAGAGGGTTTTGTTGCCTGGAGGAGTGGGGATAAAACAAGAATGCCTTTTGTTAGCTCTAACTGATGGAACTTGGTCTGAGTGGGATTTGTTATCTTTTGGATATAATAAAAACTTGTCATTTTATTTCAGTTACAGAGTCTTAACTCTTCGAAAAATGACTTGAATAGACATTTCAATTTATAAAATAAAAAATTGAATATAATTCTACTATTTTATTGAAATTTATGAAGAGAAGCAAATTGGAATTATCTTTAGACAGAGTCAACTATGTGTTGAACCCAAATCTAATCCCGTACAAACCTTTAAATACACACTTTAAATACAATTTATTCAGCTGTGTATGTTTTATATGCATATGAACCATCAACGTTTTAACATTTAATAATAAAATATTCAGAGAGTTCGCAGTCAACTAAAAAGCTAATATTAAGACATTCAAACCAACTTAGATAAATTTAAATGAATTCACTGTAAATCTTATCAAATTATGCGTCTCATTTTCTGTATCTTGTATGACTTAAATCAAATATATTAAGGAAATGGTGCCAGAGTCATATGCTTTTGATCTCATTTCTGCGCATTCAATCAGCTGTTAGCAGCGAAGTAGAAAATATGTATAATACATATAAAAAAATATCGTTCACATTTGTGGATGATCCAATTCTCAACACTAAACTTGCCAAGAGGAAAATAAAATAAACGTATAAAATTAAAACCACCAAAAAAAGTTATGTTAGTGAGATATTTTTTTATGAATGGAATAAAGTCACTTGTTATTAAAAAATAAACATATTGATTTTTTTTCTTGAGAATGGAATAACGACATTGTATTGAAGTTTTCTAGTAATTGATGAAAATTTTTTAATGAACTTTACATCTGTACACAGAACTCTTAGGTATAAGTTTAGAAACAGATTTTGGACATGCTCAGGCCCTGGCCATAGATTGCTGATCCTCTGCAAATCGCCTCTCCCACCACCCCGACACCTCATCTATTAAATCCGAGACATGACTGATGCTACTTGCTACAAGTGCTTCTAGCACTTAATGATCCGTTATCCGATACGACGTTAATAATCGATCATCGCTGCGATTAGCCCGATATAGTATCGATTACTATGTCTAAAATATTTAGTATGAGCTCGATTCTTACTGACTATGCAAAACAGTAAAATACAGAACCAAAATGACACAGTTGGAACCATATACGAAATATAGCAAAAAAAAACAACTAAATGCTCGTTTATTTTGCGGTATTCATTACAAGAAGTCAAAGCATCACGTTACATCCAAACAGCGTTACAATTATCATATATTTATGTATTTTACACGTAACAACACATGATGACGAAACCGTGGTGAATTATATTAAAATACAGATCAATTTATAAAATTAGCGTTAAATATACATCAATATATTTACTGTTAGATATTTTAAATAATACAACAACGTATTGAATAATAAAACGAATTTCTTGTAAATAAAACAAATTTAAAATTCAATGTTATCCGAATGTATTCAGATTTACTATCACAACGGAAATACAATGGAGGGATACATTAATATTTCAGAGTAAATGAAGTTGTTAACAATGTAACAACTAGTGAATAAATTGTATTTCTGTTAATTAGGTACGAAGATCCATATTTTCCCAGTATTCGGGCAATACAAGTAATTATGCAGATCGTAAAAACTATTGTTGAAACAAGCCCATAAATCTATTTGAGGATCTTACACCAGTTCAGAAAAATACTCCAATTAGGTCGACTGGAATACGTCATAAAACTACAATCCGGATTAAAACAACACTATGTAAATATGTTTTTGTATTGTAGCACGGTTGTCAAACAGCACCGGCAGCGGTTCAAAAAACTTGATGAAGGTCACTCATATACAGGTGTTTCAAAACTCAGGGAATCAACTGAATACTAAGACTATCCGCAAATTTTATTTATAGAACATTTTCATAATTTTGTTATTAAAAACTGTTTGTCCATACATTTGATTGAAGGAGTCGATTGTAATAATTTGCAGCTTTCATTCATCGTAGTATTATAACAATGACTTTAAAATATTGTTTTTGATTTTATTTATAAATATACTTTTACAGTCAGCAGAAGTCTAAATGTACTCACAGAAATTAGATCAAGTTACAGATTACAATTTTAATTACCGAAAATATCAAATGAATGCTTTCTTTTAAATCAGTTGGCTTTCATTACTAACCGTGTAAATAAATATTATTTGCTCATGTATACTTATTTTCCTGGTGTTTACCCATTTTCTGTTGAAAATTTTCATTGGAATAAATTATGTAAAACTTTTTATAGTATTAAACTTAATTTTGAATCCTGCATAACAGTTCATTCGCATCAAATATGCCCACGCGTCTTTATAAAAATCGTTACAAAACCAGGGCTGAAAATAGAAAAAACGTCATCTAACAACTTTGTTTGTTTAATAGCTCTTGATAAAACCAATTTTTTTTAAAATGTAAATTTACTGCATTTTAGTACAGAAACATCTCTCTTATTTAATTGTAGCTGCTTTGCTAAAAACGTTTTGGGTATAAAATATTTTTCGAACTCTCAATCTCAGATTGACTCAATGGTTTAAAAGCTTTCATTTTAAAACCTCTAATTGTCAAATGATCCATCGGTCTCACGGCAAGTAAAAAACCTGGCCAAAAAAAGGTTTCTTCAAAAAAGTAATAGAAAAATTAAGAACAACAAATATGAGTGGAGTATTGTGACATCCCTAAGTAAACACAAGCCTCACAAGGAATGCATATCTTGCCCATTCCGAGAATATTTCCAACTAAAGTAGTTCTACTTCCTGCCAAATCAGCTTCGAATAGTTCACAGTTATTCCAAAGTTACATTTTTTAACATTCAACCCGAACGTCAGCCATTGTAATTCCGTGACTTCTTCAAGCAACTGGCAACTAAAATTCAACACAAACTCGACAAAAACGAAAGGAAACTCTCTGAAGTTTCTGTTCGACAAAGTGATCGGAATAAACTTACGATACCGCTTATTCATGTTTATGAGAATTTTTTTTATTTTAAAATAATATTTTTCATTTGCATAAAGATCAGTTAATTTATTTATAATTTATGTAATTTTTGAAAATATTAAACATCAAGAGATACATATTAATTTATTTTATTTTATTTGTATTGAGCAAGTGTTTTGAACATAGGTTATGCACGGTCGCCCTTTGCAGTGTTTTTATAGGATACATGTGTGTATCGACATTGTTTAAAGTACGACAAACATTTTTAAATATATTACTATGACAGATGATTCGAGGTTCTGATTACATTTTTATAACAAATTATATGTTAAATAAAATAATCTTAAAAGTGAAGACACGGCCTTTAGAAAATTTTATTCGTACATGATACGATCAAGAATTCTAATAGAATCATTTATTTGTCGGGAGAAAGATATTTTTTTATATGCGCGTTGCATAATGTGGAAGACTAAATTTTTTCCGTTAAAACACGCCGCTTTTTGTTTGCTATCCACTCACCTAGACAATAAATATCCTGACGTTGAGGTTTTATAAAAAAAAAAATATATTTGAGAGTCTATTGTGCATGGCTTGCCAATGCTGCAAGTCATATGAAAATATATATATATTTTTTGTCAATACAAATATAAGTCAATAATATGTACGATGACCGCAAATTAAGCCTTATGCAAAAAAGGTGCTCACAATAATCAATTCGTAAAAGTTTATTATTTCCCATTTATTAATTAGCGCTAAATATTCATTAATTTACTCTGAAGCCTTTATGTATTCGGCGGTACAATAATTAAGCGCCGGTCCCGGCATAACTAGCCGACAGAATTTCGGTAAGATACGAATCTTTATGTCACCAGATGTGTTTCTCCATATCGATCGACCAACACGCGACCGGCGTCGATTCCCGCTCGCCCATCAAGATGCTTCAATTAAATTATGTGAAATTAATAGTGGCCGATCGAACTGCCAGATACTGCCGTTGGATTCTCACAAAGAGCACGCGCTCTGGCCCGCCGTTAATTGATATAGTGCTTCAATCAATTTCGCAGCTTTCTTTAATTAATATGAAATAACGCCTGTGTATTTTAATATAAATTTTAATTAACGTGTGATATCCTGCGACGCCGGTTGACCGGGTAGATCGTCAGCTTGCGCGGGCGCTCTCGCGGCAGCACTCTTTCCAGTATTAATGCATCATTTTTGTATTTTTGTATTATTGTACATTTATTTTACGTGCGTGTGTATTTTAGCAAAATTTCTATCAGAAATTAAAAAAAAAAATTCCACTATGACGCCTATGTGCTGCACTGCACATACGGTATATATAATAGAGTTTTAATTTTCTTTTCATTTTTAAATAAAAAGTAGTTTTTTATTGTAATAAAAATATTGTTTTGTAACTTGTCGAAAAATCTGGGTTCATTGGTTTTACTTCTCACTAAACACATCATGTCATCTTGAAGGTGTATATTTTATGAATGTCAAATATTATATGGGTTATTGGAAAGTCATTATCGTAACTGATTATGGAGTCGTACACGAGACTGCAAGAAAGTTTATAAAAATGAAATACGTCCGGTTGAAATAAAAACCAAAATTTTCTACACCCATGATTAAAATATTTTTTAAAATGATGGTTCTTACATATTTCCTTTTATAGAAGTTATTTAATTGTAAAATCAACTAAAACATTCAACACCTTCTAATATCTATACATTACACCCCTAATTACAACCCAAAACACAAAAAAAAAACGGTTTCACACCCGTCGCGTAAACATTCGGCACACCTAATTATAGCGGAGCATCCACAAAAAACAAACAAAAAAATATTTTGAAAGCCGCCCCGAGATAAGGCTCTGATATGGGCGATTAGGCCGCGGCGCACGTCAATTATGCCGTCGGCGTCAAAGCCCGCGTCACGGAGGACCGGCTGCGGCGGCGGGGCTGCGGCGGCGGGGCTGCGGCGCGGGGCTGCGGCGGCGGGGCTGCGGCGCGGGGCTGCGGCGCGCGACACTCCTGCGGCGCACCTGCCGCCCGGGAGGGCGCAGACGGGCAATGCATATCTAGGAACGATTGACTTCTTCTTGTTTCCTAACAACGGGTTTTGCTGTTTAAGCAAATGGCAAATAATTTCGAATGAGTATTTGTATCTACTTTCCGTGTTAGAATAAACACGGAGGAGACAATAGCCACCAATTACAACCAGGAAAATTAATAAACTTCAGTGAAAAGTTTAAATCTACATCGTATTACATAATCTCTATCAAAGCGCATGCTTTAAGGGAGATTCTACGTATATACTCAAATTATGATTTAATGCTCACATGTACCCTTAATTTAATATAAATTTATCATATTTGTTAACTTTTTACGGTGATTGGCAAAACAATATCAAATTAAATTAACGCCGCCTACTCTAGTTTTTTTTAATAAATTCTTAACGTTAATTTCAATCATTATATTTAATTGTGAACAAATAACTTTCGTAAAAAGTATTATTTGTTTTTATTTAAAATTATACACATGAAAATATCATGTGAACTTGTAACCGAGTTGTAATTATCCAATATCGTCTTACGTTGCGCTGTTTCTTAAGTCCATTTAAAAAAATACCCAAAATAAAGGAACGCTGTTGGCTGATTGCAAATTGATCGCGTTGCGTAACAACTTGCAACCGACTTGCAATTAGCAAGTAACGTCCTACTTTGCGTTGTTTACTCAGGAAAAACCATTTAAAAAAACACTCAAAACAGGGACGCTATTGCTGATTGCAAATCGGTCGCAAGTTGAAAAATAATGATTACGCTTTGTCAAGACAGAGCCATCCCTTACGAAAGGTCTCGCTAGACTGTGTGTAGTAATATTATTCAATGTGTTTTTAAAAAAATAAAGAGTAATTGGTCCCAACATGCCGCGCGTTCCAGATAATACCAACAGTAGAATTCTTCAGTGGTCGAGGGCGTCCACTCGTGCCTGCCTCCGCGGCCAGATGGACGCACCGATACTCGAAACTTTTATTTAAATGCCGGCATAAATTTATTTTCACTTTGATCGACACAAATAAATTCATTAAAACGCCATACCCCGGACGTTATACTGCATTATCACGCCGGAGATCAAAAATATTACCGGCTAAGCGCGCATCCTTTTGAAACATTGAATTTAAATAATGATTGCGAGATTTCTGAAAACACCTGTTCTCCGCTGCCGCTGACAACACTTTAATGTTTTGAATATTTAAAACCGTCCCCTGTGATCGATTATTTATGTATTGGGTTTTTAAAGCTTTCAGATTGTGACGTGTATGAGCATATTGATAATAATATTAATATAAATTATTTAATACGGCCATTGCAACCTTACCCGAAACCCCTCGATAGTTCTTATGTTTCCTGTTTGAATATCTTTTGCTGATACGAGATCAGTATCTGACCAAAAACGTATTAACAAATTAGCAATATTGAAAAAATGGGTAAACGGAATGTTAATTATCTCAAAAATACATATTCAATCAAATTAGTCATAATTCCCGTTAATTATGAAAACGGACATCGCCGCATTTTATCGGACATTAAAAGTTCATTATAAATTCCTCTTTCGTTTAATGTCGGAATAGATTATTCGGCTGAGGTCGTAAATCAAAGGAGAATTATTTCATAATTGAAAATTAGAGACTTGTAAACACGTATTCACATATCCTTTGTTCTCGTCATGTTGCCTCGCCTGTTTCGTTCCACCATTTTCTTGCTCTTTTGTTTCCCTGGTCTACTGATTTTATACACAAATATACAGATAATTCTACAAGCCTGGAATCTTGTTTATAACCTGATATGAAAACGTTGACCTTGGAGAATATGATTTTAATAATTAAGCATGTTATTTTGGTAAAGGCAACAATATTTTGACTACTGAAAACAAATATTTATTGTGCAGAGTATATGTAAAATTTTCGATTTTTCATAAAATATCTGCCGTGTGTTGGAGAAGAGAAGTTTTCTTTTAACAAAAAGTCACCACATTTTCTATAAGACTTTTTTTTTACACCATGAAATCGTTGATATCGCCGCCATTCTTTTTGACAATATTAACAAATATATTTACAATAACAAAATCAGAATCGATGCACATTAGACTAACCGCTCGCATTTATTTATTTTTAATCGCAATCAAACTATGAAGTAGACAATCACAAATTGTTTTTTTTATTATTAGTAACTAAGCAGAACTCATTGCTAAAAAAAATACCCGATTGTGTTAAAAAATTACGGATAATCAAACGTAAAAAAATATTTTAAATACTATATTCTCTATGATAATAATTTGTTTTAATTTAAAAACTGTGCATAATGTTACTTTACAAACTAGTATAATATATATGCGTATAAATATTTTCAAGTTGAGGATACTTAGTTTGGTACAATGAACAAGTCTGGTCGACGCACGCGTGTAACTTGATAAAGGGGACTGTCTGAGGATTTCAGTTCTCTTTCAGATTTTATATTTTTCATGTGTTTAAACTAATACTCATTATTATAGTCTTGATCAGTTGACCCGCTAAAGCGCTCTCTTAAGATGCTTGGTGAAGCTGATAGTCTACAATATTTCGACTCCCAGAAAGCAAGCGTTCAACACAATCACCTAGATAGCGAATACTTCTACCCCTATATTACTAACCGTAAATAATATAACATGACTCTTTACAATATTGAATTGATTGCAATGTTGGATGTTTAACGTTTATTTCCATTTACCATCACATTCCAGTAAGTTGATGTTATTTTAATAAATTTGTAATATTCGATCAATATTGTGTTTTTGTCATTAATATACCAATAACTCGAATGACAAATCATTTTTTTATTTCAATATTACAGATAATAAGCTATTACACATATTTATTTTTATTGATAACTTATAAAAATAGCAATTCTAATATTCTAGCAGTCCTTTCGACAGCAACATTCACCCTGCCTCGATACTATTGCAGCCCCGAGGGCGTGGTGGTTTTTGCTTCCCCACCCGCCCGTACAAGCTACAGCGTGTTTTTCATGTAAAAATTCTTTTGACAATGAATCATTTGGCCATGTTATGGATCATTAATAAAACGCCCGGAGGTTTTTAACTACAAGGGCTTCCTTTGGTCTCTATCGCCCCTGCGGAGAATACAAGGAGCGCGAATAGAACTGAGGGCTGCTACTGTAGGCATGCACAAAACTTCTACCGAGGTATTTGCAGATAAAGTATCGAGTGATGCAATAAGCCCTGTAACAAAAGAACAAAACAATTTGTGATTCATACTCTAACACAATTAACAGATACGTTGTTTTATTATTAATATGCGTTATAATGGTATAATTAATGGTTCATATTTCGGACACATTTCCAAAGAGAAAAATGTTATATACCACTAAATGCGATCCAAAAAAACTAATAATTGAAAGACCCAGAAAGAAAAATATATTTAAAATTGGATATAGATACTAAGCAACTATTTTTAGCGCGCCAACAAAGCAGGTATAAATCAGAAAAAACTTTTTAAATATTGTGATTAATAATATTAAATTAAATCTATAATAGTTTGTTATTTACCGTAAGGTAATCAGGTACTATCATAATTTTAATCATGTATGAAAATAAATGAAAACAATGAAGCTTAACATATATAAATTTTATACTATTGATAATCATTGAATAACGACTATAAAATAATTAGAGAGGGTTGAGACATTCCAGTGGGCAAGTATTACCATGCGTCACATTATGTGAACAATGCAATCAGTAATGTCATGTGAAAATACCGGAATAATAATCAGGATTATTTCCATAAAATAAATAAATGTATATTTGTGTGTGTGTTTGCTTGTTTCACTTAAATAGCATTATCAATAAAACTGATTTATAAACTACTTAAGCTTTAATCGGTGGATGTCAACGATTCAAACAAAACTCTTGCTAGTCAAAGACAAACAATAATCGATTTATTAATTTGATAATACGCTTAATAGCAGTGATATTGTTTTTTGGATAATTATATTGTAAAACGACCTTAGGTCCGCAAGGAATGGTTATTGCACCGACATTTGGGTTCATAAAACAAATTGGTTGTAAAGCAAATCGCTGTGGTCTTCACCCAGGTCTGAGCTTGCGCCCAAAAAAAACCCTAAATGATGTAAAAAATATTGTTAAATAATTCATGTAGTCACCATTGAACTTACATTATTAATCTCCTTTTGCATTCTTGCCGTCACTTTTGTATCGGTTATCGCTTCCTGAACGCATTTTGAACTTATTATTGCAAGGTGCAACCGACTCTCGTGCTAATTAAATATTTCATTTTTATAAAAATATAGGAGTTTTACAACAACAACAACAAAAAACCAGTGTTCTAAAATTAGTTAATTCCTACGCGTATTCCGATTAAAAACTAGTGCATATTAAATTATTACCCAACTTTGGTATTTAATGAATCGTCGATGTTTTGGGTCTGTGCGAACTTAATATCATAATTTTCATTAAATCAGGTAACTGGGTGCATTGATTTGCACTTCTTTATTTTGATCTGGCAGCTGACTCCAGCAGGAGCAGGGCCCTCACCTGAGCAGGTGCGCGGCCCTGCCCGCGCCCGGCGCATTACGATTCCACTCGCCTCCTCCGGTGACCACATTATACGCATATTATTTTTAATAAATCCCCTTTAGATTCGCGTGATTCTATAAACTACAAGCTCATCATTTTTTTCATGGATCGATGTTCTCAAGGTTGCGAGAATCGAGACTTCGCTCAGCAGTTAAAACTTGATTATGAAACAGATTATCATTATTTATTATATAATGATTCTATTCGTATGGTTTTTTTTTTTTTGTAGAAACATTTTTAATTTCTCGTTACCGAGGTTTCTTTGGCAGTCTTATGCTCTGTGACAAAAGAATAGGATAATTGTTTAATGCCCTATCGGCGATAACTTCATCTTCACCCCATACATTTCATGTATTGATCCAATTTGCAGATAAACCTGACCATATTAAATGACATAACAATTTAACTACAATAATATTGTATTTCTTTTATGTTTAAAACTGAAGGTACCAAAACTCGTAGCATCTTCATCTTCATTTTCCTGAAAACAAATACCTAACAGACCCACAGATGATATTGATATCATTAGCGTAATTAAGGTTTCATATTTTCATCCATCGTCCTGGTTTACTTTCCTTTTTATAGTGTGTACTTACTTCACATTATGATCACCTTAAAATAAAATAATATTTATTACTCATAAAATTGGTAAATTAAAACCAAGGTATACATTTAATTACAGTGTCTCAGTGTTCAAGGGATGAGAAGTTAATTCAAGGTTAATATCACATAAACTAGATTTTTGTAACATTATAATGCACTATTTCCTAAAACAGTTCGTTATTTATTTTAACATTAAAAAAGAGAAATGATATACTGTTCGATGATACGAAAGCAATCAACCTGTTTTTATTTTAAAACGACACGTTTTAATCAGTACAGTACATTTTGGTTATGTTAAAATCAATTTTTTTTCATTTGATCGATTTTTTTAATTTTTGATCAATGTGAGATCAAGCATACAATGACAAACGGTCTACATTTGAGCGACCCTAATAGGAGTAATTATGGTTATCTTATTTGTCGAACGAGCCGATGATCCGCCTGAACATGCGGCTGTAAAGCGCCGTCTAGGTGGTCTGGTCCCTCGAACAAACCAAGGAATTTCGGTGCGGTTTTATGGTTTTGATTCCACTGCCCATCGTAAATATCATAAAAATTATATGTTAAAATCTATGTTTAAAAACTATTTTACTACTTCTTATTTTGTAAGTGCCCTGTCCCTGTAGTTGACGGCATTCATTGTGATCGAGTTTACAATTTCTTTTCCCGAGGTTGCTACTTTTGTCAGACTTATAAGCTGAAAATAATCTAAAAAGTTTTAACCCTATTTCATGTAAGCATGCATGCAGTGGCGTACTTAGATCTTTTGTCAACTGTTGCTTTATTCTTTTCTTAGTTCATTTTTTCATCAAAACGTACGTTAATTTTAAGTGGCATTTTTTGCACGATGTTGCCAATAAAAATGGCCGATGACAATTGGTTGCTTCGCTTGTAAAATATTATTGGAATGTTGTATCAGAGCGAAAACTGTCAGCCGAGGTGGTGAAGACTTCGCCAAAGTTTGCCGTATCTGCAAGACTCTTGGGAGAGGAACTCCAAACTAATGTAATTGGTCTAACGCCTGCTCTCGTTTGATCAAAAACAGTTTGTGTCAATACAAAACATGAACATTTCACCCGCTGTTTATAAACAAATAAAGGTTGTGTGCTTATATATAATAGCGTTATTTAATTGGCAGGACTTTGAGCCCATATTTTTATCACGCATCAGTGCAAATAATTCACAAATAAAATAAAAACCATACTGATTATTGTAAAGTGGATCCTGACACTCAAAGTATAAAAAAATTCACTTAGTTCATATTAAGTATAGTAGTTATTATTGCATGTGCGGGTGAAGTTGAATTTACTTTGCGTAGTTTAACTTGTTGAATAAATCTATAAATATTGTGTTTGCAATTATACTCCGTGTTTCAGCAACAACCGAGTTTTGATATACATTAATGAGACATTTCTTGTTCAGGGTGCATGCGTGAAAGTAAACGAAGCATGGCATGTTACATGGAATAATCTGAAGGCGGCGAACTTCTTGTTCCCCATAATTACAAACCAATAGTTAGTAACTTTGCTTCACTGGTGGCATTAACACATGACGCTTTGTTATTTTAACCATTTTTTTTTTCAGTGTTAAATCACAATATTCAGTAATTGTGCGTTTTCAATACACATTTAATAGCCATAACGCTAAAGACATATGAACAAAAATGTGTCATAATTTTAAGATTAAATTCAAGTTTCTAAAATATATATGTAATAACTGTTTCGACAAACATTTTAAGTTGTATGTTGATGTTTTCTACGTATATTGCATTATGGTATTATTTAAATGAATAACTAGTTTTTCCTACTACGTTCACAACGAATAACTTATTAAAAAAGAATTACTTCGTTGATCCGATATTTTGAACAGATATTTTTACCAACCAACATAAAGTAAATATATTTTATAAAAACTACCTCAGAATAATGTCACTCGTTGCACTTATATTTGAATAAATTTTCATTAAACTACACTTTATAAAATTATATGCAAGCAGTTAGCTCCCTGTGTTTCATGAAATTTACTTTAATTTGACTGTACACGCATAATCCGTATTCAAAACGATTAATAAAATACACAGCGACGTTAATATAAGCACAACGTCACTTATCAATACAAACGGTCAATATATTTATACTACTACGACATTGATAATATAATAAATTTTGAACCCAATTTTTTTATATACATGTATATTACAATGCGTCGACAGAGCATGAATTAAATAAACGAAGCATCACACAATTCTCCTGGTGCTCAATATAAAAAGCTGGCAAGTTAGTGTGAACAAAATGTAGTTGGACTCCAGTTATGAAGAATGATTAAAGTTAAGTGTGTGAACAGATTCAGCCGCCGCAGAAGATCCCAGAGATAGCTGAAGTTTACGACTATCAAACACAAAGTGCTCGCTCTGTTATGAGCCCACCGATTTAGAGCAATCTTTCAGGGCAACAATGTAGCGCTGGGTCGAGACTAAATGGGTTCGATTAGTTTATGTGCAGGATGCAAGCTCGGCTTTGTGCTTTTTGTCAGTCTCCCCAGCGACGGGCCGGCGCGCCGCACTTCAGTTCCGATACAGAAAAACGCTCGAAGCTCGCGTGCAAGGATCGCTTCCATCATACCAGCCAGCATCAATTATACCGCATTAACATAAGTTCTGCAGCACGTATAGGCTACCCGGGTATCTTTTGTTAGGAAGCATATTTTATTTGGAGGATATAATAGCGATAGTATCTTGACACAAAATGGTTCCGAACTTGGCTTTATATCCGAGTTCATATTAATTTTATTAATACAAAAAACGCAATCCGATTCGTTAATTATTTTTGCAGGTATTTTTAATTAAATTAAATTGCATACATTTACGGGGGTTTACAGAATGCTTGTCGTTTTTTTTTCCGTAGTTTAAAATGTGTTTAAACTACTGACATGAAATAGTGCTTGGTATCGACCGTTTTTTATATGAAATCAAAAGCTTCATAGCTTCAATGTATGGGTAATCAAAATCAAAAGATTGACACAAACATACACATCAGTATACAGAGCAAGAACTTTTTATTCCTCGTAATAGTTTACTAGTGAAGTGGTTTTACGGATCTGAAATAAATTCCTAGTATGCGGAGCTATAAATAAAGGTGATATAAAAAGAAATTGCATTCCAAATTTACCTCAAGGCTTGCGTCCTTTATCTTTTAATCGTAATTGTAAATAGTATTGTTCTTAGCTTTACAATAAATTACATTATAGTAGGACTCTGAATTAATATTGCTTAGAAGGGAGACCTACGTAATATACACTCTATAAATTCCATTGTGCAGTATGTATGAACGTTAAACAAAAAATACTATTACCGCGTCTAAAGAATTTTCTTTGTAATTAAAACAAAATCAAAAGTTACCAAGTTGTTGATATTGCCAAAAAATACATCAATACATCTAGAAAATACTTGTTAGTATTAATATTTTCTTTTTGAGTTTTGACTTATCAGTATATGTTTTAATTTCTCTGTTACGTAATATATTGTGACGGTAACAGTGTGATGATTAAATATTCATAATGATGCAATAAGTTTAGCCAACTTGCTTAATATTGCAACTTTGCGTTTATTTTTTATTTATTAAGAATCTAAAAAAGAAAGAGAAAATAAAAACCATAACTGTAACGATATTATAGCATTGAAAAAATACTGCCGTATTAATAAAACGTCATTGCTATTTATTATCTAAGAATCGAAACAAAAAACACTTATTCTCAAAATGTCTTTAAGCCACATTAATAAAGCGATAAATGTTCATCAATTGATATGAACGTAAAATGCTTGGAAACGGTTAACCTTTTGTTGTCGTTAGAAATATTTATGTGTTCCCGTTATATTAGGTGACAGTCGTATAAACTGGCGGAAAAGAAAATTCTCTAAATTCTTTTTAAGCTATCTTAGTGTATAAGCATTCCGTGGAATGTAAAACGGAGTAAATTATTGGAAGGCTATTTGGCAGATGCGCGTTTAGGCCGTTGAAGGGGTTCGACTACTCTATATTCGGAATTTTAACAAAACAGAGCTTTTACATTCACACGATTATTTTATTATTAAAATTGAATTATTCACTCTCTAAAATACCAAAAAATTCAATCTCTGAAACTAGAATATGACGAATACACATGTCAGAGATGTCACAAGTACTTATCCTATTCCTGAACAAAAATAACATTTATTTTAACCGCAACGAATCGTAAGGTTGTTTATAGTGAAATGCAGCTATTTAATCTTTTCATTATACATTTATTAATACATAAGGTTGCGGAATAACATTTGAGTTTCTCAGAGAATATTACGAGTCGATCGAGTGAATTCCATAAAAATCACCCAAAAAAATTATTATCGCATATTATTCAAAACTAGAAATGTAGCCCGTCATAAAATGACGTATTCGATGAACGATGCAATAGTGTTTGAACATATGTTTGGCTGACAATTAGATGAATATTTGATTTCATTTTGTACACATATATTTTGAATAACCGGATATTAATTTCAAAAGCAAAGCCATTCTAGGAAATATCACATTTCGTGTCACAAACAACGAATCACTTTCACTGCACTGTTCTTTATTAGATGCAGTTTTTATCACGTTCAATTGTGCTATTCTTTTTTATTATTAATATGATAATCATATTAGTAATAATATAATAAACCCGTAATGGGTAGTAAATACGCATCTGATTAACGTTTAATAAAAAAATCGACATTCTTTTTTAATTACGTTTGCTGTGCTTTGACGGTGTTATTTTTTTAGGAGGCATTTTAAGTTATTAATGATGTGATTAATAATTTCTAACGCAACTAAAAAATAAAATTGGTACTTGTGTCAAGCTGACATAAACTGGAAATTTCTTAGAAGCATCATATTTTGTTTATTTGTAAAAATTCTAAATTTGAAATTCTCGCTGTGAACAACAGAATCATATAATTCGTACATAAAGCATATTTGATAGTTTTATTTAATTATTTTATGAATGAAAATATTTTCCTATCGTCTTGAGAAATTTGGCACATAACTGCGGAAAAACTTACTGAACTTACGTGCAAAAAATCAGCGTTGTATCTTTTAAGATATTCTATAGAGAACAAAAAAAATGAAACATACACACACACAATGGCTATTATTATCACCCGAAAAAATTATTATCGCATATTATTCAAAATATTAGTGCTTGGAATTGTATACATAGAACGAAAGTAAATTACGGACGTCTTCTTCGTTAAGCGTTATTTTTCAGGGCGGCAAACAAGTAGGCCTCGAGTCGGATGCCGCAACGGAAGGCCGCAATTACTGCGGCCCCGCGGCTGGAGGTGTCGTACAGTGCAACAATACACCGCGCCCGACCTGTCTACCCACCATCTCGACTCTTAGGTGAGATGGATACTGGAAGTATATATATATATGAATTTAATATATAACCGTATAAATTTAAGTATAAACCAAATATAACCAATGCAGCAGACGCCGTCAGTAACATTCTACTTTTCATACTTTCTTGGTCATAGTGAAGCACGAATTATCGCCAGGACAAAATATTTATATCATGCTTACAGAACAAAAGATTTGCTAAGGGAACAAATATTTTCATGCCGATTATAAAATAACCAACAAGAGCAAAGTAAATGTCACTTTCTTGCTTGAGGGATGAGCTGGGGTCTTTTTCAGAATATTACCTGAAGGAGAACTTGCACTGACCAATCGTGCTATTAATGTGGCCGAGTAGGATTTTATTGCATTATTTAGGTCAACTTAGATATTAACATGTAAAGGCAGCTAAAACTTAATGAATGCATTCAAAGTATGTTAAAAAAACACATTATTTATGATATCTAATTCACTTATTCTTATACATCAACTACGTAAATATTGACCTCATTTAACTTATTAAAATAAAACAAATCAGGTGGCCATTATCAAATGTAAAGAATATGAAACAATGGGCATGTGCTTTGAGTATGTTTTTACTGTTCATTCATCAAGCCCGAAACATTTTACCTCGTTCATTGTCTTAAAAAAACAATTATCAGAGGCACGCTATTTTTTTGCTTATTTAAAAAGGTTAATTTCCAAAAGAGATCCCGCTGAATAGAGAGGTTAAATTTTGAAAAGCTGCATTTGAATCCTAAGCCCTCGCTTGCATTTTACCGAGCTCCGCCTTCCGACGGCGGTGAGTGAGTAACGACTTCCTTGCAACGAAATGATTGTTTATTGAGGCGCGTGGAAGAGAGTATAAAGGAGGCTCAACAGCATTACCCTGTGTGCGGACAAGTACCTCCTCCGACAACTGAATATCTCTTTACAGCCGAGGTCAACATGCACAAATGAAGCATTTACAATTATTTTAAAACAACACTTTCAATTGCAATAAATTAAAATGTTTCGTCGATGTGTTTGTATAATATCCACTCTGACCTAAATTAGCTTCCGACATTTGGAAGGCTTAATTTTGCTGAAACTGAAGGATGACTGTCACAGAGGTGACATCTCTTCAGATAATACAGTTATTTAGGTTATTATCTCAACTTGTCCTCACCGGTCTATAGTCACCTCAGAATATAAAAATAATGTATTATTTTATTGACAATATACCGCTTGTTGAACTAACTAAACTTTGTGTAGAACAGGTGTGAATATGTCAATTTGATGAAACAGTTAATAAAAAGAGTATTCTAATTAAATTATATAAAAATAAATAAAACTACAATGGTCATATCGCGCTTTTGCGCTGAGAGTTTTTTTAAGCACCGCAGTGTGAAAAGGCCCCCAGGCTAGAAGCACTGAATTTGAGCAATTGTTGGACGTTATTTGAATGCAAAATGAAACAATATGCAGTGGAAGTTCTGGAAGATTCTGTAATGAGGCCGCGAACATCGTCGCAGTCACGGCTCGCAAATCATTTCATGGCTGCAAGTGTGTGCTTTAAAATGTAACAAACTAAAAAATATATACTACAAACTATACTATATGTATATAAATATATATTTATATACACAACCAAAACTGAGAAAATATAATGCAGTTTGATATCTGCATTACATAACATTACACATTTTCACTGTCATACATGTTAAAATTAATACAGCTCATAACTGTAAATTTGGTGTCCGTTTTCTCCGCTTTGCACTAAGGAGTGCTATTTATATGTAGAAATATGAAATGTTTAATGTTATTTGAGAAAAATTTTAAAAATATAGTTGAGGGTGCATGCATCGACTATCATATGAAGTGATAAAATAAAGCAATTTGAATGCGGGTTTCCAATGCCATCAAATAGTTGGAACTGAAATAACGATAGGTGAGATGATTGGCCATAGGGATTCTCGAGGACATAGAAAGTGGTTAAGTAAAACCCAAGGGACGTGAAACAAGTGAATATAAATAAACCATACAGTCTCTGTAAATGATCAGAACGATGAATGTGATTAGTCGACGTATTATCTATGGTGATATTTTTTTTTCAGGAAATACAAACTAAGATATTTTCGGTCATTTTTTTCATTATTAAATGACATTTACAATTAAAACACTATATTCGTTGTTTCAATGAATAATTAAAATTTATTTCCACAAATTATATGATTTTTATTTTTTTAAATATCAATAAAAGCGCATGCAGCTAAGACATTCAAAATCACATTTAATTAATTATACTCTTGAAAGCCTAGTAACAGGAAGATAATTCTGAAGACATTGATATTTTACAGTATTTCAGACTGTCGCCTCAAAAATACTCGAAGCCCAGGTCCGTGGAAAGATTATTCCCACACGATAGATAAAGCAGCTTGATATTCCTGTCAAAGATATTATTAAAAATGTTATAAAGCAGTACACCTACACAATGACAAGGAATTTTCGGATTCATCGCAGCTATGCAGTTATGAATCGACCCTGGCATGAGCACGATCGCAATTATTAAGCGTATAACAAGTCAGAAAAATCTAAAGAAAACCACTCGTTACGTCAGTCTCTTATCTTTGCGCCGTACTGTCCAGGATTACATCGCATCGCTTTCATATTTTGTCAAATATAAGCTACCATTTTGTAGGTATTGCTGGATGGTAGCTTCCCCGAGTCTCGAGGCAAGAACATTATTGGTCGTAATCCACCACGCTTTCCAAGCAAATGAGATAAGAAAGATTGAGTTATTGATTTTTTTTTTATGTAAATAAAATAACATCTAATATGTAATGACATAACGTCTATAGATCCTGATTCCACACACAAGGTGCATGAGCACCGACCACCCAAATACTATTAGCATAATGTTTGGTTGTTAACACTTCGCGTAGCCCAGTCCTTAGTATAATTGTCCGAAAATTGTTAAGTATTAAAAAGTACTGAAATTGTACCTCGGGAAGACCATTCATCACCGTAATTATAGGGTGTATTTCAGTGTTAATAACAATAACAACAGATAATTTATTACAATTATAGAACATTCACAAGTGTTAGTAATTAGCGGGTTGTGACTTGAATATTTAAAATGCCGTCTAATAATATTTCTACTTTAAAAGGCCGTTTACCGTTTGTTTTTCTCCGTTTAAAATAAACGCTTACTTTGTTTTGGTACGTTTGTGTAATTTTTAATTTGAATGTTGCAAAACGTGTTCCAACAAATTATATACGATTGTAACTCTTAAGGATTTTTTTACATTATATTTACCAAGTATCGCCAGTTTAGCTGTAAACCAATTTTCGAAAAAAGCCTCCTTCATGCAATTAAATACAAAGATATCCATCCATCTTGCCGAAGATATAATAATAATACTTTACCAACTTCAAATTTTAATTTTTTTTTGTATTAATATATATATTTTTATAATTAAACATGATATTTTTTATGAGATACTGAATTATCAATATTTGATTATTTTTGTAACTTTACAGTGAATTGAAGGCAAAAACAGGAACTTCAAAATATCCCACGTTTATTGCATATATTCCTCTGATTAATCGAGTATCTACTGCTTATGTTAGTTCTTTTGTTATTTCCATTCTGTTGTAGATTTTATCACATTTGTTTGTTTACAACACAAGCCTAAGCTTTCTAGCGCAACGATGGCTTGTCCTATGTTATGTTGTCTCAAATATCAATTAATTATAATAATATCAAATGTTGAGATTCTCTGTCTTGCATGTGAGACGGGGTGGGGTTTCGATGGTTCTTAGTCCCAAATTTTACTAGAAATTCACTCACTAACTTTACAGTCTCATCTGAAATTGAAAGGGATGTGAATATGGCGCTTTTGTGAAACTGTGATTGTTATACCTTGATTGTGATACCTATACATACTTACTGATTGGTTTATCTTACCATGATATCATGTGTTAGTTACCACAACGAAGCAGTACATATCCGTTTTGTATAATAATAAAGTACTCATTTCAAAAGCAGTTTAAAATATTATTCGCTGAATCTGTCAGAAAACCTTCAAAGTCTGTTCATATATTTTTTTAATGTTACATTCATATCGATCGCACTCGAGTCGAGTGGTTAACGAGGAGTCCCTTTAAAACCAACACTGGCAAAAAGTTCAAACAACACATCGTAATAACTATGTAATACACACTGGACCATATAAAAACTAACAACGCATTTGTAAAGAAATTAGGGCCTGCACTAATAACAGGTCGCCCTGGCGGGCGCACAAAAGTATAAAGTACTGCGGCCCGCGTATTGAGTGAACTGTTTTCTTGGCCGGGCAGTTTCACACATCTGCCCCCTAATTTATACCTGTTCCTGAGAGGGTCAATTAAAATAATAGGTGGCGGTTTAATCCAATGCCTTAACCCTTTTGCCGCTTTGCTGAATTCACCCCGGCATATTCGGTGTACCTACTCCGAGTTAACTGGCCAGGTTGCGCCCGTCTCACTTAAGTGGAAGCGGTGCGTCACAAACGTCATTGGGAATTTAAATTTTATAAACTGAAATATATTGTTGCAACTCGAAAATAAATCGATTGATTTTTCAAATTTCTGTTCAGCAGTATTGTACAAAATTAATAGAATATACATATAATTTATAACAAAAAAATTTACTTGAAAGTCAAAAAATTGATGCCAGCGAAATACTGTAAATTTTTTACAGAATATTTATACGTATATATATATATTCATGCGTTACAATAAAATGAACTTTCGTTTTAATATTGTTCATGTATGAAAAGGACTCTCAGTATATTAAGAAAGGCGCTATACATCTAAATTAATTATCGAAAAATATTTTCAATCATGCTCAGAAGAAGGATTCATCGGTGGTCACACTTAAAAAAATTCAAAATAACGTATTTTTAAATTATACTTTAAGACCATCATTGTCTTCTGCAAATGTGTTCTTCACGGTATTTAATACTCAATATTTTAGACTTTCCTTAATTGAATATATTTCTATATTGCGTAAGGTACTTTGGATGTTTTAAAAATAACATTCAACTATACATGAAATCCGTCGCTTAATCGTGACGATATTTTATTAATCAATCGATTTTACCGTAAGGCAAACCAAAAAGTTCAACCGCAACATTATTAAACTGCCGGCGGCTGTGCCAGGGTTACACGGAAAGTTCTCAAGACGTCCGACGTTTTATTAAGTAGGCACGCATTAGTACTGAGCATACAAATTACCTTTGAAATTAATGTTTGCATCTTCTCTCCCCGCCGCTCCGAGATATTAACTGCTTATGGCGCGATAAATTCTGATTACAATGCCCGTTCAATTAATTCCTTCTGGCGCCCATTCGTGTGTTTCACTCGAAATCGCAAGTTTGTCACACTATTCGGTATTATGGACGAATCTTTACCTTTTGTAAATATATACTATATATATATATATATATATATATACAAATACTTAGCAAAATACACAGCTTAAGAACGTGATGAGTAGTTTTTTTTTTTGTGATAGTACGGTGAGTTTCAAACATCGTATATAAAAATATTTAAAAAATATATTATTTACTAGAAAGCCCCGGGTAGAATGGTTAAATAAAAACTTCCTGAAATCGTCCCGATCCGACCGCGCTCACACAGGGCGTCTAACAAAAGCTGAAAAGCGCCCCGACGCCTCGTACCTACAGGGTGACCGAGGCGACACGTATTCGATTTGTCGCCGAGACGGAGCTACACCCTAACCGCTTGTCACGCCTCGCCCGGGGTTCTTTGTGCCCCCTCGTGCCCCCTCGTGCCCCCTCGTGCCCCCTCGTGCCCCCCTCGTCCCGGGGGCCCCCTTCCCTCGCAGTCGCCGTACCCAGCCCGGTATATACATTTTCTTAAGATGCCGTGTAAAATTGAACTACCTCGGTTTAGGGAAACTCGCTGGTCAGGTACTTTTGTTCCTTGTCGCTAGTATTGAAAAACGTTTCGGGGGAACCACTTTTCTAAGCATATTTTGTATAAAATAATGATAACGTCATCTTTATTTATAATTAAAATATAAGTCATTGTATCATTGCATGCTTCGAAAATATATATGCTATAGATGGTTGGACTATGTATTACGACTTTTTGGAATGTCAAAATTTTAAAATAATTGATATGTTTTTGATAGACGTAATTTGTTAGTATAGTCCAGGAACCTGGAGTACAAAAATCGTTATGTAAAAAAACTATAGTAAATATAATTTTTCAAATTAGTAAAAAGTAAATATCATATTTAGTATGTCGGTGCTGTTGGCAATCTTTTTTTTTTTAATGTGGTTTTTGGTTATCTTATGTTTAATATCACTTTACGTATAATTTGAAAATTTAGATGAAGTCTTTTAAAATAATCTTTAAATTGCATAGTTTATAGCAGCACACACGTGAAGTGATGTCTGCATTGTTACTCCATTGATTTAAATACATCGCAGGTTCTCACGACTGCTGAGACTTCTATTTTTATTCTGACAACTATACTTATCTCGAGTTTCTACCAAAGAATTCTAAACAGCGGTTTTGTATCAGATCATTGTATATTATATCACTGAAACTTTCTTTTGTAGAGATTCGAAGTGTTGTTATGCTCAATTCAACCAAATTAAATAAAATTTATTATTTATTAGTGTATTTGGTTTTTATATAGTTAACAAGAAAATGGCTTACTTTATATTCAAATCTAAATGCCCATGTCCAAAAAATGACCCTGCTAGCCATAGGGTGGAGAAAATTTATAAATAATGATATAAGAAGTGTTTTTATTTTTAATTTTTAACACGTGTATAGGGTTGCCACAGAATATAAAAATTCAAGCGATCGGACGTCTCCCTCGAACATTAATGTCGTCAATCATTTCACCCCCTCTGGAGACACCCCCTTGCCCGGCCCGCCCGCTCCGCATCCGGCAGGCCTAATGTGTTTTTCGTGTTAGATCAAACTGTTACGACATGTGTACTGGATTTGTACATAGAACTACAGCAGCGGTGACCAGAAGTTAGCCATGATTCGATCATATCCCGACCCATCGATACTTTGTTACCCACTGTCCATTATGGAGTCAAAACGTAACTTGTTTCTTGATCGACGCGTGGTCAATTAGCCATAACCAGAAGAGCAATGTCATGTCACAACATGTGCAGAATTGTATTACTATTGTGAGACCTGATTTTTAATATCGATACATTGTGTTTTTATTTAACTTTTCAGCAACTTCTGCTGGTGAATATTCTGTTTTGTTTGCTATGAATTGTTTTAGTTTTTACTAACCAATCTGGATAATATTTCTGAATTTTAATTGAATTTTAAATTTGCTTTTGTTTGCGATGACCTTGGGTTGTATGAGACAGCCTCACATAATTAAATTTCTGTAACAGTGGTTTAACTATTTTAAAAGTAAATAGTTTCAATAAATTAATGAAAGTTTACAAGCAATGTCAGTACAAAAACAGTTGCTTAAAAAAATGTAAAGGTGTTATGATTTGTTTTTGCTTTATATATTGTTTTTTAGAAGTGAAACATAAATATTTTCAGTTCAATATGAGGATACGACAATAGTATTTTCCACTGAGCAATGTGCACCCTAAGTTTGAAGTAAATCTAATCCCAATAAATGTGTCAGTGTAAAGTTAAAGCCTATGTTAGTAATGCTAGCTGTTCATACAATAAACATGTATTGAAACATTTATTTACTCAATACAAAATATCAATTCGTGATGAAAAGTAAAAAAATGTATACAAGACAACTCTTAAACCCCATAAATATGATAAAAAATGTATTTCCTCGAGTAGCGTAGTTACATTAATATTGTGATTTACATTTGAAATGTGAGTACGCGTGTTTGCATCACTCTGTGAATAATCTACGTATCTCTCAAAGTCTACCAATAATCCGTACAGATATCGCTGGGCCTATTAAATATTCGATCAAATCAAAATTGGGGAAATTCCGCATACCTGGTGCTCCGGGACTTCAATCAACTCTCTCGGAGGGCGGGACTGGAAGAATCCGGGCCGCAGAAATCTTTGTTCTTAGAATCTTGCGTCCCCGGCGCGTACGTGCGGGGCATACGCGATGGGCCCTAGGACAGGTGCCCCCTTTACAACTGGGGAAGGAAAGCTTTTCCTTTTAATTACAAACTCATTTATACTATTAAATTATTTATTCGTCTTCGAATGATGTATGTATGCAGTACGTATACACACACGTGCGATGTCCGCAGTATTATGAGTGATTCCGTCGCTTGAGGTTGTATTTATATATAAGTGGCGTGTAACCAAATTTCGGCCATTTAAATTATACATGTTTTTTTATTACTAGAAAATTGATAGTATAAAACAATACTTATGTAAATATGTATACAATCTATTTCCTTTTGTGGAAATGTAAAGTAAAAAACTCGTATTTTAGGATTACAGATTTTTTCATGACAAAAAATTAATAACTGTCGTATGTTGGTATATCAAATCGCGCATTTATTTTATGCGTAGTATTTTTTTTAATTTATGACCGATATCCGTGCGATGGTATCACACGTAATAAAAACGATTTTTCGGCAGTTTTCCATCACAGGGCCCCCTTCCCTCCCCGCAGGCTTTATTAATCACGAGCCCCTTTTGTCGTAGGCTTCATTCCAGGAGTGGATCCATCACCTTTGTTTAGCAGAGGCCCGGCATTCCGCGCCGCAGTCTTGGAGCAGAATTTCAATATATGGATTCCTCGGCAACTTGTGAAGAATGATAAGGGGGCGCACCGCTGGAATGGTAAGCTCAATCATTGGGTTTTTTTGATATATCTTCATCTATACTGTTTGCAGTGAGAATCGATTCTATTTTAATTTCATTTGTGACCCACTCCGGAACGCTAGAGTATGAAATTACGCATTATTTTTTGCTACTAAAATTATTAGATTTTTAATAATGAAATAAAAATTTCGAAATGAGACATTTTGATATCCAAATATCAGCTGTCAAATAAATCTGCCATTGCAATATGTTTGATTCAAAGTGAATAGTCTGTTTTATTTTCATATAAAATAATAATCAATTTTAAATGTATATTTGTCATATATTATTGCATTTTTTTATTGGAAGTCTCCCCAATTTCACTGGTGTAATCGTTTTTGAGAAATCTTTGCTTTTATTGGTATTATTTGTGGAGGAGGAAGTCACACCCCAAAAACTTATTTACTGACGAAAAAATGCGAATTCAATGGAACTGCACATTCAGTATTTTACACGCCGGCAATATTTCAGAAGTAATGTGTTGCCTTGTGTTGTGCGCTATTACCTCCTTTCTTTCTAAAAAAAATATCTCTTTTTAAAGTTTTTATTGATATAGGGGGAAAACCTTTTATGAACTTTAAGTTTTCGATACGAAAGTAATATTTTATTGTTAAAAGAGCATCTTCTTTTGATTGAAAAAATGAAGTATTTTATTTTGATAAATACCTCAGATCACTCTAAACTAATCGAGGGGACAACAACAACGATGAATCCAATACCACAATTAAAGCATTTTTCAAAATAATGTTGATAGCAAAACCTCTGCCAATTTTATTTAGTAATAACTAAAAAAAAAAAAAAAACTTTTTGACCGTGCAGTGAGAAAGCAGCAGCCCCGCGGTATTCGCATATAACATTTTAATGCTGTAACGCTCACTAGGAGTGCTGACACAATGGCGACAGAATCACCATTAGCGGAGTTCGGATCCGGAAGCGTATCGAAGTGGAGCCCCGCGGCACGCGACTCGGCCGAGGCCCGGGGCTCGACCCCCTGTCCAACGACCAACAATATGTGCAATAATAACCAATGGTGCACTAAAAAGAACTTTATTAAAGGCCGTACATTATTTTAGGTAAATGAACACATTGAAAAACTTTTGACGCATCAAATATATTTATGTTCTAAAATTCTGAGAACTGTAGTGTTTTTATACTTGTCAACCATTTTTTTGTCTCTTGTAAAATAAGCATACTCTGACAGGCATAAAATTTGCTGATGATATGTCTACTGTCTTCGTATTTCGTTGCGCAAAGCTTTATCGTTACCGAAGGCAAGTTTACAGGCAATATTGTATCCGCAATCTTATAACGCTTTGTGTATAAGTGAATCTTTTTGTGTATCGAGGATCGGGTTACTATATGCAAATACAAATAGCAGCATCAACGGGTGATGGCTGTTGAGTGGATATGATCAAAGGATAACTGTCAACAAAGCACATATCTACATAATTTCAGTCGTGTGTGAATTGCTATTACTCACTTGATTAATATTATAAATTACTTTTCAGATATCAAAAACTACATTCATAGTCGGTAAAACTGCGTTGCATTTTGACATTTTCCGATTGTTATTTGCATTTGTGCTTTAAATGCTAAAATAATATTAGCATAGCTTGAAATCTACGGTAATCTGATGAGTGCGCGGACATGGCTATAAAAGTGTCGATTTCGATAAAGCTGCTCCTTTAAAATTTGGATTTTTTTTATCCGTTTGTCGAAAACTATTCTAGTTTCACGCTTATCGAAAAGTGTTTCTTTTAATATGTTTGCTATTAAAACTAATAAAGTAATATAAACTGCACGAATATATTTTACTGATAACGTTTTAGTTTTAAAAAGCGAAACGAAATTGTTTGCAAAAACTGTATTTTTGTCTAAAAGACATTTTTTTTAAATAAGAGCAATCCCTCGTCGTGAAATCATGAACCAATAAAAATATTTTATTTCAATATAAAGAGGGTGACAAAATAAAACATATATATTTAATTGTCGATAGTCGATTTGTCGTATTCTCAAAATTTTCTTGTAATTTTTTCTGATAATTTTGAAAACGCTGAATCTGGTTGCATATAGCGTGTCTGATAGATTTTTAAATGTTTTATTATTTTGAAAAAATAATTTTGCTATCGATTAATCAAAACATGTGCCCTAAATTTTATTCAATTGTATTCAATAGTCGTGCCAGGGACTCATGATTATACATTGAGAATCATCACTTTTAGAGTCAGGCCCGTGGCTCCCCCGCCGCCCACCGAGCGGTGTAAAAATTAATTACAATCTCGCCTGCCCGGGGATGAATATGAAATGGCACTCCATTTTTAATTGGAAACGGTATAAGCTGAGAGAATTTTAATTGATATTTTCATTTTTTCGCAAGCGACAGCGGAATTCTAGGAGCCGCCGCGGCGCTCCGGCCGCCTCGGCGCTCTCCGCCGCCACTGGCTTTAAACGTCGCGAGTAATTTTGAAATTAAAAATAAATGTTTACCGCAGATCCGATGCGGAGAGACCAGCCTCCAAAAAAACGGTTTAATATGTTTGATAAAATTAAATTACTTCGGGGAATTTCGCTTCAAATCGACTTCAAAAAAATCGAAAAAACCATGCGTCAAAACTCACTCCGATACATGGCAAAATAATTTCAATCAATTTTCATGTACAAAAAAAATAATTATGTAAAGATATGAACTATGACAACGTCAGTATAATAATTAACGCGTAAGTTATATTTAGCGAATAAAAGATTTATCACATTTCTCAACTGAAAGATTCCTGGGACTTTAAAATGTTTAATCACCCTGTCGTCTTCGGGCATGTTCACAACCCTGATAACGAGAATTTTTCGGACCCATTTTTTTCACTGTCCCGAGAGATTTAAAAATGAGGCTCCCAGTTTGTTTTCGCAAGAAAGATTATAATTATAAAATAATTTTGCATATTCTTATTACTTAAACAATCTCGCCGACATTGCGAAACGTTATTCCAGTGTCAGTCGGGTATTAGTCGATGGAAAGTAAGCATTATAAATATTCATGGAGAACCTCGTGAGATTATTTAATTTACTTCAGTAATATGATTGTGCCGCGCCCGCGAATTAAAGACGAACAAAATTAAAAAAAAAATAAAATCAATATACATATATTCATATATATATACATATATTCGTGTTCACGATTTTGATCAAATTGATGATTTGATACTCGAAAAATAAAGAAAAATCGTCATAATCAAATAGATTTCCTAAAAATATACTGTTAACAAATCCACTCGTATGGGTAACAAATTGGGACGGCATCAATTAGCAGCATGTACTTCAATAGCAGTGTATACTTAATAAGATCAGCATATCATTGTACATAGATTTAAGATGCCTGCTTCCGCTTTGTATACCTAAAAATATGTTTTATACTTTATCGTGTTTGTATAAAAACTACTTTGTACTTGACAATCTGAATATATTTTATTATTCTTTTAACCATCACCATGACAGTGATAACGCTGAAATTGCTTTTCTTTCACGAGTCTTTATTTTTGTTATTCATAACATACTTTGTATGTCTCGTCGTGTTAAGCAAAATGTGAGCGTCACAGTATTTACTTGTTGTATTTTTACACTCGCGACACAACTGAGCAATTGTACACCACGGCAAATACAGATATCCCTAATAAAGAAAGAAACACTTGACAAGAAGTACATTCAACCTCGCGTTATTCTGGTGTACATTCTGCCATCGTCAGCAGCTTGCACCGCGAGATGGACATTCACTTTAGAAAACAGCCGATCAACAAATAAACACACACGTTTGTTACCAAATTGTTTTTCCATTTATTT
This sequence comes from Atopsyche davidsoni, assembly GCA_022113835.1. Lineage (NCBI taxonomy): Eukaryota > Metazoa > Arthropoda > Insecta > Trichoptera > Hydrobiosidae > Atopsyche > Atopsyche davidsoni. The sequence goes on along the minus strand of JAILWY010000019.1, from coordinate 2,488,442 downwards.
TTCCTGCCTAACACAATAATGTAATCAAAGAAATCCATGTATGCTACCACCATTGCAAGCCCCACAACCTGCGCGTAGGATCGCATCAAAGGATAACCTTAGCCTTAAGAAATTTGAATTTTTTATTTTATTTTTTACCCCATTTAAGCATTTTATATAGCACATATATAGTTTCGAATCGCATTAATGACCAGTCCTTAATAATTAGTACATTTTGTCGTTTTAATTTGATTGTTTGAGATTTTGTATACAATGTAGGAAACTAGCCAATAATTGTCAACAAAGCTTCGAGCCCAGCCAGGCATGAAGCGGTCGCCGGAGGACCAATACGTGTCGCAGCGGTCGCGTGACACGCAACGGAAGTGGTGGGCGTCCATTTTTCCAATATGGCCGCTGCTCCCGCTCATCAGGCGCATCCAATAGCAAGTCTCGCGTGCCGCTGCGACCTTCCGCCGTCGGTAGCCCCTATCCGGCCGAATAAAATCAACACAGAGTCGTTAACAACTCCTTAAATTACCAGAGCAATTATGACACCTTGACTCCCGCAAAATATGAAGTTTTGTTTGACGAAGTGCTTTTGTATTCAGTAACATCAATGTACGTTATTATAACAATGATATTTATTATAATTGTTTAGAATGCTAATATTCTATATATTTTTTTAGTCGATATAAACTAGATGCGGTCTAAGAAGTTAGAATTTAAAAAAACTCGCCATTGTGTTGTATAAATGATATAATATGTATATGTGTGGACAATCGATAGCATTCATATATACATATTTTAAATATTTAGTATTATCACTAACAGCTACTTTAGTGCAAAACACATTTTTGTGTAGGTCCCGTATTAAACTTCGTTTTTATTAACCCTTTATAGGGCAAAACGGCTACATATGTAACCACCTTTAGGGTCACTTTTGGAGGTCATACTGCGAATAATAACTGACGAAAATTGATTATTTTTGTCAAAACGCGTAATTCGGAAATGTTAATTATAAGTTTTAAAAATCTCCAGTAGATGGAATTGAAAGTATTGTTTACAAAATGGTTATACGTGTAAGTGAATTCGCATGGTGATTTCTATAGCTCCTAACTTTTTTAATAATCAAGGTATGTGTTATTGTTATACGCAGAATGATCCTCAAAGGTGACCCTTAAGGTGGTTACATACGTAACCGTTTTTAGAGGGTTAAATCAATTATTTTCCTCACACGTCCAAATGGCTCATTCGTTGCGCAATTTTTGAAGATGATAATTTTTATTATAAAAATGAAATAGTGATAATTTTCAGGAGTGCAAGTCCCGCGAGTGACTGAAATGTTCACATGGACCGGTTGCCCGTTGCACGGCGGCCGAGTGCTCGTCTGCCGTTGTTATTAGCCCTCGAGACCCCCACTAATTGGATTTATTGGAGCAGCGCATTAAACTATCACTAATAACGACCTATAAAGCGGTCCCTCAATAAAAGTACCTGCCGCCAGCCGCCCCGGACAATACTTCCGAGGAGTCGGGCGGGATTCCTCGCTCTGCCCCGCGCGCCGACAAAAGTGGGCCGCTCGATCATAAATGAATTCATTTTATTGTCTTTTATTGAATGTTATTATATTCTTGGGTGGTCTCTTGAAGGATACGAGATATTTGGTTAGGGAACAAAGACGTTTTGTATTTGCAATAATTTTATATGGAAATGAAAAAATCTTTTGAAAAAATCAAATAATCTATTTTAAAGCCTTGCCACGTTCCTAGAAAGGTAAATTATAGAAAAAAATAACTAGACTCGATGGATATTCTATACTATGTAATGTGATCTCAGTTATAAAAATATTTTTAATTGCCTTAAAAACTACAGATATATCTTCTAGTTTTAATATTTTTACTCCACAATCTAGAGATGTCCAAACTGTAACGTTTCTGCCTAATATCTAATAAATACATTTTTTTTGTTGTTCGAAAAAAAGGAAATTTTTTATATTAACATTTTTATCTTAATGCTAGCGGATAAACAATATATTAAATCTTTTCGGTAGGTGTGTAAACAAAGATTTTTCGGCGTTCCAACTCTGGAGCAAGCAGCATATAATTGGCAATGTTCAATCCAGCAACAATTAGTAATTGGCCTTGGGCCTTGTGATGGTTGAGAAACATGAGAAAGTATCGGATCTTCTTGTAGATTTAGTAGTTCAGCAGATATAACACTATCGATTTGAGTGGGAACATTTTTTTCTTTCAGCCAAATTAGAATATGAGCGTGCGGTCAACTCCGTTTTTGCCATTCAATCGCCTGTATGCCTACGTCAAATACGTCAAAGCATACGTTAAAGCATCTTGAACATCTTGGGCTTCCAGTATACGAAGCAGGAAGTATGCACATTTGACCAATGTTGGCAGCGTTTCCATCGTCATAATCCTTTACAAGCATTTTCTTTTGGTTCAAACGAATGTGCAGAAGCCGCTCAGTTTAAATTTTGGCGTACATGTCAACAAATAACTGATGAAAGAGTTCACGGCATTTTAAAATGTGATTGGATTGTTGAGATCCGAATGTGTTTAATGCATTGTTTTAGTGATCTTCTTTGTATTATTACCTTTCAAATGAAACCGGTTTGGGGCACGTTGGTTGGATGGTTTCAGAGCCTATAATGGATCCACAAACATTTTTTGTGTTTTATATACATAAATATAGATAGATAAGGGGGAAGCATCTTAATTCCTGTTAATTTCCTAGTGATTAATTTCTATGAAATGACTGAAACTCTCTTGCCCGAAAATAATACAATCCCAAGGAAATAATAAATATGACTTCGGAATCAGCTGAAAATTTACACCAATCTTCTTCAGGTGCCTCTCCTCAGAGGGTGTATGATGAGTATATAACCATACTCAATAATAATAGGAAACAAATAAAAAGCAGGCAACTAGACCAGCTAAGGATGTAGTATGTACGTAAGTACTAGAATTCAATTTCGAATTCAAAAACTAACCGCACTACACCTCTTAATGATTACTGACACCGAGACTGCTGCAGTAAGTACAATGCATATAGGAACTATAATAGTATTTGCGTAAGAAGAGTGCGCATCTGCCTTATGCCCAAATTCTTTTACATATTACTGGTGAATGAATTTACTGAATAAAAATAATATTATGCACACTGTTAATCAAGAAGAACGTTACTAGTATAGTATTATAAATTAAAGAAAAAACCTTATACAATATCATTCACTATCGAGCAATTTGTTTGAATAAAATAACAGATGTGGAAAAATCACAAAAATATTTAGCTCGGGATTGTCAAAAATTGTAAATATTGCTGAAGGCAAACGTAACAAGACAAAATTGTAAATGAATGTTTGGTGATGATAGATTTAAGAAAAAAATAGATTCACAATTTAATTGTCTTTATTAAGTATTTACATATATACAAGTATTAAGAATGTTTGAAAAGTATAGATATTTGTAGCATTTCTTAAAATTAAGTAGTGATAAACGTTTACTTTATACCAGTACATTAATTATTATTTTACATATATCTTACGATACACCTTTTGCTTAAAAAACAGAACAAAATACTTTTATAACAGTCTTGAAAATTATATTTTCTAAAAAGGAATGCAAATGATATTTGTTAAATTATAGTTTATTGAAAATATTGAGTTCTCCAAAATTCGGATATACAAACAGAAGTGATTATTTAAAAAAATATACAATTAAAGTCTTAATGTATCAGAAACCCGCAATAACAATTTATTCTTGTCAGTGCTGCATTTTTTGCCATTAGCCTCTGAAATATAATATAAATAAATTATATTCCAATTCAAAATATACAAATACATGAAATGTCCAATGACTTATTTATAGCATGAATTTATCTATAAATTATTTTATACGTCAATATCAGTTTACTATATGTGAGTATATGAAATTACAGATTGACAATACTTATTAATATAAATAGGTATTATGTTACACTTTTTGTATTCATCGTAAGTATTACTTGTGCTCTAATTTACAGATTATTATTTTAAAGTAGAATGCCATATATGCAAATAAGTGAATATACAAATAAGTTTGGAATCACAATATTTTACATAAATATGCAATCATATTTATGTAAGAAAAAAATATATACTAAATATCTAAATATACAGACAATAATAACAAATCCCTATGTTATGTTACCAAGTTCTAAGTCTGCAAGTTGAGGCCTATATAAGCATACTATACATATATAAACAAAATTAATTTCATGTCTAGTCAGAAGAAGCATGATATGGATACAAAATTAATTGAGTAAAAAAAAAATGTTCACAATCCATAAATGCCGATCTGTATAAACCGATAAAGCGTAAATAGTCAACGTGACCAGAAGACAAACGACTGGAACTCAACTGATTTCTTATTTGCCTTTTCACTATTTTATTATATGTCAATGCTTTTAAAATGAAATTATATTTTCATTTTACTATTTATTATTTGTGATGTCGGTTACACAAGTCTTCTTTTGTCAAAATGACAGTTGAAGATACTGATGGTTGATCACAAGTAATTACAAGCAGGTTCGGATAAGGATTGTAAACATATTTTTTTTAAAGAGTCAGTTTTAATACAATAACTAATTTAACTTAGTTATTGACAAAACCAGTCATGCTAAAAATAAAACTGGAAATGTCATCAAAACTAAATAGTAATAACTGTACACATTTATTTATACTCTTACTCTATCCATATTTATTATATAATCTGATTCACGATTCACCAAAGTCCTGTTGTGTATCAATAAATAAAAATAGTGAGAAAATAACGCCAACAATAATACAACAAATAAAAAAAAAATTGCAAAAGAATTCAGAGTTTCCATTTATAATTTGGAGAATTTAGAAATATTTATGTGCTTCTTAAAAAATAACATAAATTATCTTTTTATTGTAAAATCTTTTTGAATGGTTGAATCAAAGCTCGAAATATAAAAACGAAATTAAGTATTTAATATCACACAATGATCAACGAGGTGGGACATCTTTGTTCTCAGAATTCACAAGATGGACTATACTGCCATCATTCTCTTCAATGTTCAGGGTCCCCTTTGCCGGACTGCTAGCATCTTGCATGTCTTCAGCAAGTTCAGGGTATTTATCGGAATAAGTATTTCTTATGTTTGATAGAGCTTGGTTGACATCAATAACCTGGTCTGACAACTTACCCAGCAATGCATCAAAGTCTACGATTTCAGAGTCTCGAACTATAATATTATCATCTTCCGTAGCTTTCAAGGCTCTCGACAATATTTTCAAATTTTCATTTATATCTTTACTTAGGTGATTGCCTGATTTTATTGTGTCACTATAATTGTAAATTTTACCTCGGATAGTTTGGATAACTTCTGTCATTTCTTCAATTAACTTTGTAACAGCTTTAATATTTCCTTTGGAATTTTTGTATTCCTTGTGTTTGAGAGCTAATACTTTAAAGAATGGATGATAAAACTGGGAATCAAATTTTGAAATTACTGAACTAAGGTAATTCTCTAAAAAGGCTTGATTGATTTCTTGAATTTCTTTATCTTGGTTATCAGATTCCTCTTCTGTAGGAACAGCGTCACTTTTTACAGTCTCCATTGAAATTCCGGAGTCAAAACTAACTAGAACCTCATCATTATCAGAAGAAACCTTATTAATTTCTTGTAGGTTCAAATCAGAAAAAGAATTTTTATCAAATATTTCGTCTTTCTCCAATTTTAAAGCATTCTCGTTTTCGATGGAGCTCATATCTCCAAGAACAATAACAACACTTGGATCTTCGTTTACGGCAGTCTTTAAAGTCTTCGCATCATCAGAGAAAAGAAATACCGCTGGTACATTAACATCATTCACCCCATCACCAGACATGGCAAATATTGGGGATGCTGAATGGGATGTTCCAGGAATATTGTCAATGATGATGACACCAATAGCCCCCACACCTTGGAGCCTTCTAACTTTATCAGCAAATGTGCAATCCCCCCTCTCTGCAATGACTATCTTTCCTTTGTAATAGTCAACGTCAGTAAGAGGGTCGCATGCCTTCATAGGATTAACAAAAACTGCATTTGATATGACCTGTCCGGAATCTTTAAGCTCTGGACCAAAATGTGCAGGTCCTGCAACTAATATCTTTCGAGAGTTGAGCATCTCTATTGCCACTGCTTTTGGTCTTACAGAATTTTCTGACTCCGAAGCGCTCCTCTCTGACAATTCAGCCATTTCTCTCATAAATATCAATCCTTCTTCAGCATCTCTTGCAGATTTTGCCTGTAAAATGTATCACCAATGAATGGATATGACCAAGAATTTAGATTATATGACTGACACGCATGTAAGAAATAAAAAATATGAAATTACAATGATAAAAAAGTACGTACCATAGAAAAAGTATGAAGTAACTGAACTCTACCATCAGGTAAACTCAATACAGAAATCCCCATATCAGCCAGAGTATGTACATGTTCTGGATCTCCAGGTCGAAATTGTCGAGCAAGAAGTCTTCGAAAGGAAAGGTGATTGCGGCACTCTCCCATCATATTTTTCAACGGTTTTCTTACCGTCTCAGGTAAAAGCTTCATTGTATTCGGACAGGTTCTAAAATTTTAATTTTTCAAAATTGTTAAATATTCTTCAAAATTGAATGCCTTCTATGATTCTAGAATGTAATATCTGATGCATTTAATAGACGTTACTTATGTGGCACTTCAATATATATCAAAATATCTAGTTAGATATGAGGGAGATTTTACTATGAAAGTGAGTCCCATAGACATTGTAAAATTTTAGTTTTTAAAAAAATAAAATTTCAACTAACCTTGAATATTGTTGGAATTCTCTATCATCTTCAATGCTACTTTTATCTGTAGTGAAATTTCTATTAAACCGGGCAAGAGATAGTGGCAGGAGGTGTGCTTCGGTTGTGAAAATAAAGTTATCCAGATTAATAGGGAGTTCAGCATCATCAGAGAACATCATGTACAGGTATTTGAAAGTTTCCGCCAGCACAAAGGAATCCATTCTGTCCTCGTGGATGCGAGTCCTGACATCATTAACTGCGGCATACCCACACGGTACTCTAGCATGTTTCTGAAGAGATTTTAGTGCAGCTTTGCCGACTCTTAAGTAATGATCATCTCCTGTAGCACGGTGCAGAAAATATGTTGACTCCAAAAATTCTGGACGGAGAGGGTGTTGGCCCCAATGTACCTGAAAATATAAATGAAACTTTTTCTTATACTAATAGAATTGATTCATAACTGACAATCAGAGGTAAGACAAAAAATATATATTTTTTAAAAGTCATATGCAAATAATAAATAGGTGAAAATTATATTCTATACACATATAGTTTACAATTTTCGGAATAAATCCTATACAGAGCGGATCAGCTAAGTCTCAATCATGGCATGATGACATTGAGATATATTATATATATATATATACCTAATAAATCAGTCATTTGCAATAATCAACTGTCAAATATTTGTACATAAAATCAAACTATATATTAACCCTTTGCACTCGAGAGGTGCGTCTCAGTCACCACACGATGTAATGTCGCAACTCAAGAGGTGCGTCTCGGTCACCGCTTTGTTTGGTGCGGAAATTCGATGTGCGGTGATAACTATTTATGGTGATATCTTGTTTATATTTATGTGATCTTGTTCTTTAAAGTTCGTTCCTAAACACTGCCTATATAATTTTACAAAGATTATGTTATCTCCCTTTCAAACTTTGTAAGAATTTCTTATCCAAGATAAGTGCGGCACCATTAAGGACTGCACCGTGGACTGCAGTCTCAGTTTGAACTTGATAGCAGTGGCAAAAGGACTGGCATTATTTTGTTTGCTTTATAATATCTAATACCATTAAGATCTGGCAAAAGACATCAAACCACATAGTATTGAGACTTGTCATGAAAACCCAGGCATGCATCTCAGCAATTGTTACATGAAATATCATACAAAACAAAATTACAAAAACTTATGTCTACGAAATTATCTTCGTAAAGATGTAAATATACATTAATTATTAAAATATAAAAGTTTTATGTGTTAATTTGAGCGTGTGATCATTTTAAGTTAGATGTAAAAAATTCACCAAAAGCGCTTCGAGTTGCTGATTAGTCCGCGAGGAAACGGTCTCGAGTGCAAAGAGTTAATTTGTTCGTCACTGTTTTTCTTATTCATATAAGAATACAAAATCTGCAACTAACTCGACCTAGCAAGAAAAAGAGTTCAACAAACTACTGAGAATATCATGAACCTTAAACAGCTGTGAATAAATTAAACTTCTCAGTCAATTTTTTTAAGTTATGAACTTAGAAAAACAATGGTCATCACATATAATGAGAACTTCTGACTAACTGTGAATATTTTGAACTTTTAAGTGATTTATATTTTCAGACTCATCGCACAATAAGATGGGTTTAAGGTATTCACGGAAATAGATTTTGAGAAGTTTTTAGTTAAAATTATTGATTATTGAAAGTTATATCTTTCTAATCATCAGATTTTTTAGATTCAAGCTATTTTCAATTTCAAGCTGAAAAATAATGTATAATTTCAACATCTTATTAGTGGATCCTTGAAGTTATGTTATTCTCGGTATTTCAACAATATATAAACTCTGGGCAAACTACTATTAGTTATTCGCATTTCTTATTGAAATTATTGATTAACGTTACAAATAACAATAGTTACTATAACATGCATTCACATTGTTCCAGCCTATCGATACAAGAATATTAATGCAGTAATGCATTATGGGATTCTGTAGCCCGATATTTCAAACATCCAATCAACAATACAGTTGCCTAAGTCAAATCCGTAAATCAGTAGCACAAAATGAATCCAAGATATAAAATTTAAGTTTCAGATATGCATTATTGTCTTCACTTTTGGGTAATTAGAATTTATCGTAATATTCATTACGACCCTGCAGTTGTTAATTACTTATATATATTTTTTAAATCTCCTTATATCTCAATAGATATAATATTCATTAAACTTAAAAAATTCTTTATCGAGCCTGGTTTGAGAATGCTGTTTTCCCACATGTGAAAATTTAACAATGATATGTTTAGTTACTTCAGATGTATTATGTCAAAAATATTTTTATACTCATGATCATGTTTTTAAGATAAGTGAAAGTATGCAAAAGGTAGAATTTTTTGATAATCAAAAATAAATTTGTATTTAGATAAATAGAATTTTAAAATGCCACCAATTTACATATTCGCAATAAATAGCATATTTTTAAACACAATAATAGAATCAACTTATTACAAAAATAAAAACTGAATGAAATAAAACACAGTACAGTGTATTAATATTCACATGATAATTTACAAACAAGTAAATACCATATAAGCTTATAACTATCCTGTAAAAGTTATCACTAATAACATATTCATACTAATAAATCTTTATAATTATTTTAAATAACATAGATTATCAATACCAATTTTTTAAATTATTTAAATGAAGTTCGCGCATAAAACCACTGATTTAAAAACAGGCATTATTAATTTTTAATACAATCGCTGCTAACTTTATAAGATAACCACAAAAATAAAAATGAAACATTTTAACGCAATAGCAAATGATGTGCCGTACAAAATCCGACAAGAATATTTGGTAGCAGATGTCCAAGGGCACTATCGACAGTAGACTTTTTAAGAGCAGAATACCTGAAAATCAGCAGTAAATGCCTCCGGTATAAATGTATGCCTTTGCATAACTTGATAAAGCATTTCATGTGTCTCAACAGCTGGTCTCACATCACCTAATAGAACTTGGAGTCCAGGCCAAAACGCAAGTAAAGCATCCATGAAATGTCGAGATTGTGTGTGCGGCCTGAAAATAAACAATCAAACTTTGGTACACTATTCTTAAAATTAAGTAGATAAATTAAAAAAATAATTATTCTTTTACCAACCTATGCATGTGCACATCAAACATCATGGGACCCCGGCTGATATATTTCATGACTGCATTGTAATGCCGGTTAAAACGTGCCAAATACGTTTCATCACCCAACAAAATGTAAGCTTTGAGACAGTATTCATAGTACGAGTCAATACCAGCTCCAACCCCTGAATCTTTTCTAATCCAATCACCCGAATGAATATTCACAACTGTACCCATCAAGTCTGATGTCCTGGAATATCAATGTTTTTATTTTAATCTTAATCTTGATAAAAGTTATAATTTGTTCACATAAATTACCCTGAGTTCTCTGGTGTTTAATTTTTAGTGATTCAAGTATTTGTATTTCTATCAAACATTTGCGCAGATGCTATTGATAGGACTTTTCAATAAATCAAAATATTATTTAACAATGCAGGCACAAATTTTAATGAGATAAGGTTCAACCTGAAGAAATTAGTAGACAATGATTTGATTAAGATTTTTACAAAATATTTCCAAAATTTATTAAAATATATTAATACCTGTGCCTTATTTTCCATAATCGGTCCATGGCTTTATGTGCCTTTTGCTCAAATATCGGTTCCCCGGTGAGACGAGATAAAGCAGCCATCTCCAGAATCATGGTTCCTGCACATGCTGTGCACGTTTCTCGAGAATTTTCTAGCCCAACCATTCCATACTTCAAATTGATCTTAAATTAAAAATAACACAATTTAAAGAACCATTGTAGATGAAAAATACTATAAATAAACAAAATAAACTTATTTTCAACTTATGCCTACAATAATTTTAGTTCACTTTATTAAAATAGCGTTACCCGAGCATGAGGAATTCCTGTGGATGTATTAAATGCTGGAAGAAGGCGCTTTCCTAGGTTGTGTGCCAAGTCCAATAATTCACCTCGATACCATACTAGAAAATCACCGCTCTCTTGCAGGCCAGAAGCGAGAATGTGAGCAGAGAGTAAACCCCTTAAGATAACCAAAACAATATTTAAGTTTATTTTAGGGTAATTAATTTGAATTCACTAATCATTTTATCACGAAACCAAAGAGAAAACAAATTTCCATAAAAAATTTGAAACGGCTAGAATCATGAATTAGTGTGTCTCGATTTACTATCTATAAATTTTTTACTGTGTTGTTAACAAAGGCAAAAGCACCAAAATAAGAGGATGCCATTGACTCATTATAAATTGGTTGCATGATATGTAGCTACATATGTAGTGCACTGAACTAACACGTAACCTAAAAATTATTGCTTACCCAAGCATTCTGATATTTGTTTCAAACACTGACACAACCACATCTCTGTTAAATGATACATCTTGAATAACAAGTTTCACTGCATGCTCAAACTCTTCAAAATCACCAAGAATCACCAATGTATCAAGACAGTCGACCAGCGTGAGCGAAAAACTGAAATAAAAATAATATATTATTAAAAAGAGAAAATTAAAAGTAAAATACTACAAAAACTGAAAGTATTTGAATTTTCACATCTAAACTTCTAAATTGAGAAACATTAGAAACTTGAGAATTAGTATCGATTAAGCATATGTGATAGCTATCAGTATAATATAAATCTTATTATAATAAAACATTTACAATATGATAAATGATAAAAACATGACAGTTATGACTAAAAACATGACTTTACACAATGTGAATAATTTAATAATAATTCAGACGATAAAATAATGAAAAAATTGTTTTTCAGTGGAACAAGTCACGTGCATGGCATTAGATATTGAGAATATTATAATAATATTCTCTTTAGTAATCAAAATGACGAACGAAGGATAGTTTTGCACTAAATCGCACAGTTTTCAAAAGTTTCACAAAAGATTGATTGAATTTTCAGTATTACAGCTCATTGTACTTACTTTCCTAGTATATCATCCATGTCTCCCCTATTTGGTGTCACACCGCGATATCTTCCTTTGCAGCTGAGAGGCATCAGTTCATCAGCAGGATATGCATTTTCCATATATGCACGGTACGCATGATAAAACATATCCCGAGCTTCCTCCCTATGGAAACAAAAATTTTCATCAAAAACCTTACATTTAACATGTGGATATTCTAAATAAAACGGAAAATGTCTTACTTTAACTGTTCCCGTTCCGATTTAGACATGTAATTATCGACATTTTCTTCAGCAAACAAAACAGAGTAAGAAATTGAAACTATTAATCCGAAGAAAATAAATTTTATTGTACGGTACATCGTCATTTAAATTATTTAGGAGATATAAAATAATCAAAACAATAGAGAGTTAATGTATTGGCATATTGCTGTAACAGTGAAGATATAACTCTTGAGTTACATTTTATTGGTATCACAGAGATATTTAGAAAATAAACGGCCAATAGTTACGATTCATGTATTTTCATACATGCAAAATGTCAACATTTGTGCGAAATGACGATTTTCAGAAAATTTCGTTGAACATATAGACAAGTGACAGACATCTCACAATCTCACACCAATACTAAAGAAAATAAATGGATGCCAAGTTGCCAACACATTCTCACAGTGTTGTCACACGTAAAATAAAACCAAAAAGTCCACATACCACCTAAACGCAGCCAGCTACTAAAATCCAAAAAATCCATAAACTAAAAACCGCAGTACTAAAAGGGGCAAAAACTACCTAAAACACAGCCTAGTACAAAAAATAAAAAATCACATAAACTACCTAAAACCTCAGCTCGGTACTAAAAATTAAAAAAATATATTTCTATTACTTATTTATATAATATGGCAAATTATATTTATTTGCTTGGGAGGCGTACATTGAATTTAGATGTCTCCCAATCAACGGCGACTCCTGTAACTTAATCGTTACTTCTTCTGCTTTGTGTATGTGGCAATTCAGTAGTGGTATTTTATAAAGTGCAGTCAACAAATAAAAATGTTGAATGTCAAATGTTAAATCTTCAAAAAATAATTTGAATAATTTTGATTGCCGAAAAATATATTATCTACTTACATGTTTTTGATTTGAATAAGAACATTGTTTTTTTTTTACTGTTGATGGAAATCTCCGCATGCCGGCTGATAATAATAACAATTCACTGAGATTATAAATTTAATTTTCATTAACACCATCTACGAACCAGTTTCCAGAACTTATTTTTTTCGTCCTATAAAATATAGATGCCACTTTTCTTTTTCCACAATCCTTTTCCTGTCAAAAGGCTTTGAGCTCCATCTTCAAGGAGGTAGGACTCGGTCTACAGAACTAAAAAATAATCTCAAAAACTACCTCAAAAATGCAAATAGGTAGATTAGTATAATTTTATTTTTAGCGATAACGATAAGTAGAATTCGTATCTAATCTTAGATTACATTTATCCTATAACCAAATATCCTATAAATAATTTGTCCACTATTCAGCAAAATTTTTTAAGGTTGTAATTAAAATTGGTAACATTCCTTTTAACAGACATCTAACTCGAAAATTTCTCTTTAACAATTTTAAACTTATTTATTTTCGTTATCCTGAAAATTATTTTTTTAGCCCTGAAAATTGTTTTCAGTATATTGCACCAGCTTGCAATTCTAAAACCTAATTTTTACCCTTAGTGATTGTGGATAAAAGAAATGGTATCTGGAACATGATATACTAGTGTGTCACGTAAATATAAATTATCAAAACGCAATAACTATAACTTTGAATAAAATCCAGCAGTTTATTGTTACAACGTTTCAAGCGCCCAACTCAGACCCATGTTACCAAGTTATATTAAATAATTTTACGTTAAATATACCACAACAATTATAACTGCTTAATATCACTTTCTTGACCCTATAAAACCTTATTCTAATATTTCACAAAAAAAAACTCAGTATACACATATATAAACCTGGGGAACAAATATTATATAATTACTCTCGCATACCCTGCGCCTGTAAATTCACTGTGAATTATATATTTCACGACACCTTATAGTAGACGGAACTATAAATTATAAAATGTTATCGGGTTTTCGCCAGATAAAGATACCAAAGTTCTTAATAAAAAGATAGCAAGGCTTTCTAAGAAATGTCAAAGTTTTTTAGTAATGCTCAAAATATTTTTTTTTGAAATGAAAAAAATGTCTTTGTGCGACCTTTTCTTTCTAGTAATAATTTAAATCCTTACTCTTATTGTTGTGTCAAGAGCATAGTAAAATTACTATTCTTGATATGTTTATCACATAAGAAAATAATATTGTTATTCATATTTATATTATATCTAAAATTATATTGTAATGGCTAGTTTGTAAAGAAAACTATTTCAAATAATTTACGTAAAGTACCTTAAGGCCAGAAAAATAAATTTTATGCATTTGTTATAGTTTTTGGTTCAAAGCGTTCATGTCTAAATAAAGTTAATTTTTTTTTATAAATAAACAAAATATCTTGTCTTCGTTTGAAACATCTATACAATGGAAATAAATCAGTAAAATTATTAACACTATCAATATTGTACAGATGTTTATGGCACCTCCGCATTAAATTGATAAGATGATGCCAACACGCTGATTATTTTATAATCAAAATTTATAAACACATACAGAAATGTCTACCATAAGGAAGTTATCAACTACAATTATTGATATTGCTGCATTTTTTTTTCTCGTTTTATCAGAATTTCTTATCAGCAACATTAATGTCGGGTTTCCCTTAACCGAATAATGATAAATATTTGCTTTGCATCACTGGGTTATTCTTAATGTTATTTGCTGTTTTAATAATATTGTTTATTTTGAAAATACAGATTTCTTATACACTGTTTATCAGAATCTGAGAATTTAATTTGTGAATCCAACCAACCGATACAAAGCAATTTTTATTGGATTGCTGGCCTTAAACGTGTGATATCTGTTCATTAAATTATTATAATTATTATTACAGCTTCTGTTAGCAGCCTGCGTGATACAAAGCAATGAGTACATGGGCAGTGAATCTCATTAAATACCTGTATTTGTGGGAGTAAATTAAAATTCAGCACCAGCATAATATAAGGAAATAACGATTAGAGCTGCAACTTACTGTATTTAAAGGTTAACTTCATACAATTTACGTTATTATTCAATTCAAATATGTTACACTAGCTATTTAATGTAAAATTGACTAGCCTTGATATCGTTTACATTATAGATTATATGTCACTGATGACTTATGACATTGATGGGAAATCCAACAGCAATAAATGATGAAAAAAACTCCCCCTCGACTAATAAAACTATTCAAGAATTATCCATCTAATTTCATGCGAATGGTTTACTTTGATATTGTATATATTTCGTATAGTTACGAACACATTTTTTTAAATATATTGCATGGGATACCATGACAACGATCTCATTTTTTCTATGTCCTGAATAAAAATTAGTAAATCGATTTTGAATATTTGTCGAGATTAAAACATAAGCAAATTGTATTAGTTGATTTATTAGTGTGAGAATAGCTAAAATATTTATATTTGGCTCGAACTAAAACTAACTAGTTTAACTTGGTGACATAAATATTTAATAACATTTTGGGTTTGTAATATATATGCATATATTTTTAGTATGATTTGATATATCTGGACTTTTTTTTTGTCTGGCTTAAATGTATCCAATGTTGAATTATCATTTATTAAAAAGTTGAGACTTAATTATTGTCTAAAAGTGTATTAAGGGTGTTGCTGTATTCATTATCACACATATGGGTATTAAAGAATTAAGTAAATATTCAATAAGCATTTTCATAATGTATTCATTAGAACTATCTTCTTATATTTATAAAGTAAAAAACCAAATTTTAAGTAGATTATAAATATATTACAAAAATAATCAATGTCTTCACTATTATAAGATTAAATATTTTCATTATTTTAGATATAGTGTATAAGCAATTGTACTCAAACGCTGAATTATTCCCGTGGAAAATATCAGTAGTCATGGCTTTTCATAAGTTGTATATTGTACAAAACTTATGGTGTGCATCAGGAATTACCCCCTTGGCTCCAGACGGCCATGGAATGGAGACGCAAGTTCTCTGAAAGAAGCATCTTCGACTTTAAAGATTTCTTGTACAAATTATAAAGCACAAAAAATTACGCATGGTACTAAATGAGACAGACCCAAGAACTAGGAATAAAAAAATTAAAGGATTCATACATATGATTTTATGGTTTCTTGAGTGTTGAGCTGGTTGATGTTTTCTGCCTTTCAACGTCTCAACCTTAATAGATTTTTAATTGTTTGCATTTGAGAGTAACACTATTATAATATTCTGAACGGACTGCTCTAGAAAGCATTCTCATGGCTAAGTTGTTTTAACAATTATCACTCACAGTATGAAGTTTGAAAACTATTCAGGTTTGTCGAGTATTTTTCAATCACGAACCTATCCCTTTTCCTCATTTTTTAATTAATAAAAACACTCGAGCACCGTAAAAATATTTGATTTAGACTTTTTCGTAATAATTTGACTATCCTTTTGAAAATGTGAAAATGCGAATATAAATCAGGGAAAAACTTTGCAGTCTTCAAACTTATAATGTAAATTGTCGTGTCATCTTGTTAACTCAAATTATTTTTCAGGATACACTAAAAAAAGGGTTAGACTTTTTTTGAATATGAAGTTATAAAAATAGTTATTTTTTAAAGATCATTTGAAATGCTGTAAAATGTATTAGTTACATTCAAAGTGCACCGATATGATCGACTACTAATTACCTATTCAGTGTTTTTCTATGTCGACAGGTTGCTACTCAACTGAAAAACACTGAGTATGGTGAAATATCTCTGTACTCATTTAAACCTATAAATATCGATAAGATTAAATTGCGTAAAGAATGAAAAACCTAGAAATATGTTTTTTTTATGAAAGTTTGTAATATATCACATACTTCTCTCAATCATAATTGAGAAAAGTATTTTTGTATTTTTCACAGCTGCTGACTGATTACACAGCTTGTAAAATACGAACATTGTTTTCTTACAGATTATTTATATATGTGTTCTCATTTTATCTCGGGGTTAAATATTAAAAATGAACATAAGGTTAATTATGATAATTGTTTTGATTTACTTGACTTTTATTACTATAATATTGAAAATTGTACTTGAAAATAACACAAGATAATGAACTTACCGAAACCACAACAATAATTTATAGAATAAAATCGGTAAGGGGTTGGGGGCTACTGGTTTCAGGCTCTACCGTAAAACAGAAAATTATCTATGTGCTTTTCATCGTTCATGAATCAATTGGAGAATGTACTATATATAAACATATTTATTCTGAATGTTGCTTTTTTATGAGT
Organism: Atopsyche davidsoni; assembly: GCA_022113835.1. Taxonomy (NCBI): domain Eukaryota; kingdom Metazoa; phylum Arthropoda; class Insecta; order Trichoptera; family Hydrobiosidae; genus Atopsyche; species Atopsyche davidsoni. Next base: position 2,471,180 of record JAILWY010000019.1, on the reverse strand, counting down.
CAATACAATTTTTTATCCATTTTCATTAGCATTAAAGTCGCAAAAGTCCCATACATTTCTAAAAACATTCCCCAGCGACTTTAGTCTGCCTACAGAGTACTACTATGAAAGATCTTAGTTTGAGAATGCATCTTAATTTGCATGTGCTCTGAACGTAAAATATAACGTTTAGTAATTTAAACTTAATGAATTTGCATTAAATTTAAAGAATCCGCGACAACGCATATCGCGTTATTACCAGAGTGTAATTAACAGCTATCAGTAACTATCGTCCACAAAACAATTCAAATGAGTTTGGTAAGGTCGTCGCTACGGCCAAAATATCACGTACGTATTTTAAATCATCACGCGATAAATAATTTAAATATGTCACATTATTTACATTGAAAAATCCCTTTAAATTGACATATAATATCATGTCTTAAACTCACTAAGGTTTTTGTAGCGTATTTATGTATGCATTTTATGATAAAATTAATTATTTTAAAATTCCGCTATCTATCGCAAGTTATTTATTATTTTTTTATCTTCATCTGAATTAAAATTTGTGTTTTGAATTTTTCATGTTTTGTCATTTTATAGCATTTTCAAAATATGTAGAAAGCTTGAGCTTTTTTTTCATACCAACACACGTCTCAAAAATACTTCTCATGCCGGTCGGGGCAAGGTTAGACGGAAAGTTCTCGAGACGTCCAGCGTTTTATTAAGTAGGCACACAAGCACTGAGCATACAAATTACCTTTGAAAATTTATGTTTGCACCTTCCCTCCCTGCCACTTCGAGGCTCCACTGCTTATAACGCGGTAAATCCTGATTCCAATGCCGGTTCAATTAATTCCTTCTAGCCCAAACTTATGATTTAACATGGAATGTACATATATTTTTATTATTTTCAGGATATCTTTACATCGATATTATTAAATAAATCTTATCTATATATTTTAAATATATTAACTACGCGTTGCGACAAGGTTCCAATGTCCGTCTTTGGAAAAAAGTTACTTCCTTTTCTGAGCGAAAATTGTATAAACACTTACATATTTATTATGATTAAGTTTGAATACATTTTAGTTGCATGCATTATTTATTGTCGGCAAAAATGTGCGTCGGTTGTGTTTTTTTAGATATTGCTCAGCCTTTATACAAGCTTTATCTAATTTAAACCCATAAATGTTATGATTTAATGACTGCCTTTTGGGAACCCACGCAAAGCTTTCTCTGATATGCTAATTATTAGATTTTTTCATTTGACTCCTATTCAATAATTATATTTCACTGCAAGGTCGTCATTTTTTTAGTTTGGTCAAGTTTATGAAAAAACAATGGTCTTAAGCTTATTTTTAATATTCGTAAAAAATATTTGGATATTTTCTAGTTACCTTTACCTGGAAAACACATTTTTTTACTCTAAAATTTACTATACAAGAAAATCAGGAGGCGTTTTCTAGTAGTCTAGTTTTTTACAGTGTGAAGTGTTAAAAGTAGAAATTAAATTAATTTGATATTTATAAATGATGATTGTTTAACTTCATAATGAGATTAATGAAGAATTGGTAGCACAATGTAGTTGATTGAAATGATTAACATGTTTAATGAGGTTAATAGAATTATATAGATTATGAAAGATTGATCGTCGATGACTGTTGTTAAATATTTTTAGAAAAATCACATTTTTCTTCCAATCAAATTTAATAATCAATTAGATACCATCGGGCACAGATAAATGCAATGACGTAGGTTTGAATTCCACCAGAGTCGTAAAAATAATAATTCCGAGGTTTTTTGTCGTCATTTCACGTGTACATCGATCGCTTAAATAAAATTATCTTAAAATGACTAGAAAATTTAGCGAGATAAAAAATAGCCAATACTGAGAACCCACAGGTCCTCATATTTTTTTGTGATAAAGTAGTGATAATTTTTAAGTAACGATCTTTCGATTCTGCAATAAAAATATGGAGAAATTTCTCACTTATGAATTTTTGTGTTAAAAAATACTAGTGGTTAAAAAATTATATGATATTTTAAAACAATTATATTTATTTGGCCGAAACAGTAGCGCAAAAATACGAAAGACTCATTAAATAAAATAGTGATAACCAAATAGTTAAATATTTTTTTAAAGAGAGTAAAAAAACTTCATATTTTTAAAAAAATTATTAAATCAAACAAAACAAATTAAATTGACAGTGTTTACACTTTTCAATTGATAAAATTCACATGAAATATTTGTGAGGTAATTTATAGTAGCACTAATTAATTAACTCAATCTTATGGACCTTGAAAAAAGTTTGTGATTCCAAAAACCATTATCAACAAAGGTGTGCTTCAGTCTGGAATGTCCATGTAAATAAGTTGAACCTACGCACAATCTAATAAATACATTATTTTTTTATGTGTCTTTAGTAATTAAAAAATAATCACTATGAGCAAAATCCGCAAAGAAAGCACCAATTTTCAGTTTAAATGATAAAAAATATGAATAGCCGAAGATTAAAATTGTCGTGTGACCATCAATGGACGTAATCTCCTAGCCATTGAAATATTCATATATGCTGTTTAAAAATAGCCATAGCCATAAAGTGCTAAAGCCACCAGCAAGAGCTACTAATACTAGAACCGGAATGGTTGCCTTTTGTCAAAATAGATATATTTTGGAATTCCCAAAATCTGTACGTATAATTTACTCCAATTTTCTATTAGATAAGGATCTGGTATGTGTGCCAGATATTTTACCTCACAGCTCACTCAATATTTATGCTGTCAATATTAGACCATTGTGACAAGAGCATCGTCAGATCGCAATGCGACACCTGAAGAACGTTGGATTCGGAAAACCGGCCATGGTCGAAGAGTTGAATCACATCATCGAAGAGTTACATCATCGAAGAGTTGAATCAGTCAGCCAAGTCTTGCGAGGAATCTGGAAAGGACTCAACGCCACGCTTTCGCCTCATGCCATTAATGTTCTCATGTTTACTGCTGGTACACCTATATTATAAAATATATCATCAATATCACACAACCCATATATTAATATTGCATTTATTAAATACTTTTTTAAATGTTTATAGAAAATATAATATAACACGTTTACGTTTACGTTTTGGCTTTCGAGTTAGCTGTGGTGGAATTCTCAGTCAATTTAATTTGAGATTCATAGCTTCCGAATAACCTAGATACATCGTGCTTTATTTATAAATATATTATTTAAATAAATATTATTGTTTTTTTTGTTTCAAATTATGGTGACTCAATCACGAGGTATAATATTTTGACCTTGTTGTTTTAAAATGTACCTTCGTACACCATGTGACACACCTAACCGGTTTATGTGGAAAAATAATATTGTCTGAAAATACTTTGTCGCGGTTTTCGGTAAATTAAACCGTCTTAATAAATATTTTTCGGTTTTTTATCAATTTCAATTTCATATTTGCTTCTATATTTCTAACAGTAGCGAACCAGCAAGTGGGCTCATTTTGTCACATTAATAGCTAATTGCATGCTAATGATAGTCTTGTACAGAATACGCAGAGACAGAGAACTCCTGACGTTGGCAAAGAAGCGGAAACATGAAAGGGGGGCATTGGAAGGAGGAAGTTTACGTGGATGCGGAATTTGCGCCAGTGGCTGGAGGTAGGAAGTACGGCCGAATTAGTGAGACTGGCCCAGAAGAAACCTCCTAAAAAGAAAAGAAGCTAATTCACGACATTCAATATTAAAACTTTTACCGAATACATTCACTAAAATGTAAAATAATAAAAACTCCTAAAGTCAATGGGAATTTTTTTACTTTCTAAGCGTTTTGCTTGGACTGTATGTTATCAATTTTAAACCAAGTTCAATAATGAAATGAACTTTAACCTAATATTTATCTGCATTAAAAATAAAACATGAATACAGGTGCTTAACGACTTTGATTAATATAAATATTTAGTATGATCTATATATAGTATAGCTTTAGTTCCTCTCTCTGCTGTATGTCTTATTTAATATTAATAATATTAAATGCTCTTTTTGTCACGCTATGGTGAACCATAAGTTTATAGTGTTTTACGGTAATTTTTTTGACCATTTATTTGCCCACGTTTTTATAAAAAAACTGGTTTTGAAAAATTTTTTACTCAATAAAGAGTTTTATTGCTTTATAAATCTATTTCTACTATTTGATTGTTTATTTATAAGGTTGATTAAATATTTATTTTTGGTACAATCGAATATTTGTGTACAAAGCAATGGACGATCATCAATGTTACATAAAATGTGCTTATGTCAAAAGATAATAAATATTTAATTTGTGTAATTAGAATTTGTAGAAGATATGGAAATTCCACGTATAACAATCATAAAATATTTAAATTGTTGCTCAAATAGCTTAATTGCATAACTTAAACAACCAACTGGTAAATTTCGGACTAAATTTCGCAGATTTTAATTTTAATACGATTATTTTGTTGCAACAATTTTTACAAATATTATGCTTGGCGATTTTTCAATTTTGATTTTTTCGGTCTTTTTGTGAAGATAATAATAACCATTACTATGCGTTATTCGTTTCACGATCAATTTGATTCACCTTCAAAATTATATCCGACTAGTTGGAATGTGATGTAAAATGGAAATATATTTTTATTTTTTTAATTGATTACAGATGATCAATTAATCGCAGTGTTCTTAGATTTGTTTGTTGGCGGTTTTCATACGAGTAATTTGTTAGACTTCGCTTTTTTCATGATGCTTACTCGACCTGTAATCCAGATCAAAGTGTATAGCAAATTGAATAAAGCACTTACGAACAAAACACCGTGTCTTGAGGCAGACACATGTGTGCAAATATTATTTAAATTGATATACAAAAATAACTCAGACACGTTTAATATATTCTATAGACTAATACTTTATGAATATAATGAACTAGGGGGCTTAGAAAAACTTATCGGTCTAAGTCCAGCATTATGAGACACAGATCTTAAGGGTTATACATCCCTAAGAACATAGTTAGCTAATCAGCTTATTTTCAGTCCGTATGGATCCAGATGTTTCGGATAAGCCTGAAGTGTTCAGACAAAAGCAGTTCTTCGAAATATCAAACGAATCCTTGGTTGATCGCTTTCTTCCCTTCGGACATGGTTTTTATCATTAAAATAAACCAAGAAAAAATGGGTTTTAAAATATTTAGTATATATATTCTTGACTATCATAAAAACAATATGAAATAAAAAAAATCTTACAGATTTACAATATTCATGATTACAACTTGCCCAGTAAATTTATAGTTTTATAAATAAGCACGCGTAAAAAAAAATCAAAAAGATCAATGCCATAATTTTGAATGTACTTTCTGAGCTACGAGTTATGAACAAATTTGACAAATATTTATTGAATTTGTAGATTCGTATACTTATATTTTTTTTTTCAGTAACTGTAAATAGCATGATATTATAATTATAAGACACTCAATTGTGGAATACTTTATCCGAAACATTAAAAACACAAATAAATAATAAGTATAAATCTATTCTCATAGCTATCTTTTATAATCCAATTCAAACAAAACAAAGTGATATATATGTATTTAAATTATAATCATTTAAAATAACTCCATCGTAATATAGTAAATTTTTATTTTGTTACTTTTAAATTATTTTGAATATTGGCTTGGTTTAATATTTCTACAAGTATTATTTTGTTTCCAAATTATAAGATTGGGGCTGATGCAAATAAATTTGTAGTTGATAATTGGTATAATGATTAATTTTTACAGTAAATGCGATCGGATCAAATTTATATTTGCGTTGTAGGAGCGTGACACGATCCAAAACGCTCAGTTTTATTTGTATCAAATAGTGCTTATTTTATATTGAAAATAAATTGCTAACATTAAAATTCGCATTGTTAAAGTTTTATATTGAAAATAAATTGCTCACGATAAAATTCGCACTGTTAGAGAAATCTGTAGTGTTTATATTACTCAAAACTTGAATCGATTTGAGGACCATCTCCACAAGAAGACTTATTGAATGTAGTCCGTTTATCAGGTCAAATAATTAAAGTTGGTAGTAATGAACTTGCTCGGACTGTTCTTATATAATATGTCGTATCAGAATATCGTTCGGCACGCCATGGGCGAAAAGTTATATAAAAGGTAATTAGAAAAAAAAAATTCCTGGGTACAATATAGATAATTTGATGTTATTGAAAAATATTTAGGGAACCTGATTCGTGAGAGTAACTCAACGAATTTCAATTTTTTTATTTTGAATTATATATGTTTTTTTTATTTTTTTTTTTGGAATTTGCTCACGCTGCAGTCGGATTGAGGTGGTTGACTCGCTTCGCAATTTAAAGTTCAAGGCTGGTGAAATTATTCGTCCACAATTTACTGCATAAAATTTAGCATGTCATTCAGCGCTCATGATTTATCGGCGAGCTCATGCGTATTCCGGGTGAGAGATCATTTTCATCGACGTATCACAGAACTGATAGCGACCTTGGGCGTGCAAAGCGAGCAAATATCGCGGAGCTGACTTGTCCGAGCGCGTATCTGTATTCCGAGCCAGCCGCGAGAGCAGTCGCTCCGACACCGGCGCTCCACGCACTCCTCCGCGCACCCGCCATGGCGCTCGCGCTGGTCCTCATCGCCGTGCTCGTCTACCTGCTCAGCAAGCTCATCAAGCCCAAGAGGTACCCTCCAGGTGAGTCGCCGCTCTGGGTGCACGCCCTCCGCGCGGGAGTCGCACCATCTGTGAACACTTCTGCTGGACCTGCAATGATTCACACTTTTTCAAGTGTTTTTGAAATTTTAACATATACATGTGAAAATACATGTACACACACACAGACACACACACATATATATATATATATATATATATATATATAAATCTTTATTATCTGAGATTATTACCCCGCCTTGACTTCTCAATAGTGAAGTTAACGTTTGAAATATATGTTTTGTGATTTAATCGAGTGATGCATTTTCAAATGGCAATATTATATGCATGACAAAGGCTACAGTGATATAACAGCGTTATTATGTTTTGATTTAAATTACGGAGAGAAAAATTACAGATTATTTATATTATCATTTACGATCAACATTGAATATTTGTATAAATTATCTGTGATTTTTTTTTCAATATCATGCCTTGCGAAAACAATCAATTTCATATCAGTACTACGGAAATAGGTTTTTGTTGCTTTTAACATAACTATGATTGTATTTGTATTGAATATATCCATTGTCAAGTCAGCAAAACAAAAAAGTTTTTCTTTAACTATAAAAATAGCTATGAAAATGATCTTTTACAATAAATTTTTCTTGTTTTAATTCAAACCACAACATCAATATTCACACTCATTTACACAATACCACTAGATATATATTTTTATTATGCTCGTATTACTAAGCAACAGATGTTAGTATTTGTCACCGCTGATCCGTACAATTGATATATCTTTTTTTACTATTTACCAAAAAATTTGTTGGTATTAAATCTCCACTTTATCTTCTTATTAGCAGATATTATCTTATTTTTGCTCACTACTGGGCAGACTATTTTTCAATATTTGTACTACTATCAGATAATTAATTACAATATTTAATCATAACTATTACTTGTACACATCAGAACATTTTAATATATGTATTTTATACTAATTAATAACAACTTGTAGAAATACAAAATATTTATGAAATACTGAAGTATACATATATTTTTTGTTAGTGAAATTTGATTGTATAATGTTATAAGGGTGTTGTAATTAATTTACGAGAAATGTGATATTGTTCTTCTTCAAAGAAAGTTTTATAACTCAATTCAGAAAAGTTTTACACATTATATGATAATATTAAAACATAGACTCACAAACAACCAACAATCACTTTGTCGTTTTTCAATCCTTTAAACACTTATCAGTTGGACGTTTGTCATATTACTATGGTTTTTTCAAACTGGATGTTATGTACACACAAAAATGACAATTTTTTTTAAACTCAAAGCTATTTTTTCTATATTATAACACTATTAAATAATTATTTTAGAGTATTGCCTCCAAAACCGTAAAATTTTTGGGTTGTTCAAGTTTACAGTAATAGATCTATACCAGTATCTTTATATAAGAGTTCAACGACTTGGAGAAAATGTGCAGATAAGTAAAGTTGAAGTCTGCGATATTATTCTATGCTATTATTGTACGTTAAGTATAAGTAAAATAGAATTTTCTACTAATTACTATTAAATAACTTTTTAAAAGTATTTAACACTAAATAACTTTAATATATCATAATAGGAATATTTATCTATTGGGAAAATGAAACTAAAATATTTGTTTCAATCCTGGAACGATAGTGACTTTTATGGGCTATTTTCTAGAAAACCTAGTTTGTAAGCCTCATCAATACAAATAAAGCATAGTTATTTGTTTGTTACATGTCTGGTTTTTATTTTATACTAAAGAAGCAAAACTTCATTTATATCACCACAGTTTATTATACATGGATCAAATCGATCATCGATTTCACTCCATTGCATAAATTGTTGAAAAGGGCTGAATTCACAAATATACAAAAATAATTATGTTTATGTTTACTAAGTAATAATGAGATATTGTTTCCAGGTCCGCCATGGTTTCCAGTTGTGGGCTGCACCCCCACAGTGAAGCGTTTGACCTACAAGTACGGTGGACAGCACCTGGCTGTGAAGGCACTCGCTGACCAGTACAAGACATCTGTCCTGGGCCTGAAGTTGGGTGGTGACCGGCTGGTCATTGTTTTCACAGATGAGCTTGTGCGGAAGGTCCTCACCTCAGAAGTCTACGAAGGCCGCCCTGACAGTTTCTTCCTGCGACTTCGTTCAATGGGAACTAAGAGAGGTAAATAAACAATAAAATTAATTTCTCATTCTTGAGAAGATCCTTCCACTCATTACGCATTTTACTGATTTGTTTTTGAAGGCGTCAATACATTTCATTTTAACATTGTATTTTGTTTGCATCATAATTATGTCATTCTATATTATATACGACTGTATATTCTGTAAAAATCCATTTTGTATCATACCAAATTATATCACTCGTAGATAATTTAGTGAGTATAACGATATGTGCATGCTAAGCTTCCAGTTTGCAAAGGCTCACCCGTTATTTCGAATTTGAAGAATAATAAATAGGCTTGGGTGACCCAACACACATGGTATCATAACACAACAGTTTTCTTTTTGTCAGAGATAATTAACATTGAATAAATTAGCAAAAACTTTAAGAACAAACTCTTTTCTTATTGCTATAATTATTTCTTATTTAATATTATCAATTATTAAAAAAATATTTATACCTAACACTAAAACTCAGAACGCTAAAACAAACAGAAGTGAAATTTTATCTTAGAGTTTTTTTAATTAACCTGAAAAATATTAATATCAAAGAATAATTTATTTATTTTTGATTCGAGATGGTTTTTTAGAACAAAAGGTTTTTATCAAATAATAATGATTCTTTTACTTAGTAACAGGAATTATGAAGAGTTATAAAACCACTGATAACAAAAATATAAACGACAGTCTGTTATATAAATACTATATCTGATTTACGATGATAAGAAGGCCAATAGAAGTATAATATATAAATATATTATATATATATATATATATATATATATATATGTATGTACAAATTTGCTTTTTCAAATATTATCAAATAAAAAAACAATGGCTTTTTATTATGACGTTTCTTAATGATATCTTCTTAAAATAACTAATCGACCTAAAACATTGATGCCAAAGTTTGGAATAACTGGTTCTGTCGAATAACCTTAGATTTGTTTATATTTAATAGCTCGGTAATCACTGTTCAATATTATCAGATTTGCAGAATTGGTTTGTCCTAGATTCTGTTAATATAAAAGATAATATTTTTGTAGAGCTATTGAATAATAATTAGTATTTATGCCAGGAATCTTATCTCAATAACTACTTTAGTGTTTTTAATATTTTTAACTTCAGGAATCACCGGGGTAGATGGACCATTGTGGCAAGAACATCGTCAGTTCGCAATGAGACATCTAAGGAATGTTGGATTTGGAAAACCGATCATGGAAGAGTACATCATTGAAGAGTTGAATCAGCTAGTCAAGTCTTGCGAGGAATCTGGAAAGGACATATACCTCAACGCCACGCTCTCCCCTCATGTCATCAATGTTCTCTGGATGTTTACTGCTGGTACATCTATTTTATAAAATAAATTATCAATATTGTTAATACACACATATTAATATTGCATTTATTGAGTGATGTTTTAAATGCTTAAAAGAAGTAAACACGAGTTTACTTCTTTTAAGCATCATCATACACACGAGTATAATTAAAATTTAGGTAAGAGGATAGAAAAGGATGATGCACGTCTCCCCAAACTCTTGACTCTGTTAACTGAGCGATCTAGAGCCTTCGATATGGCAGGAGGAATTCTCAACCAATTCCCTTTGCTGAGGTTCATCGCTCCCGAGAAAACTGGATACAGCCTCTTAACAAAGCTGAACAAGCAACTACATGACTTCTTTATGGTATGTAAAATTATCCAACAAACATAATTCATTCATTTTCTGTCATAACTACTATTATAATATATATTCTGCCTTAAGTTGCCAATCAAGCATGTTGGTCAAAACCTAAAATAATGTATAAACAAGTTGAAGTAATACTTAAAAAATTTTAATTTACTAAAACAAAAAGATTTTTTTTATTAATTAATCATGAATGCTTTATATAAATTTATCTGATTCTACTTTGTACCATGGTTGATAAAACTGCTGTTGTATTTTATCATAAAAATAGAATAGTTAATGATAAGCTACACATGAGTATTATAAAACATTTATTTAATTAAAATATATATACTTAATTATTCATTTAAAAAAATAAAATACATAAAAAATCATATTGATAATTTTTTCTGCAAATGAATAAGCAAAAACAAAAAATAATAAAGGATAGTTTATATTCCTCTAAATTCTGGTGTTAATTTTTTTAATTGATCTCTAAGTGTGTAGTATATTTCAACTTATTTTCACATTATATTTTTTATTAATTATGTAAATTAAATATGAATACATGTGTACAAATCAGGGAACGATCATTGATATTATATAAATTGTGCTTATGTTAAATGAGATTAAATATTTCATTTGTGTGTTATTGAAATTTATTGTAGATATGAATGCTCTGTATGAAGTTATTATCTACAGTAAATAACAATCATATAATATTTTAATTCAAATGAATTAAATTGTATTGTTATTACTAAAACACCAAATGGAAAATTTTAGACAACATTTCTAATAATTATTTTTGAATATATAGACACAGCAAAACACAATGGTTAACTTGGGAAACACGTTTAACAACAATAATACGGTATTCATTTTTTAATAGGTATTATACACATTTTTTACTTCGAGGTTATCTCACCTTTGCAAACCTATAAATTTATCAAAAGATCTATAACATTAATCAAGCCTAGTTTTTTTATTTTCTATTGTGGACAAAATCAATATACAATTGTTATAATAATAATAACTAATTAGAATTTTTAAAAAAACCACTGTCTGGTTTGTATGATCTCATATTGCAACTAATTATATAATCAAAATGCACTGTTTTTAGTAAACTGAAAGCTATAATTTTTAACTGGACTTATATTCTTTGGCAGGAGGCAATAAACGATCACCGAAAAACAATATCTATTGCTGATGAAGATTTAATTCATACATTCCTGTGTGAAATGAAGGAGAAAAAAAATGATAAAAACAGTACTTTTACAGGTAAAATAATTGTTGATATGAATTATCGTATGTGATACTGCAATATTGCTGTACCGAGTATACGATAAATTTATTTAAAAAAATTATCTATATTAATTTGATGAAGCGGTTTATGTTTTGAATGTGAGAAAATTTATCATTTATTGTGACAAGTGGTATCACTAATGATATTGCCTATAAGTCATTGCAAATAAAACAAAGTCTTACTATTAAGTTTTCACAATTATTTTGCTGCGATGATCTTTGCAAATATATTGCTTGGCGATTTTTCATATTTGATTTTACCGGTCTTCTCGAAGAAAATGTTTATATTTTTTATTACAAAAAACCATAAGTATTAAGAAGATGTAATTTATTGATGTTCGCATTATATTTTATACTTTATTGGTATGGTACACTAGGTTACAAAATGCTTATGTTACTTTAAAGAAGCGATCTATTGCCAATATGATTAATGTTTAAATTTATAGTTTGCTAATTGTATTCTGAAGTTAAATAGAAATATTATTTTAATTTGTTAATTGATTACAGATGATCAGCTTATCATGGTTTGCTTAGATTTATTCATTGCTGGTTCTCAGACAACAAGTAATACATTAGACTTCGCTTTCCTCATGATGCTTACTCGACCTGAAATTCAACTCAAAGTTCAAAGCGAATTGGATAAAGTACTTATGAACAGAACACCATGTCTGGAAGACAAACACATGTAAGTAAATATTATTTATTTTTACATTTATGGAAATAAATACAGTTTGGCTTATTTGGTCTAATTTAAAATGAACTGAGAAATATGGAATAATGATGAATTTCTTCTTAAATTCACCATAGATTACCGTATACAATGGCAGTACTGCACGAGATTCAGCGCTACTTTAACATTGTGCCACTTACCGGCCCGAGGAGAGTATTAAGAGACACAGAGCTCGATGGTTACACCATCCCTAAGAACACAGTTGTGCTTATCAGCTTATTTTCCGTTCATATGGATCCTGAGATTTGGGGTGACCCTGAAGTGTTTAGACCAGAGCGTTTTATAGGACAAGATGGAAAATTAAAAGAATCCCTGGTTGATCGCCTTCTTCCTTTTGGACTTGGTATTTATCATCTTTCTTTATCATTTGTTATAATAAATAAACTAAGAAAGATTTTGTACTTTCAAATATTCATAGTGTAACTTATTTTCTTTATTATCATGGAAATTGTATGAAATCAGAGAATCTTACAGATCTACAATCTTCAAGAAATATTTTTGAATGTTCTTTTAAGCTGCGAGTCATGAGTAAATCTATTATCAATTCTTTCAGTAGCTGTAAATAGCATGAAATTATAAGAATATGACAAACCAATTTTCGTCAACAATAATCTCATAAACTAAGTGAATTCTCATTTATAATGGATTGCTAGTATACAATTTGATTTAAATGCTATTTCAGGGCGAAGGCGTTGTCTGGGAGAAGCTTTAGCAAGAGGTTGCATATTTTTATTCTTCGCTGGAGTCATGCAACGCTTTAAGATTGTTACCACTGATGGTGTGATGCCGTCTACAGAGCCAAACGTAGGCATTACCATAAGCCCACCTGCATACCATGCAAGTGTTTTACCTAGATTTGAACGACTGTAATCTATATTATGTAATGAAAATATTATATTATTTCATTAATGTATTTTAATTTTGTCATCAATGTATTAAACCTTTATTCCATAGTGACTACAATTCTTTCTACAATATTAACCTATAAATGGAGTCTTAGATAGATATTTAAAAAACCCCAAATACTGCTTTACATTTTAATATAATTATTGTAAGAACTAAATAAATGAGCCTTGTTACTTTACCAATTTATGTCGTAACTAAAAAAGAAAACAAGATTTTAAATGTTAATATTATTATTTTAAAGAATATTCATATATATTTTTTAAATAAATTTTGGTTACAATAATTGTATACTTGACATGGTTCGAAAGAGACACTCGCATACATCTGCTTGGATTTTTAAGAAAATCTTCAAAAATATGTTTCATGCGTGTGATTTTTAAGCTACTTTTTCACAAATAAGCAAGGTGAGTAATTTTAATAATACTTCATTGTATTTGTGCTAATTGACAACATCCTATCAATGTGTTGCGTATATACATTTGTTATTGGCAGTTTTGTTTGATAGCGCCTTTTATTCAAATCCTAATCAAATAGTTATTATTCATACATAGCCCCTAAAGTGCATCGGTTTTGGACTTTGGTAAAATAATAAAATAGATATGTATGCATACAAATTTTATTTTTCCAAAACTTAAGACCTTTCCAGTAAAACAGGTACATAATAAGTAAATCTATTCTAATGACTTTTTTTATCAAATATTACCCAATTCAAACAAAATAAAGCAATTTTTATAAATTATAAACATTTACAATAATCCCCATAGTAAGCAAGCAAATCAAATATTTATTTTATTTATAATAAGTCACTTACATTTAAGTTAACAGCTATATTGTGCTTGTATTTTATTTATACTGAAGTGTAAATTTTCCATAGTGAGCGATAAAAAACTATGGAAAATAATAAATTTAAGAACTAAATACATGAAACATTGGCCCCATTCAAACAATAATAATTTTATTAATTTTAATTATAGAAACCCTGTAATTATATTTAAAAAAGAAAAACCTTTAAGTATTATTCTTATATATATTTTTTTTAAATTTCAGTCAATACTTTAATATATTTTACAAGCATAAATTACTTTCTATACCACTTTAAAATCAAAAATCCAACTTCATCAGTAACTATCTTTATAAAATATATTATATTCTGTATAAATAGTAAAATACTTCAATATTTATTAGTACGACAATTTCTTTAGCAAATGATACAATAAGTTACATCAGTTATTAGCACATTAGGATATAAATCTATTTTTTTCCTATAAAGGCCTGTTGATTTCATTGTATAGTATTCAAAATCAGATAACTGTTTTGACAATAAATATCCCATCAAAAATATTTTTTTTAAATATGTAAAGCTTATGAAATCTAGCACTTTCGGCAAGAATACTGTATCTGCTAAATTTATTTTATAGAGAAAGAAAAATAACAATGTTTTTAATAGATTTAATTGCTTTTAAGGGAGCTAATAATGTAACTAATTGTGGACATTAACATTTAATTACATATGCAATTTTTATATGCAGGAATGTGCAATGATGTATTAATGTACAATATACAATGTTATAAGTAGAGGTGCTTGCTAGCTTATCAAGCAAATGTTGTGTATTATAACTCAAGATAAAATATTCTTGACGAAGGTGGTCAAAACGGTAAGCAGAACTGTAAATTGTGTCAATAATAAATTGTAAAAGTATTTTAACGAAAATTAAGCCTATATCTGTATGGAACACACGTAATCTTAAGTAAAATGGCAAGTTACACCCTCTTGAACAAAAATACAAGAGCCACTTGCATAATACAAAAATATCTTACATTAATACTAAGGAATCCCAACATATGGGTAACTAAAGGAAGGCATTTACACAATACTTGGAATTCAATTATTCATTGAGCGTTAAGGCTAACTTTATCAGAATTTTAATATTGCGATGTCATAAAATATTGTGGAAGTATTTTTGAGGGGTTACACTACAGCAAGTAATCGATATAGTATTAACATAATATATTGGAATAAAATGGAATAACAAAATTTTACAAAATACTATCACAATTTGAACATTTGGCAACATACCTATGATGGACTGAGATACTCCATTCAAACAAAAATATAATTCATTTATAATATGGCAAATCAAGTACATTAGTTGAAGTAAAAAAAAAATCCACTAAATATATGTGTTAAATTTCTTTTTAAGTAATTAGGCATTAAGCACTTAATGACGTAAGGAACTAATCATTTCAAAAACACAACCCTAAACTTCTTGCACATTCCCCCAACCGATGCACAATTCCAGTGCTTTTTTCCACTCATGATGCTTAGTAGCCCGGAGGTTAGCAGACATAGTTGGCATAACCGTTTTTCCTTCATCTATCACAAAATTTTCATTGATACCTCCGAACCCAACAGCCCACTGTGCTACCATGGCTGCTCCAAGTGCCGTGCTCTGAGACAACCCGGCTTTCACTATATTATAGCCTGCTAGGTTCGCCTGAAGTTCCAAGAAGTAATGATTTTCTGTCATTCCGCCATCAACCTGAAAATGAAATGAAGAAAAAAAAAGACTTCCTAAATTAAGAGGTTCGTAGTTTATAGTGTATTTTTAGTTTAAAAGCAGAACTATTAAAACTTAAATGAATAATTTTTTGTGTTACCTTAAGACTCTTCATCGTAAATTTACATTGTTTCTCCATAACTGTTGTGATATCGAGTACTTGTAAACACACAGCTTCAAGTGCAGCTTTGACAATATGGTAGCTATCTGTATCTTCAGAAACATTGCAGATTACACTAAAACAATATTGACATATAATTCATGTAAAGCCAAAGCAAGATTTCAAAAAGCAAAATTTTTTGGTAATTACACACTAACCCCCGAGCTTCTGCATTCCAGTATGGTGCAAATAATCCACTAAAAGCAGGAACAAATATTACACCACCTTCTGCTGGAGCCATCTCAGCGAGTATGTGAGACTGTGAAACATCATCCAAGATATTCATATTTGATCGAAGCCACTCAATGGCATGTCCAGCAACGGCGACCTGTAATTCGTCCATTACCACTGTCAAGACTATTGCAATTTTATTTTTATTGCCAGCAACATTAAACCATACATCAAAATACATTATCATAATTTATTGCCTCATGTTTCAGTGTGAGTATAAACGCCAGCAATTGAGAATTGAATTGAACATGAGAATATACATATGAAAGAATTAATTCTAAATAAAACAACGTACAAAAAGTTAACTCGCAGCAATTATATGGTTTAAATTTAAAAAATCAAGCTTATTTACATAATAAAACAATCATACATATATTTGATCACTTAAAATATATTCCTATTTCACTATTGTCTTAGCAGAGATACAGAAAATGATAATCATTCATCGATTATATGGTAGAAGACTTACTGATCCTTCCAATGCATAGCATGCAGGAGCATCAGGCCCCAATTGGTAAGCTACAGTAGTCAACAGTCCTGCATTGCTTTGAGTAACTTTGTTGCCAATATTATATAAAATAAAACATCCAGTTCCGTAGGTAGCCTTAGCATCTCCAGGATTGATACAACGCTGTCCCAAAAGTGATGACTGTTGATCGCCTAAGCATCCAGCAATACGAATACCTTTGAGAGGTCCATCTTTAAATTCTCCATATACCTAGTAAAAAAAATGTAGGTGTATTATTTCATTTATGTTTTAAGAGTTCATTGATTTAAAAGTTATACAAGACACAACAAATTGGCAGAACCTCAAGAGTTCAAAGAAAAACAGATTACAGACAAGAACGAAAGACAGAAAAAACAGTACATATTAATAAAAGTTTATGAATTCTAAGATTAGATTTGACAAAATATGAGTTTTTTCCGAAAAATGTAAAAAAAAACAGTGTGTGATATTATGTAAAATTTAGTAATTTTACTTTTTGATATGCTTTTCTATGACCTTGTACGTGCTTTAATGATTTGATATTTTTATAAAACTATGGTAACCAGTTCACGGTTGGTTTACAATTCATCAAATTAAAATGCAGTTTATACCTCTGAACTGGATCTTATCTCGGGTAAAATAGATTTTGGTATGTTGAAGAATGTTAGAAGTTTTTCATCCCACTTCAATGTATGTATATTCATGAGCATAGTTCGAGATGCATTGGTTACATCTGTGATATGTTTACCTGTGAAATATGAAATTAGTCAATGTTACAAATAACAGTTAACACACTATCACAATATACTATAGCACCACCGGAAAAATATAATTTAATAAAATAACAATTGCATTTGCACATATTATGTTTCATTTAAAGATAAAAATATTTCTATTACCCAAAAGATGCCACATAAGCCAAGTATCGACTGTTCCAAATAAACATCTATTTTCATCAATAGCCTTCTTAACATCCGTCACATTGTCCATCAACCACGCTAGTTTAACGGCACTGAAATAAGTAGAAAGTCGAAGCCCACAAATTGGCTAGAAAGAAGGAAATAAAAATATCAGCAAAACAGAAAAAATTGAACACAAAAGAAATATTTTACTTTATTTATGCCTACTTTTATAAAATTGACATAGGAATTGCTTGGGACATTGTTTAATATGTTTTCAATCGTAGTTTTAGTACGGATGTCAGACCATAGTATGGCATTATACAATGGCTCTCCAGTATCTTTATCCCATACCAAAGTAGTTTCTCGTTGATTTGTTATGCCGACTGAAACAATGTCCTGAAATTTTATATCACGATTAGAATATGAAAATGTTTTAACAATATAAATAGGAATCAAAAAGTAAATAGGGACTGCACAAAAAAAGTTCAATATAGATAATTCAAAACCTCACGATGTAGCTAGAAATAGGTTTTCCAAAAAGGCAAAAATTATATACACACGGGAACATTTTTAACATTATATTTGCTTATACATTAAATATAAGATTTACAAAAATTCTTAAATGTGCACATAAAAATAATTTTATGGCACGAGTTACCGCAGAGTAGAAATTGTACATAAATTAAAACAATTTCAGATGAAATTAAAATTACATAATTGTTTTATTTTATCACTATCCATTGTTTACTCTGTCAATAATGATTTTATTTGACTTCGTCATTAACACAATGCTATAATAAAATAGCCGTAAAGATAACAGAGTACAGAATAAAAGACTTACTGCTTTAGATCCTCCCATTTTTTCCAATTTTTTTATAGTCTCTGTAATACAAACTTGGACTACGTTAAGAATTGCCCTGGGATCCTGCTCAACCCAACCTTCTTGGGGTGTTAGTTGTTTGATTTCCATTTGATGTGAGCACACAACTTCTGAACTGCCTACTTTGAATAAGATGAAGCGTGCACTAGACGTTCCTTCATCAATAGCACCCACCAAAGGCCACAATGAAGAGGTCGCCATTCTGGAAATACAATTTTAGTATTATTATAATTGGCCACATATCTATACCATTTTTCTTTCCAAATGTTATTAATATAGTCAGTTTAATTTTCTGCGAATGTCAGTGTTAATTAAAATATGTAATCATTATCATTTTGATTGAATTAGAAATAAATATAGCGAAAGCAGTGTCGTAAGTTTTGAGTGGATAGTCACTTAACAGCCTGGTTGTAACCTTGTAATTGAAGATTGTTAAAAGATTAGAGTTTGATACAAGACATTAGTTAATATAATAACAGAATGGACAGGAAGAATATAATGAACAACTCACATTGATATAATACGCTGATAATATCATTTTAGTTTACTGATTATCGAAAAATCCAAAAAGAAGATATTTTGAATGACATAAAACTAACCTGCCTTGTTTCAGTGATGATGGCAAACTATAATACGTTTAATTTTAAAAAAACGCGATGAAACCTTGAAGTCTCGAAATATTACGTTCATATGCGAAAATGACAAGCTGAAGACGTCCAATGTGCACCTAATTTATATGTTTTCTGTAATACATAATGCTCAGTGGCCAGGTGTGTATTTTGGCAAGTAGGTAATGAGGTGAAATTTGGACTGTGCTGCGGATTGGACTTCGCACTTAGTATTGCCAGACGTCAACAACATATTGAAAGTCAAGCATTTATATCAGTAAAAGAAAATATATTATTATTCTCGGTCGACATTGGATGCCAAATATATAAAAATAACAACAAAAAATAACATATTTTTGTTACAAGAATTCTAGGATACATTTTTCTATTTGCACATGCTTGCATACAACGCCCGTATAAAATAATTCTGCCACATACCTAAAGAAGATGTTGGTAATGGGAGTCATTTTTTTGTAAATTTGAATAAAAGAAAATCTATATAATAACTATTTATTAATTTAGCCCTGTTATAAACCTAATAGTTAACAATTGAGATTACTTTAATCATTTGGTAAATTAATTTAAGAACTATAATGATTACAAAAAAAAATTGGTCACCATGGCCTATCGATGTATACAATTGTGATCAGTGTATGGGTAATGGTAGTTAGCTGATGTCGCATAAATAATTGCTGGCTAATTTCCACCCAGTACAATCTGCATGAGCGCAAAGCCCACAAGAAGTGCACCGGAACCACATTTAATTGTCTTGCCCGAAATCGCCGCACACAAGACACCGGTCATTAGATTTTTTTCTTCATCATCATTCATATTCACCTCAGAAGTTTTATTCAATTCTTGCAGAAATTGTTTCTTTTAATTCTGAGAACCTACCTTCTGCAGCTTGCCTTTCACAGCTTAAACCTTATTTTTGTTTTCTTTTTTGATCATGGTGTATTGTCAAATTGTTTTATGCCGCTTCTTTCTTTTCTGTCTTATCTTAAGGACATGTGTTTTCTTAAGCATCTGGATGGAATTTTGTATTCTTGACTTGTTCTCGGGTGTTGAATGAACAAAAAACGTTTCATCAAATAGATTTATCCTTCCTGCAAGGCGGTTCTTCATGAAAAAAGTCACATTCTTTGCTATAATGGCAAACTGGGTTTTAAATCACGATCTAAAATGCTATGGTCATTACATATCACAAGCATAGAAAGAAACACCAAGTAGTTTTAACTTTACCTTTGGATTTGTCCACTTGAAAAATTAAATCAGAAGATCGTTTTATTTCTATAACTTATAAACGTGTGGCGCAAACTAGGCAAGCTATCATCAGAGTGCCTTATCTGTGCACAGATAGCGATTGGCTTAAAAACATCGCTATCTCTCGTTTCGTTTCTGTTAAAATGGGGTGACCACCATTGCCTACTGACTTCAATTGCCTACATCTTTCTTATGGATATTCACGAAATGATAAATTAAATGGCATAATCCGTTAATTATCCAAATAAGGTAAAAATTCATGATATTTTGGTCGAATACGAAAAAAATAAGGCAACACTGGTTAAATGTCATTTTAGACAGAAAAGTGGTCAACTGTAGTGCATAATGCCAACTGCATTGCATTGCATTTATTGTTGAGTATTTATCTTATTACAGTGAATTGAATACTGCTTGGCTGAGTCATAAATTGAGATCCACCGATCCAATTATTTAATTTAATTATATTGCAGCAGCTTATTTCTTGGTTTCTTCAATATGGTAATAAAAAAATATCTAGCGCGCACACCCCTCAGACAGCATACGTATCAAATAACAACTTTTATCTACTAAATATGAATTATAATGTCAATTTTGGTTACGATCTTATTTTCTTGAATTTATTAGTTTTATTATTATACAACCGTTAGCTAAGGTAATGATTTCAATAAATGTTATCGTCAGATCAAACCTAAAATGATAAATGCACACGATAACCCTGTATTCCAAATGTTATCGCTTTTAGGTTAATGATTTTAATTATGTTTAGTTGCATTTTAATGAAGTGTTTTTGATTTCTTTAGAAAGTTGCGTTGGTTAGGGTCAATTCACTTTTCTAGTACATGTTATTATATTGTTGATTTGGCAATTTTTTATTAACAGTTTTTTTTTTCATGTCTTGCTATGGAAAGATATCCTCTTAGGGGGAACCTAACATCATTAATGTCCACATCACCAACTTACCAATCGGTAACGAAGAAGGTACTACTAATTTTTAATATTGTTGATCTATTATTTTACTTGCATAGTGTATTTTACTAATGAAGTACACTTTTATATTACACCTAGTTTACTATTTTGTAATTTTGTAGGGACCACGAGGCAGCGGACAAGTCGGACAAGGACCGCTGCTAGATGTGGAACTCACCAGTCAACAATCTCCTCCGAACCACGGGACTTTTTCAAATGGTACCTATAGTGTTTTTCTATTTTACTTATCGGTCTACAACTGTAATCTCTTTAATTCATTGAGTTTGATTATACAAGAGAAAATTTAGGTTTTTCATTCACCAGTTATTACAGAAAAGCGTTTTAATAAAAACATTTTCTATGTGGTATTTTATTTATCTCACTCAAGGACAGAAAAGGGGATTTTATGTAAAATGTGATGCTAGTATTTATTGATTTGTAGCTTAAAAATTCTTTGGATACAGTTAATTGCATGCAAAACATTGCATCTTAACACTTTTATCATATTACGTAGGAACTAAAAACTTGTGTTTTGACACATTTAAATGCAATACTTATTTTTTATATAATCAAATGTCTGCAAAACAAATTGTGATAAGTGATTCTCCATTTTTATCGCTTCATTAGTTTGGAGTCTTGTTTAGTATTAAAAAAATAGTCACATTCTTGCATATATATTTTTCCTAAATTTTTCTTTTTGTTTGTATTGATGATTTGCAATCTATTAGTTTTTATCAGGGGTGGCCAACAAGTCGATCGCAAAGCCTATTTCGGTTGATTGCTCGCAATGCCTTAACTTAGACATGATAAATAGAGCATTAATTTACGACCCTACTAGTTAGGGCGGCAGTAAAGGCGTTCTGTTTACACTGCACTAGACTGTAATTCAGTGCCTTGCACCCGTGCTTTTGAAGTACCAGAAAATTGTTATTAAAGATACTTATTCCAACTTGGAATGTATCTTAGCTATTTTTTCATGACAAGTCGATCGCGATACATTTTTAAGATAGAAAGTAGATCTTATGTACACAAAAGTTAGCCGCCCCTGGTTTACATCAATTTACTTTCCTCACAATAAACTTTCTTCTGTATATATTATATGTATATATATTAAATGAAACAATGATGTTAACAAATAGATATTGCAACTGATAAATTCATTACCAACCTAATTCTGAAACTTAGTAGGTATAGGTGAGAAAATACAGAATTCACATCAAATGCCGCATTCTGAACCAAATGTAAATGTTTGATGAAATATTATTGAAGATTAGTCGCTTATTTTTAAAAATATACTTGTTATGTTGGAAATAAATAATTGTTGGATAAAATGAATGCCATTAATTTTTTCTGTACACAATTATTGTAAATTTGCTCGGTATACATTTGATACTTGGATATTTATTGGTTATAGCGATTTCATAAATTTCATTATCTCTCTGAATTTCATACAAACTATTATAAACCGAACAGATGTATATCTTAGTAATTAGAGTGTTGATCAAATTTTAATATATTGTTTTTTTTTAATTATGCAAATAATGCCAAATCTTGTAACTATTAAAATATATTTAAGTAGAATATTCCTATTTACCCATCAGTGATTAATAAAAAAAACACTGAGTTAAACATTGCGCATATTATTAACTCATACTTTTTGTTTCTGTTATGCTAGTTCTTCATTCATTCGCTCTTTTGTATCATTTTAAAACTTTTTTTTCTTTTGTTTAAGTAACATCCGTTAAATATTCTGGCCCAGTATTAGGTAAGTTCATATACTTAGTTTTTTTTATGATTTTAACATATCGTTTCATTCCTAATTTTCATTATTTTAAATCACAATGATAAATGAATTATAAGATATTGTATAACTATTGATAATTTTTGGTACAATTCTGTGCATAATTGTTGTAAATCTAGTGGTGTGTGATGATTGATTTTACTGTTGATATTTCATGTACATTTATCACTTCATTATTATATGTTACATACAAAATGGATTGTAAATATCAGTAGAAGAGTCTATCATCATGAAATTAGTAACTCTAAAATCCACAAAATAGATTTTATAGGTTTGTATATCAGATATTTGTGCATGTAAAGTAATTATCAGCTTTTATAATTTGAAGGTGTAAAGATTCATTAAAAAGTATGTTTCCAGTATTGATATTAAATTACCCTTGCAACCAATGATCAAATTTTCAAAACTACCCTATAGAGTGACGGAGAATTATCCATGTACTCAGATTTCGAGCTTAAAAATTTATGACCAATCTGATAATATAATTTTTAACACATTTCCACAAACAAGTCATTATTTATTTTTTTGTTAAAAGGCATAGATAACAGATAATAGTAACATATGATATTGAATAATCAAATGGTTTGAAATTACATAACGGGTTTTTTTTTTTTTAAATTATCCTATTAAATTTTTAATAAAAAGGCTTGTAAATATTTTAAGTTATACTGTACATGCTTGACTACATGAATCCACTGATTATTAATTAAAACTATTTATTTTTTGCTTATATGTACGGTCGATGGTAATTTAATTCGTGTGGCAACACTTGACACCTTTTCTCCTGTCATTGCTATCGACAGCCGCTACGATGTATTTATTCTTTGGCCACTGCACAGCGTAAATTATAAACTTTGATGTTAATTTTATTATTCGGTGCTAAATATTGTGAATGCGTTAAGGTCTAAATGTCACCTTAATCGTTTCCACATAAACATACACGTTGTACGTCCTCGTTTACCTATCAATGTGGACAATTGTCACCTAAGATTGTTTTATAAAAAAAAAATGTGTTTCATGTCAGTATTTTAATTTTGTTGTAGGTGAGAGTGTTACATTCTCCGGAATGCAAGGTATGTTATTATGTTTGTTTTATTATATTTACTATACATCACTTACGCTTTGTAAATAAATAATTACGATCTAACTATGCTGCCTAAGTTGTTTCTATTTACCGCTATGTTCGTAAATCTAACGAAGAAACCTTTTGTTTCGTACAGACGAAATAATTTGTTATTTTGAGAATTATTATTTAGGACTTGTTTAAAAGCATGTTACTACATGCATAAGCTTAATTGACAAAATGCAATATGGCAGGCGTTCTATATTACCGGTCATTATTCAATTATATATAAATTGTTTGCATCATGTGGAAACCAAGGATTTTATGATTTGTTTGGTACTGTTAAATCTCTATATAATCATAATTTAAACTATCTTCCTTGAATAATTACGATCTTTATAAAAAAAATCTGACATATGGCTGACCCTTTGAAAACCTTAAATGTCATTATTATGTAAATGTCTTTGGTTAATTATTTAACTGAAACAAATAGTAATTGTTTTGTATTAAATCACATGGAGTTTATTATTTTCTATTGTCACATGCTGAATTCCGTATTATTTAAAGATCTAAAATTTAAGAAAAGATGTTTCATTACACTCTACTCTTTAGCTGACAGTGATGATATTCCCGGGATTGGGCAGTATGACGATTTCCATACAATCGATTGGCAACGAGATATTGCAAGAGATCGAATGCACCATAGGTACATCGTAAAGAAAAGGCAAGATTCTATATGGGATTTAATCAAGGTAAATTAAGTTCATTTTTGTGTTATACGATAAATATTATGAGGTTTATAAACTTTAATTGAAGTCATCAATATTTATGTACAGGGAGCTCATGATGCCTGGTCAGGGTGGGTTTGTGTTCTACTGGTGGGACTTTTTACGGGTGCCCTGGCTGGTGTTATTGATATCGGTGCAAGTTGGATGACTGACCTAAAATTTGGGATATGTCCGCAAGCTTTCTGGCTGAATCGCGAGCAGTGCTGTTGGTCTTCTAATGAGACCACATTTGATCATGGAAATTGTTCTCAGGTTAATTTATATATTTTATATTATTTTATGTATGACTTAGTTACCAAAATAGGATTGTTAATTTTGTATTTTTACCATTTCTAGTGGCTCACTTGGCCTGAAGTATTTGGCGAATCCCGTGAAGGAGCAGGGTCATATGCAATATCTTATTTATTCTACATTGCTTGGGCACTTGTATTTGCTGCCCTATCTGCATCGCTTGTGAGAATGTTTGCCCCTTACGCCTGTGGGTCAGGTATTCCAGAAATTAAGACCATTTTGAGTGGTTTTATTATAAGGGGGTACCTTGGAAAATGGACTCTTATCATTAAGTCTGTTGGTTTGATTCTCTCTGTTTCTTCCGGACTATCACTTGGAAAAGAAGGTCCTATGGTTCATATTGCCAGTTGCCTGGGTAATTTGTTTTATATACATAATTTTAATTGATTATCTTAATAATAATCATATGTACATACATATAATTATCGTAAACTTAATTAATATTTTTGTTTTCGCTATTTACAGGTAATATTTTTTCATACCTCTTTCCGAAGTATGGTCGAAATGAAGCAAAGAAAAGAGAAATTTTGTCTGCAGCTGCGGCAGCTGGAGTGTCAGTTGCATTTGGTGCTCCAATTGGCGGAGTTCTTTTCAGTTTAGAGGAGGTATGTAATTTAACTACTGAGCAATACATACAAATTTAATCACACTGTAATTACTATAATTTAGTATTTTTATTTCTAGGTCTCGTATTATTTTCCTCTAAAAACTCTGTGGAGGTCATTTTTCTGTGCCTTGATTGCTGCTTTTATTTTGCGGTCCATAAATCCTTTTGGAAATGAACATTCTGTTTTGTTCTTTGTGGAATATAATAAACCATGGATATTTTTTGAACTTGTACCATTTGTGGGGCTTGGAATTATTGGTGTAAGTATAACTTATCAAAATAAAAGCTCATAAGATATTTTGATGTCATAAAATTAAACCATCAATTAAATTTATTAGTTTTTAGTTAATATGATACACCATGATTTTCTTTCTAGGGGTGTATTGCTACGTTGTTTATCAAGGCAAATATTTACTGGTGTAGATATCGTAAATTCTCCAAACTTGGACAGTATCCAGTTACAGAAGTTCTTGTTGTCACTGTTGTATCTGCAATCATTGCCTATCCTAACCCTTATACCAGGATGAATACCTCGCAGCTAATTTACTTGCTTTTCAATCAGTGTGGAATCTCTAACTCTGATCCTCTTTGGTAAATTTCATATTATATTTACAATTTTAATATTATATCAGCAATGTATAATATCATCTTGTATATTCCAATAATCTTTTTACTTTTCTTTTAGTGATTACAATCGTAATTTCACGGATGTTAACTCAGCAATAGAAATAGCAGCAGCAGGTCCCGGTGTGTATCGTGCTGTTGTACATCTCCTACTTGCTCTTGCGTTGAAGTTAGTAATGACTGTCTTCACTTTTGGCATGAAAGTCCCCTGTGGATTATTTATTCCAAGTCTTTGTCTCGGAGCTATTGCCGGCAGGATTGTTGGAATTGGTAAGTAGAAGTTCAGTAAAAACAGTTTATTTTACATTTCCTAATCCTTTCAATTTGTTGTATTATGATGATTATTGTTAAATAAATAATTTGCAAAACTATTTCAGGCATGGAGCAACTTGCCTACAATTATCCGAAGATTTGGCTATTTAGTGGGGAGTGCTCTACAGGAGATGATTGTATAACACCTGGGTTATATGCCATGGTGGGAGCAGCTGCTGTCCTTGGAGGAGTGACACGTATGACTGGTCAGTTTATTATTTTCACTTATTCATAAAATATATTCTACCATTAGAATCATAAATGTTACTAATCAATGAATTTATTTTACAGTGTCGTTAGTGGTCATTATGTTCGAGTTAACTGGTGGTGTTCGCTACATTGTACCTCTCATGGCAGCTGCTATGGCTTCGAAGTGGGTCGGTGATGCTCTCGGTCGCCAAGGAATCTACGATGCTCACATTGCTCTCAATGGCTATCCATTCCTCGACAGCAAAGACGAGTTTCAGTATACGTCACTAGCCGCCGATGTCATGCAGCCCAAGTACAAACTGAATACTTATTAATAATTTAGTTTGTATTTGTTGCAATTAAAAATAAACTTATTAAATATAAAAATTAACCAGATATTTTAAAACAATTCTTTTGGTAAATTTGGAATGGCGCTTATTTATATAACCTATAGTTTTGAAAAAATAATATTTTGCATTCATATTTCAATGAAAAATAACATCTCTCTTATCATGACTCAAAATTATTATTTTCTTATTGTTAGTATATTTTTCTCAGTTAATTGATTTCATTTTTCTGTCTAGAATATAAATTATTATCAGGTTATAGTATAATAAAGGAATATTAAGATTATATTTATGTGTACATTATACTTTGCGCACCGCGGAATACGCATGCGTGTATTTGAAATATATCAAGTACTTCATTCATTAAATTAACATAATATCAGTATTTGATTTGGCACTAGAGCTTAGCGAAATGGACTTGCTTGCAAATAGTTTAGTAGGAGTCTATTTTAAACATAACAAATATTTATCATTAAAATATTTTTACTCAACTTCAGAATCTCCAAAGGTATAATAAAAGCTCCTAGCTTCCAATCAATGTCTGAAAAATTTTGCTTGAAGTACGTAAAAAAAATATAGGAATCGTTCTTTTGGCTTTTTTAAAAACAATGTTTATATGTTGATTATTGCTGCGACAAGTTCAATCACACACGATAAAACTCTACTTTACCTTAATTTAATGTCTTTTGTTTTATTATAGCTATTTAATACAATATTTGTTTTTATTTATTCAGACGGAATGAGAC
Organism: Atopsyche davidsoni; assembly: GCA_022113835.1. Lineage (NCBI taxonomy): Eukaryota > Metazoa > Arthropoda > Insecta > Trichoptera > Hydrobiosidae > Atopsyche > Atopsyche davidsoni. The sequence goes on along the minus strand of JAILWY010000019.1, from coordinate 2,442,879 downwards.
TCTCAGTGTCATCACACAAGACTCCATGACTGTAGATGATATGGAAGTGCTTCTCAAAGAAACGGAACATAATGGCTATCCAGTTGTAGTGTCTCGAGAATCCCAATACCTTGTAGGATTTGTCATTAGACGGGACCTTAATCTCGCGTTAGGTAATTATTACCATTGTTTTTTAGTAGTATAGTGTAATAACATTTGAAGTTATTTTTAAAATGTATAAATTAATTGTCTAATAAATGTTTATCGTTTTAGCTAATGCACGTCGCATGATTGAGGGTATTACTGGGCAGTCTCTGGTAATATTCAGTGGAACACCGTCGCCTCAGGGTTCATCAGTTGGATTTCCATCTCCCAAGATATATCTTCATAAGATTTTGGATATGGCACCCATCACCGTAACTGACCAAACCCCCATGGAAACAGTCGTAGACATGTTCAGGAAACTAGGTCTCAGGCAGACTTTGGTCACTCATAATGGGTAATTATCTTTTTCATAATTTATATTGCTTTCCAATTTTCATTTCATAATCCCAAGTTAAGCAAAAATTAATAAATAGTGATAATTTTTATCAGTGACAAGTTGATGGATTCAAATTGACCTTACTATCAATAAAATATAGAAATGTTATTGATAAAAGTATCATTTGATGAGATACCAGTGATAAAATTAAATTTAAAAACTTAATTTACCCGATAACATTATTCAAATATTTGATGAGCCTATTAAATAATGTCAACAAAATAATTATTTATTTTAATTTCTCAAAAACAGGTTCATGCGATTGTTGCTATTGCATTTAGCAATATTTACCTTTTAAAATATTGTCAATAAAACATTATTGCATACGTGTAGTCTGAATTTCTGTGCGATGGACTTGGTATTTATTTATTTGCATACACCTGTTCTATTTTTCCTGTTTAGATTGAGCAACTTTATCATATGCTTGTAATTGTACCATTACTTGTAATATACAATATTTTCAAACATATTTGAAATTTTGAATCTATTTTAAAATCAACATTTATTTTCGACATTCGTAATCTGCATTAGATGGTATAATAGTTAATTTTTTTTTCAGGCGATTACTGGGAGTCATCACCAAGAAAGATGTTTTGCGACATGTGAAGCAGATGGATAATGAAGATCCTAGTTCTGTTTTATTTAATTGAATGAAATTATTGTACAATATATTTATATATTATTATTTTATTTGATACAAATGTTTTCTAACATATACAATAATGATTATCAAGATGCTATGAATATTATATTATATTAAGCCATCCACTTTGAATATATAGTTCTTTAAAAATAGGCTGCTGATAAAAAAAAAATACTACTAATGTATATTTAGTCCATACTTCCTCTGCGCGTAATCAATACTTCCATAAACAAATACCCTTTTAAAAAATAAACTTTGTATCAATTTGTTAGACAATCTGTATATTTTGGATTTATTTTTATTGTTAAGTGTCTTTATTTGTATAATACAGTCTAATATAATAGTATATTCACAATTATTTTTCTTTAAAACATTTATTAATCAATTTTATAAATAGCTGCCAATGAGAGTTCTTTTTTAGAGTAGAATTTGTAAATGTAGCCGAGGTGCATACTCAAAGACACAATTTTATCTAAACTGTCAAGATTATGCATTTGTTTTAATAGTAGTCATTATTGTTGAGATAAATGATAAATCTAAAAAAAAAAACCAGTATGGAAACTATGATATTTTTTTAATTTAATACTTCAATATTTTGAAGAGTAAGTTGTGTGTTTTTATATTAGCCTTAAACTAAAGCTTAGGTTATCTTCAACAAATTCTACATAATTTTTTGCATCATAGCATGGACAGCGTATATTGATTGATCTTATCAATAAAACAAAATATTCTTTACCATTGTATTCATAATAAGTTTGATAAAATATTACATTTATTTATTGAATTTAGAGTCAATACTATATAAAAGAAAAATAATGATACATGTGTATTTAAATTAGCTTAGTATAAAATGTCTCTATAAAGATAGAAAATCAAATATAAATGAATGAGTTGTTTTGAGAAGTACACACAGTTATTGTTATCTATTTCCTTTCTAGCCGCTTTTGCACTGTACTTCATTTCTTGAGAGCGCATCTACTTTCAGTTGCCCCACCATTGCCTGTAAACACAATTGCAAAGATCTTACTGCGTGTAACATTTTGATGTACCTATATTTTTAAGTTTTTCAATTATTATTTTTACCTTTTTTTTTTTCTTTTGAATCAAAATAAAATTATACATGACTTATGTCACAATTAATACTTACCATTGGTATTATCTAGTGCACCTTCTTCTGTGATTGTGTTACTAGATTCATTTAATGTGTTAGAAGAATTCAGACTTTTGTTTAATATTCTTGTGGCATTCATGCGAGAAATGGCAGACAGAGATGCCATACGGCCAACAGCTCTAATAGCATTTCCTGTCATCTGTATAAAACATTTACGTGCATAATAATAACGTGTTAACATGCAATTAATTTTGAGACAGACAATCAAATTAAATAAATTAATAGTAAAATCCAAAAATATGTTTTGGTGTCACATTTAACAGTAAATGTGTTTGTTGTTTTAATGAAATAATTTTTGATAGAAATTTAAGGCAGTAGTTACTGCTATAGAAATAAAGAGTATACTAGAAGCAATTTTTGGTTTTTCGTTTAGTTAAAAAGTAACAATTTTATTTCAAAATTTGATTGAAAAACATAATTAGGCTTTAACTTTAAAAAACAAAATATGTGCAAAGCTCAATATGAATCATTTTGTTATACAATATGTATGAATATCAAAATGGCTAGGGGGTTATGATGTTTTTTTTATGAGCGTTTTCGCCTTTCAAGGGCCTATTCAGACCAAAAGGTGCTCACTAGTTGTCTAGCTATTCATATTTGTTGTTTAAATATTGAGTATTACAAACCAGTCTTTCATGGATGTGTTTTTTTTATCAAAAATAATGGGGTATTTTATTTACTAGCAAAAACAACACAAATCTAAGCAACAACTCAAAATGGTAAAGTGCAGTTTCTTACCTGCCATTTCGATTGAATGACAAACTTTCTTAATTTTTCTGTACTCAGAGCTGCACTGCTTCTCTTTTCCTTGTGTTGTTTCATCCAGTTAGTCTCCAGGCATTTAGCTGCCGTTGGTCGTTTTTCCATTGGCTTCACCAATAGGTCCATTATGAATTCTTTTGCATCATCAGAGATATTGTCAAATGCCTCATCCTCAAAGTCGTATTTTACACGAAGTATGTTAGCATATGTCTCTTGGACAGTGTCTCCAGCGAAAGGTGATAATCCAGATAAACTAAAAAGAGTTCATCATAAATTTTATTTTGTAATTTTAAATACCATTATTGAGTTTATAATTCTCAAGTAATTTATTTGTGTATATATTGTCAAATTATTTCATTGCTCCATTATTTCTCTCTCCAAAGATTATGTTCAATATGGAAAATATAACTTATTGTATCTTCTTAACAGGTTTAAATATTCATTATTACTTGATAATATTTATTTGGAACAAATAAATAAATATAAGGGAAAATAAACATAACTTAAGTATTGATTGTTGTAACTTACTTTAGGTAGTTATCTGTAAACTCATTTTGATATCTTTTTTTTAAAGTAGTCATTGCAACAATTTACTATTTTACATGTATAAATTAGTTAATATATTTATTACAAAATTAATTTATTATAAAATATTCACTTGACGGGTCTACAGTCCCATAGTCATTAAAAGGCAAAAGAGAAAACTCAGCGTTGTATTAAATGTGGGAGTTTTGTAATTTATAATCTTTAGGAAATTCTTCTGTAGTGTTCAGATTTGATAAATACAAACTAATTTCAAAAAGCCAAAATACAGAAATTTCATGACCCGTATTTTCAATTTGAAAATTTAGTAAAATTAATGCGGGAACACTATTGTTTAGACTAATTCAAATTTGATTCATGTGATGTATCTAGTTTTATATATATTTAAATTTTTACTATGATTTGTAGAAAATCCATGTATGTATATATATAAGTTGGTATCGACAGTATTTTGAATTTATTATGTATATAGGGTTTATTATCAGAAATATATGATTTTTTCTTCCAAATTTTTTTTTTCAATACATTCTATCCCTTATTTTGAACCTAATCTTTTTACAACCCAATATTTATTTCTTTATCTGTTGAATTCTTTCTGCTATTTTACAGTTGACACAGGGATGACTATGATTTATTAACTATTTTCTTTCCACTCTGACAAAAGTGTGCTGTTGTTTACCCCCATTAAAGTGAGTTGTAATTACCGAGTTGTTAATTGTCCTATCTCTCTATATTTTACTACTTTAAGACATGTAACATTGCTATGAATTTAACCAGTTATCCTTTGTGAGTATTACAAAATTGTTTATTGAAACTTATTACGTATGTAATAGTTAAAGACCAAAAGAAATTAACCCACAGTAAGCTTATTTATATACTTACAGTATGTAGCAAACAACTCCAATACTCCACATGTCGGAGGCTCTTGAGATGGGATCAAAATTTACGATCTCGGGTGCAATAAATTCTGGGGTACCACACAAGGTTCGGATCTCTTCATTTGGGTTAAGTCGCCTCGCGAGACCAAAATCAATAATTTTAATTTCGTGAGATGGCCTTGTATGGCACATTATGTTTTCAGGTTTTAAGTCTAGGTGGACAATATTTTTCGAATGCATAAAGCGCACACCTTCTAATATTTGGCTCATAAATAAAACACAATCTGTTTCAGTTAGAGTAAAGTCATCTTCAGACACTCTCTCAAATAGTTGACCTCCTGATATGCTGAAATTTAAAATTAAAGGTATAAACACATAAAATTCTTGATAATAATCAATTTTTTTATAATAATATTTTTTTTTTATTTTATTATTCTTACTATTCAGAAACGATGACCATCTGATTTAATTTTACAAATGCGTCAATCAGTTGGATTAGTTTTGGATGCTTCAAGCAATGCATTATCTCCAATTCTGAAATAGCCAATTCTTTGTCTTTTGGTTTCAGAATTTTAACAAATTTAGCTGCCAATTTTTCTCCTGTATTTTTATCAACCACAAGTTTTACAGATCCAAACTGGCCCTTCCCGATTGTATTATAAACTTTGTATTTCAAATCAAACAGGCTACCATCATCATCATGATACAATAGAGCGGGAGTGGTATTTATATCTGTAATAAAAACAGTATGTTATGTTAATTAATCAAATTCACGAATGCGGAACAACAACAATGCTGGCAAATCATAATATTTGATTTTTAACGGAACAATTTTTTATTTAACACAGTTCACGTAAAAGATAATTCACAGATAATTTATAACAGGGCAACGTTATTCGCAGTGCTACAATTTTACTCGTCAAATTTTTACATTGCAATGATACTGCAGGACAATAATCAGATTTTTCACAAACCTGATGAACTCGCGCAAGTAAAACATCACAATTCAAGAACGTGTTTATGCAATGGTTGATATTTGTTCATTCGCTTTATGCCAATCAATAAATATAATTTAAAACATACCTTTTGGATCGTCAACTATAAGTCTAGCAGATATTTTATTGCTGCCTTCAGAGTTCTTTAGTTCAATTGTGTATCGAGCAGCATCGGCTACATCAACAGAATCTATGGTGATACACGTCTCACCTGTACTTGTTTCAATGTGAAATTCATCTTTATTTATCTCACGGCCCTTAAAATAATTAAAAAAAAATATTTTGATTAATATTTAAAACTTTTTTTGTATAAATTGATGAGTCATAGAAATCATCCTGAAAAACTCATTCTTGTTTTACCCGATACCCAGACTCCTACTTAGACAATATATATATTTTGTTAGTCAATAATATTAAAAGATGTATATTAATTCGCAACTTATAATTAAAAAATATAATGAATAATCTCTGTAAAATAATTTAATAAAAATGCGATCATCCAATAAATTAAACAGACAGTAAAATAATTTTTTTGGCACTAAAAATAATACGCGCAAATTATATATTTATATTTTTAATTCAATAATCAGGAAATGTTTAAATATATTAAAGTAACTACCAATAAACTTGCTTTTGTATCAGGATATTTATATACATATTATAATATTCAAATTCGTTGAGTTTCAAAACTAGCTGTGAAATAATTTTTTGTATTTGATAAAATCACAAAATTTTTAATAATAAAAAAAAAAATTATTCAACAAAATATTTCCATTGACTGAATGTGGCATTTAAATTTAATTTTAAATATCTAGTGTGATTTATGATTTCTAAAAATAAAGAAAAACTATTGGGTTAATCAACGAGTGTAATTTCATCTACTAGTAAGCTTCGGTATTTTTTTTTCCTAAGACTTATTAGTGCAAAATTAAAATTGAATGTGCAAACTTTTAGAAATTATTGCACATATCCTTACTAACTATATAACATGACAATATTTTCAATGTTGGTAAAATCATAATAATAAACATATTTATTAATTAAACTTTAAATGAATCTGCCAACATTCACTATCATAATATATTAATATTTCATGGTAATGTATCATTCGCATTGTAATATTTTTTTTTAAATGGAAATCAATAATAAGTCTAAAAAAAATTATTAGCAACACGCACGCAAAAAAAATATTATGCATATTTTAAAAAAAATGTTACTTTACATATACAACTATGAAGACTAGATTATACATACTTTACCCAAGTCAAGGATTAATCTTAAAACTATTTTCTATATTTATAACCCAGGGACATTAGTATAAGGCACATTTTTTTATTTCTTAAACAGTGTATGATTAGTAAAACGTTTTAGTTAATGTGTTGTGATTTAAATTTTGCTCGGCAATTTACTTTATGCAAGATTTATATTAAGATTTATCACTACTTTTTCACAACTTAGATTTTGATGAAAATTTTGAAAAAATGATTTAATTCAATTATTATTTTTTTTGTTTATTTATGATATATTTTTGTGTTGTAGGCGTTATTAATCATAGAGTAATTCTCACAACAGTAAACTTACCGACTTCATCCAGCAGACAGTAGGTTCAGGGTACCCTTGGAATGTAGCCTTCAGAAGCACTTTGCTTCCTTTAAGTGAGAAAACATCTTCAAATTTAGAAATGAATTTGGGAATAATTTTCTTTATCTCCGTTAATTTTTCAATGGACTTTTCACCGAGGTGAGATTGCGGCACTACAGTCAATTGGGTAGTAAACCATAAACTCTCATAATGCTGGCCGTCATTAGGCATTTTAGAAGGAATGCGTATAGCACATCTCACTGGTCCAGAATGAATTCCATCTACATTTTTTATTTGTAGTGAATGTGTGCCCCCTTGTATCTTCAACTTTATAAAAAATATATGATTAGCATAAAAGTTCACTGATTGATCAATATATTTTTAGTGTTTTATTAAACATTTTACTTACTTTAAATTCATTACCATCGACCACTTCTTTACCGGTCACTTGCCATACAACATCGGCATTTTTAAATTTATCTGCATTAGCCACGATAACATTGAAAATTGCATTTTGACCTTTAGCAACAGTCACTGGCTGTGGATAGTTGACAAATCCATTATTACATGCCAAACTAGTCGTATTTTCTGAAAAGTAAATAAATTAAATTAATGTCTTTCAGTTACATCTGGTGAATCCATTTTTTTTAATTTGGGACTTGGGGATTGTGGTTATTGTTAACTTTCGAACAAATTCGCAAGCATCACAATCATTATTTAAAAAAATCAGAAAGCACTCTCATTAATGAATTTCAATCTCAAAACTTGAGAAAATTGGTTATTTCCACAAGTTCGAAAACTCGTGGAAAATTTGAGTGATTGATTTCCTTAAACAGTCTTGAAGTAAAATATATTTAAAAGTATGATTAACACATTTTTCCGTTCCCATCAATTTATTTTGCAGCAAACTTAACACATTTTTTTAAATATTCATATTTAGGTGCGAAATCAAAATAACCATACCTTTCACTTGTAATTTGCATGAAGTGTGACATTTCCCAAATTCATTTTTTACTACACATGAGTATTCTCCACTATCTTGGACGTATATATCTTCGAGCCTTAGTCCAATAAAACCGTTTCCATAATCAACATAATTAAAAACTTCACAGTCTGGTAAAGCAGTGTTTCCTTTCATCCAAGTGATAGAATATTTCGATTTACTTACAACTTGCAGTTGTAATTCAATAGCTTTTCCTTCCACAACATTTTTGTCCTTGAGTTCATTAACAAAGTAAGGAGACGACTGATCTTCTGAATATGTTTCCTTATTGCAAATATTTACACGAGTCCAGCAAGATGCTGTCCCAAGATCGTTAGTTAAAACTAAAGTGTAATCTCCTGAATCGGAATTTTCAGTGGAATTGATAATTAGACTGATATTCTCGTCTGATCGTACTTCGAATATTCTTTCTGAGTAATTGACTTGATCTCCATTTCTGTACCATTTAGAGTAAGGCGATGGTGAGCCTCTGATTTCACTGCTCAGTCTAAGCCGATCACCTATTCTTGTTGTTGATGACATTGGATATCTGCGAACTGACGGTGGGGCAGGAGAACTTTCCACACTTCGCATACGATAAGGAGAGCCTCTCAGGTTAATAACTTCCAATCGAGCTGCAGCCTCAACCCTTCCTACTTCATTATCAAGTGTAACTTTATAAAGACCTGCGTCTTCTACTTTCACATCAGTTATCGTGAGAATTCTGTCGTCATCATTTTCCTTCATCGTTATTCTTGGTGACATCATAATTTCAGTACCGTCCTTATCCCAAGACACCCAAGGCACTGGGTGTCCAGCTATCGAGCATCTGAAAGATACTGTCTCTCCTTCTTCTACTACACGGTTAAACGGAACAGCAAAAAATTTAGGAGGGGCTAACTTCCATCTATTTGCGCGGGCATGTGGCTGCGAAATAGTTTCTCTTTGCCCTGGAATCCAGATACAAATCGCAATTATGTTTTGCGGTGAATTTAGTTATAAAGACTAATTGTATTGATCATTCAAGATTACATACTTGGTTGTGGAGCTGGTTCTGGACTACGACACGGAGTAGATCGAGGTGTTGAGCCAGCAGACATAAGTAAAGGTGGACGGGCTAATTGTTGTAATAACATATTCTCCTTTTCTTCTGGAACTAAAAATCATGATTAAAAAATTAGTATACCTTAGTAACGAAGTAATAGGCTATTAACTATCTGAATTTCAATCACAAACTACAAACCATCAACAATAAGACAAGATGAAGTGTAAGCTTTTCCAAGCTCATTAAATGCAATGCAAGTGTACACCCCTTCATCCTCTGGGTACACGGAGCTGATGGTTAGTCTGGCATTTTCACCGTCAACTTCCATTCGGAAGTCACCGCAATCCGGAACAGGCTGTAAGTAAATTTTGTAAGTAAAAAAATAATTCGTTATACCTAGACACTGTAAATCGTATATTTTATAAATTTTGAATAGAGTAAATTACCATTCCGTCCTTTTCCCATTGTACCCGTGGCGCAGGAGTCCCATCGACTCTACATTCAAGCGTAACAGAGTCACCATCACAGCAGCGGAGATCCTTCAGTTCTTGGCGAATTGTCGGGAGTACTTCAAGCCGCCTGAAAAATATTTTTTTTTATTAAAAAAATCATAAAACCCAACTATCCACGCCATGTACTTTCTGTCAAAAATATTAAATATATTATCAGGTTAAAACTTACCCGGTCCTTACAGTATGACCGTCCATTTCATCAGGTCCTAAAAATTAAAAAAAAAAAAATTAAATCAATTCGATGATATACAATACACATACCAGGGGTAGGAACACTTTTGATCACTACAGGCGACCTGTTTTTTTTATTTTTTAATTATAGGCGGCGGTCTACCAAGTAATTTTAAATTTAAAATTAACATAGATAATACTTATGCATATTCAACATCAAGTTATTTTAATAAGAGAAAATAATGATTTCTTTTCACAAAGTGGATGTGGGACGGGCGTTAGAGGTGTGTATATACCGGACAGGCGGGCGTCTAGGAATAGTTACGCGGTCGACGCTTTGGCCACCCCTGATACATACGATATATATTTATGTATATTTTGACATTGGTGGTTCGACCTAGGTATGTTGCTCTTACCTTTGGCGAATATCTGCAGAGATATGACCGCCTTGGCCTGGCCGTGGGAGTTGGTGGCTATCACGGAGTAGGCGCCGGTGTGGTCCAACTTGGCGTGAGGGATCTCCAGTCGGTACTCCGGACCGGCGCCGACACGCCTGAACTGGGTTGCGTCGCGGTAGTACTCCGGCTTAGCAACGGAAAACACATCGTATTAACCACCAAGCTTTGTTAAAAAAAATACTTATCAATCGTTTGAACAAATGAATTCAAAAAAGCTTCAACTGTGATTTATCGTCTATCAAATATATCCAGTATACTTCAAATACGAAAAGTTGCTACAGCAGTTTTAGAGGTGACGGCAATATGAGGGTTGTATCTGAACATTTACAATATTAAAGGATTGGAAAAGTGTTAAGGATAATTTTTGTAATTAACCGCTTTGAGAACAATATTTCCGGAATTCAATGAGTACAGAATTAAAAGGGAATAGCATATAATCCTGGCAGACACAGGCACCTTGAGGTAGTAACGGGTTTAAAATAAGTGTTAATTGCTGGCGGGTTTTTCTTTTATGGATAGGATACTGTAGGTAAGGAGGACGCTCGCCATATGAGGCGTGTGACTCACTGTACAGTCGCAGAGAAGGCTGTTTAAGGCCCTACATTTATTTTTATGATGTCAATACTACTTGCTGTACTGATTTTTAAGTAATAATTCCATTTCAGTGCTGTTATCATGGCACCCCGGCTCTTGGAGGTACCTATATCTTGTAACCATTAAAAAGAAGCTACCACCTAATTGATTTCACAATTTCAACTATGTCACGTGTAATATGTGAATTTAAATAGTCAAGTAAGCTTATTTTAATTGGGTGTACAAGAAAACTTAGATGAGTGATTAAATAGCTGTTTTCACCTAACTGCTTCTCGGAAAATACACATTTTTTACTATCGGGTAAGCACCTGTCGGCTAATTAATAACATTTTTTTTAGTTAAATAACACATTATATTACGCATTGAAGTTTTGAGAACGAGTTTCGATTGAAATAGTATACCCTTGTTGCTGGTAAAATACTAAATTTTAGGGAGTATGGCGACGATAACAGTATAATTAACATTACTATAAAGATTTTATTTATTTATTGAAGATTTTATGGTAATTGTGAAGATTAGATAATTAGTACTGTTTAAATAGTATTCATTATTATGACATTTAAAATATAATTATATCTCACTAAAACCAACTTGTTGCGTGCAACAACAAAAAATATCTTCTGGATGAAAAAATAACTATACAGTCGTAATTTTCTTTGAAAATCGGACCTACATACTTTGAAAAATTAACCATTTTTAAAACATAAAAACATATGATTGTATTTATTTAAACACATATATTTTTAGGCTTATTATATTATTTGGGTTATATTTCTCAACGGTAAATCGTGACAAAAACATTAAACGAAGAATGTTCGTCATTATTGTTGTTCAATATTTAGGTCACTTATTTCAGGGTCGGACTGTCTCACCGAAGACCAGGCGAATCCTCGGGACCCAGAGCCGTAGGCTAGCATAAATATTCTGCAGATTATATAAACCACTACTACTAGATTATAGTCTCCCTCCACCTGTAATGGGCAATGTCCATATTTTTAATCTTCTTCCAATAGCAATAGACATCTAAGCTCAGATAGTCTACGGACGAGGGGTTCAGACAATACTACTCTGTAGGACTGGGAGACCGCAAAGTAAGTGTCATTTGTAGAAAAATTATCGACCAATTGTATTGGAAAGAGTTTTATCACTTCGACCTTGGTAGAGTTTTGTAATTGAAACACAATTGAAAAAAACTTTTGCATCGAATCGTGGGCCTTATCTATAATTGGAAAGCAAGGGTGCTAGCCACTGAACCACAAGCGGGAAATGATACTGATACTGTTAATGATCTACACTATAGGCAGTTTTGTAATTAGGTAATGGATAAAAGATAAAACTTTATGTATACATATGTAGATGTATATGGTTTTTACAATTTGGGAATTTCAGTTGCTTGTATTGCACTCTTACAAGAATTAGCTTTCGTGGGACTTTCATAAAATAGTTGAAGAAGCTATGGACTCCCAGTTCGACACTGCATTGTATTGTGGATTGAAAACGCCTCAGGTGAGGTGAATCATCTGGAGACTCGTGCATTCTGGGCTAACGTGCATTAGTCAGGCGACAGCGATGTCGAGTACCCAAATGAGGTGCGAGGTTTCAAAACCGTGCTTGTTCATAGGGAAACAAGCGGCCGAGGCCGAGTCTCTGATGAGCGAGGAGGGCACACAAAGCAGCCAAAAGAGAAAGTGGAGCGATCTTCAATGCTGTAAGGTCTTAGAAGAAACCCCAGATGCAGAAATATACCACGTAAGAAAAAATACATCCGGAGGTGACTGATACTGATCCATGAAGCATTTATAGGCACAACAGCGATACAAACCTTATTATTAGAGTCTACACCATTTCGGTAATTAATGATTGCTGGTTCATTTCCGGGGGCAATTTTTTTTTGTTTGTAAGATTTTTTTTTATTTCATTATACCAAAACATTATTCAGATTAAGGACTTAATGTCCAAAGATTGGCGACTTCTGCCAAGATGTGTGTTTATTCAACGTCAATGTTGTCCATGCCGGCAGTAGCAGAACCAAGATATTTCCGCTCCGGATATTTTGTTTTCCAGGACGACAATTTTTTTAAAGAAATATTAATTTGCTATAAGAATATGACCGAAGTATTTTATTAAAGTTTGTGTTTTGAAAAATCATTAGTATTAAAAATTTGTGAAACTCTTTCTTTTTACTTGGAAAGTAAATTAATAATTTACAAACGCAAGTATAAGCAATAAATTAATTCAATTGAAATGTAAAAAAATTCATTGTGCCGTTATGTTGGGAAAACGTAATCAAATATTGTCGCGGAAAAATAATGTTTACTATAAGAGGCGTGACAGCTGATAAAAAGCAAGTTTGTAAACAACTAGACTATCTAAAATTGCATTTAAAACTAGTTTTTATTGAAAGCCGTATCTAACTTTTCAAATATATGTAAATTATTTTAAATATACGATAACATTCAACCATCGAAGAAGAATTAAATTAAGTACTTTACTTTACTTGTGTAAAATACAATGAAAATAGTACATGTGTTTGTGCAGTTTGTGGAACTGAGTAGCACATTAAGTGATACTGATACCAATTTAAAACAGCCTATCCAAAAAGTTAATATATTCTATGTAATGTTAAATTGGCGTTTCTGCGGTAAAAATGTTTTAATAAAATACAAAAACACCTCGATAAGAATTACTGTATAGAGTTATGACATAAATATTGATAATTCCGTTACGTCTTTTAACACGGTACGAAAAAATATATTATTTTCCAAAGAAGCATATTATGTATTCAACGAATGTGGTCTATTTGTTTAATATTTGTCAAACATTGGACTTCAAAATATTTGAAGTCCAAATATTATCTTTTGAACGGATTTGTACGAAGACTTTACCGACACAAAACACATGCGACTGTTCAAGCACTTCGATAGTTGGATTATTTTTTATATGTTTTTATATAATCCTACAATGTCGTAGTAAAAAAAACAAACCAAATTGACAGTTGTGTATCAAAAAAAGTCTTACGCTTGACTCTGCGCTGGAGTGCGCGGCGAGATTCTTCAAATTTATTTCTTCAACTGGCATATAATTTTAAAACTGTTTTTGTAGCGTATCAAATTCATATTTTAATCAAACAGACGTGTGTAAAAAAACTCGAAGATTTTTTTTTTATATTGCATCATGATCCGATCCAAACTCACTTTATAACATTTTTTTATTTCACAATAATTGAATGCGAAATTGTGCACAAGGTTTAGAGCGTTGAGGTCTGATGGAAGTAGTCAGCACATTTTTCCGCGGCGGTGGGAAATGTGAGCGGATGGATCGGCGGCACTGTGCGGATTTCCAGAGACGGTCGGTCGCCCACACTCGGCGGCCGCGGACAGGGCACTGGCGGCCCGGCGTGCTGGCCGGCGTGGCTCGGGCCCCCTACCTCCGCGGCTCGATCCCCGCTAAGGGCCCTTTCGCACCAGCAGCGCCAAGGCCTCTACACCCGTCGCGACACAACTCGCGATCGACTTGCAGCCAGCCAGATAGCCAGTAGCGTCCCACTTTGCGTAGTTTAATTCGTTCTTCTACATCCGTTGCCTTTTATCTCACTAAGCATAAATGTATGCTGAATCAATGAACAAGGTTTTCTAAGGGGAAAATTGTGTAGTAATTGGTAAAACCACATAAAACAGTCTATATAAAACCCCCTATACACGTCCCGACACAACTCGCGACTGACTTGCAGGTATCCAGATACCCAGTAGCGTTCCACTTTGCGTAGTTTAATTCGTTCTTCTTCATCCGTTACCTCTCATCTCACTAAGCATATATGTATGCTGAATCAATGAACATGGTTTTTTAAGAGGATAATAGTGTTGTAATTAGTTATAAACACCCAAAATAAAGGCCCGTATACACGTCACGACACAACTCGCGACTGACTTGCAGGTATCCAGATACCCAGTAGCGTTCCACTTTGCGTAGTTTAATTCGTTCTTCTTCATCCGTTACCTCTCATCTCACTAAGCATATATGTATGCTGAATCAATGAACATGGCTTTCTAAGAGAATAATAGTGTAGTAATTAGTTAAAATCACCAAAAATAAAGGCCCTATACACGTCGCGACGCAACTCACGACTGACTTCCAGGTATCCAGATACCCAGTAGCGCCCCACTTTGCGTAGTTTAATTCGTTCTTCTTCATCCGTTGCCTCTCATCTCACTTAGCATAAATGTATGCTGAATCAATGAACATGGTTTTATAAGGGGAAAATAGTGTAGTAATTACTTAAAAACACCCAAAATAAAGGCCCCTATACACGTCGCGACACAACTCGCGATCGACTTGCAGGTATTCTGATAGCTAGTAGCGTCCCACTTTTCGTATTTTAATTCGTTCTTCTTCATCCGTTGCCTCTCATCTCACTTAGCATAAATGTATGCTGAATCAATGAACATGGTTTTCTAAGAGGATAGTGGTGTAGTTATTAGTTAAAACCACATAAAATGCCCAAAATAAAGCCACGACACAACTCGTGATCGACTTGTAAGTATCCAGATAGCCAGTAGCGTTCTACTTGCGTTGTTTTTTTAGGCAAAACCATATAAAACACCCAAAATAAAGGCCCCTTCTTAGTTATTTATTTATTGTATACATAAACTCATGCAAACAAGGGTTTCTTCACTTATTTTCCCTGCATAACACAATAATGTAAATAAAGAAACACGTGTACACCTAAGTCATACATTGCAAGCCCCACAACCTGCGCGCAGGATCAGGAGATAGCCATACACTTTAGCCATAAGAACTCATGTAAACTTAGCTAATTAAAAATAATGAATCATGAAATTAAATATTAAAACAATTAAAGGCCCCTACAGACGTGGCGACACAACTCGCGACCGACTTGCAGGAAGCAAGGTAGCCGGAAGCGTCCTACTTTGCGTTGTTTAGTTAGGCAAAACTATTAAAAACACCCAAAATAAACGTACACTGTTTCTGATTGCAAATCTGTCGCAAGCTGTGTCGCTGCGTGTTTAAGTGCCTTTAAAAATCTAAGCTATGCATAACCACGATTCACAAAAATATTAATATTGCACATGTCAAATTATGAATAGTCACCGATCGAAGTCTTTTTTTAGCATTTATATCGTAATTTTATAAGTTTATAACATAAATATATTTATATCTGGTTTATCATTTACGTTCATAATATTAGTAAACTTATATTGGTTTATAGATCATACATAATCTTCAAGCTGAACCTGTTATGGTCAACTCCTATGATATTCTTCATCGTGGTATCTTTCAGGACTCAAATACGACTGCAAAATATTGGAAAACAACATTAAAACTTGTCCCCAATGGATCAAAATGCAAGCAGCGTTTATTCAACGGCTTGGTCACATATTTCCAAATCGTCTAATTTTCTTGTTTTTGCAGTGAAATAGTTAGTATGAAAAGTTGTTTTCATTAAAACTATGTGAACTCTAACCCACAAGTGTTTTTGGAAAAACCACTGGTCGCACTGATTCGTTTTTTTGACTCGGGAGTGGGGAATTCGCTTCATTCATAATTTATCACTCATATTGACAGCCTGAACAAACACAAGTGATTACGTCTTTTAGATATTTTTTATTTGCATGATTTATTAAAAATGTATTCATAACAAAGTGTTAATATGCTTTTACAAACGAGACACAAGAATTGACTAAATATATTATTATATAATTTTATTAATTAAAATACTATGTGACTCGTAGTTATAGATCGAAAAATATCAAAGCAATGATTAACTAAATTTAATAATTATTTTAACTGGTATTTTTAGTTTTATTAATGTATATATTTGGACACTTACGCGCTAATAGTAAATAACTAGTCATTTAATCTACTTTTATGTTAATGATATCAGCTTATTAAAAGGAATAAGGAAGTCTCTTTTGTTAAAAAATTAGCCGGGAATGCTAAACCGCAATGATAACGATACGTTAATATAAATATATAAATATTTAACTGACTGTTTATATTTGAAAATAGCTCAATCACTAATATTGCTTTTGTTATTAATAATGTTAACCCGAAAATGAGGTATTGCAGTTTGCTAAGTTCCATGTGAAATACTAGATTTTTTTGTTAAAATTAAGATTTGATAGATTTATAAATAATTTAACTCGAGTCATTGAATAAAAATAACACTCTTAAAATAAGAGACCGCACAAACATTAAAAATACTAATCCGTGGTTGTAACTGTTTTGATTTTTAAATATAAACTTATATCGCACAAGAGAACTGATTGTTTCGAGAATTGACTTAACTACTGAAGTAAATATCTATTGTCGAATATTAAACCTATAGGCGTTTAGTAATCTTATGTCATTCACTAAAGTAGATTTACGTTAGGTAGAGTTTAACGACTTCAAAGTTCTTACAAAACAGTATGACAATAATTATTACAACCGATAAAAAAATATGCCATTAAATCATGCCTTACCTACTTTAGTGAATGATTCTGAAAGGACTCACTTAAATATAAAGATAGAGCCTTTTCCACGAGTTCATGATTAATAAACTCATTTTGAGTTCACTATAGAACAGTTTTGTAGTTCTTAAAACTGATTTCAAGAAATCGATTTTTTTATCAGTCCATGTCGCTACGGACATATCCAAAATTATTAGGGCAATTGAGATTCCATTTGTCCTATTTGTCAATTGTCTACTGATATAAAAACCTACACCGTATTTTAAAATTAAATTTAAAAAAATATTGCCAAAGCATAAAACAATAGCAAATATTTTAATTTAAGATAAAATCTCAAATGTGCCAGTTTTTTTTAAAGTGTGGTCAAATTTAAAACATTGTAATAAGTATGATATATTTTTAAAAAAATATTGCTAAGCATTAACAAAAAGCTTGTATATTAAATTAGTGAAATATTTTAAATATAAACTTTTAGTTTCAAAGCTAATACCTCATAATGTTTATTCAAGTGATTAAACAGGAATACACCTCCGGCAGTTGCACCTGCCTTAAGTAAATCAAAATATTATTTCGACACATGTTACCTTCAACAGGTATTCAAAATATTTTGATGTTAAAGCTTCGTTTTGAACGGACCCCAGATGAGTGTGCGAGGAAAGTATTTACGTTGCATCATTCATAAGGTATTGAATCACAATCTATTTTTAACAAAGTCCCAGTATTCTTAGTATTTTTTTTGTTGTGAATTTTTATGTAAAATATAATAAAAAATACTTGTGTCATGAAACATTCGAATTGATAAAAAGTCTATTAGCCGATGTCGGCTCCCGGGCCGTAGGTTGACAAACACTAGTACAGACTACAGTGATGGCAAAACCTATTTATCAGCACTAACTATCAATCTAGTTAAAAAAAAACTTTCAATTTGATAAAATTAATTGAATGATTTTATTGTATTTTTTGTTGTTAAATATAATTCATGCCGCTGACATTCCGGTATTATATAAATAGAATTGTCTAAAAAAAAAATACAGAACGCTCAGGAAGAAGTACTTATATTTCCTAATAAAACATTTAAGCGATTAAGCGTTAAAATATTGTTTTCTTTTGTTGTTGATGAGAAAACACAACGAATTAAAATTATGGACATATTATTTTACTGTGACAAAGGAAGTCATAAAGTCAACTTATTTTATAATGATCTATCTTCAAATGTAATATATTTTATAGCTCTTAACTAGCTTCTTAAAATACAAAAAAAAAAACGGTGACATTAAAATGAGATAGAAAATTTATAAAATAGTACAAAGACAAGATATGTCAGCATCACAGGAAACTTAATCCATCATTACTTATAAATTTTTTTTTTTAAAGTATACCATGATTTTCAGGCTAATATTTTACTCATAACTTCTATATATTTTTCAATCGGTACTTTAAGCATATTAAAGCTAATGACTGTATATATTATATATGTTAATATAATATTGTAAACTAACACGTTTAACAATACAGTTCTATCATTCGCAAAGGCACCAATATAAATAATAGACGGTAGGCGCCCGACCTGACAGAGAACAGGTGAGTTGTTTTTGCAAACCTTCACTATCGAAGCCACCATGGAGATGTTCATGAGGCCGGAATATATATAATACATAAATGGGGCAATTAGCTCAGAACTTGTTCGCATAGAAGTATAAAAATTTGTAATTTGTTTGTGGGTATAAAAAATACTGGGTAATGTTTGTAAATGTAGGCGTGCTTACATATAAATTTATATAAAAAAACGAGTACTGATTTTTGGCTGATGTTGGCCGATAGTTAATATATACTTTTTGTTATAAAGCGTAATAATAAAACGTATTAAAGGCGCAATAGCTACTTGACCACTTTGGTCTGGATTAATATCCAGCACAGGTGGTTTTGGCACAAGACCGACAATGATTGTGCCGCAAGCCGCGCGGCGCCGGCAGAACGCCGTAAGCGCCAGCCACGGCGGGTACCTCAAGGCGAGAGGCGGATCGCCACCTGTGGACCCTCGGCACCATAACTTCGCGGGACCCTGGTTCCCGGGGACCCATGATGGCTTCTCTTGAAGGACTCGGGTCAACTCTCACCCTGAAGTGGTAGCCGCCCCTCATACCCCCGCGTGGGGCGCGCCAGACGCCTCCGAGCGCCCCTTTGCGACAGACGGCGCCGGCTCTTGACTTTCGACGCCCGAGGCCGCGGCGTAAGGTTCAATTTGTTCGCGTCTCATCATATTACGAAGAGATTGATCAATTTTTTTTGAAGTGTTTATATTGCTGATGTTATTGAATAGCCTAGATACTTAAAAATATACGCATTATGAGTGTTATATTAAAAAATTCTTTGTGAATCAAATTTGACTGCTTCAAAAATGCTTTCAAAATATGATCTGTTTTATTGGTCAATTACTGAACGTGATACTTTTCAGCTAAACTTTTTGAATCAAAGTCAATATAAAGTAGCGAAGTAGCATTTTGTGAGGGCCGAATTAGCAGTGCTATTTACGAACGCGACGCATGTCAGCATGTACGTGTAAACTGTCTGGCGCCATGCCACGTTTTGCAAGAACTGTTTTTGTTTAGTTGGATCAGCTGCTAATAAAATTACCGCGTACACTCGCTGAAGCTCAATTTTTTTTTATAATCCATACATAGCATAATAAAACACGAGTGACTTTTTTGAATACAAATCTATATTCGAGTTTTTTCGCCAAGGCGAGCAAGACACAAGATATCATGGGAAAAGTGCCAACATTTAACTTGTCGTTGATATAACATGTCATGACATGTGAACAATGTTACTATTGTATGTACTTATTAGACAGATTGATTGATTTAGATCTGAGATAGGATTAGAATAAACGCGCATAGTATCTCGCACTACAATCTCTTTAATTATTTGCCTTTGATGCTGGCAAGCAGCAGTGCCGGATCGAAAACCACGGCCTCGCAAATAATTTATTTATACATGGCTCAAGGGTCGGACGATCTTTGCTTTAATTGAAATATATATGGAGTTACACAATAGATTGATCAAAAAGTTTTTTTTTCCAAACATTAACAATAATCTGTAAAATTATTATTCTTGGTCTTCTTGTGAACCTCATGTTAAATTTCAATTTATAACGCAATTCTAGCGTCCCGATACGGTTCTGGTTCTGCAGGTCAGCTGGCTGAGATTTATTTGATTAGAAACTGACATACAACTACAGACTATATTATATAAGGCTCGGTTGCATAACCATTGTTTGAAGTTAAGTTGGTTGTAGTTATTAACTATTCAAATTACGCTTGATGGGCGAAAGCTCGGTTAAACGACGAACGACGAGAAACGACGTGTATTTTTATAAAAAATATACATTGTTAAATAAAGGTTTCCTATCGTATTTACAATTAAATTGTAAAGTGTATTTTCCTACCTTGAGAAAATCTCTTAGCCAGAGCACATCGGGCTTAGGGTCTCCGACGACCTCGCATAAGATTATGACAGTATCTCCTTCCTTGGCTTCGCTGGACCTTGGCTTTTTAGTGAACATCGGCTCCTTGGAGTACCTGAAAGCGAGTGAACAGAAAGCTTATGTTAACTCTGATGTACAAGCAATGATAATAATGACAAATAGCTGTTGCGGTGTACATTTGGGGGAAGGCATTCTGCCCTTGATGATCGATCTTGTGGTGCTCACCATTATTAATGGTTTGCTTTTTTTTTAAATACCGATTACAAATAATGCATTGTTGAATGATTGGACTAAACAATTGGAATTTTGTTCAAATTAGTTGAATGAATAAATTAATATTATGCGACAAAAGCCAAAAATTTAAACAATGATTATAACAATAATCAATATATAAGTTTGATTAAATTTTACTTGAAACATTTTTCTCCATACAACACAAAATGGATATTTGCGTTCACAATCAAATTCAAAAAAATGTGATTGGTTTAGTTTTAATTAAAAATAGAATTTTGTCATTTAGATGTACAGTAATATCCCGCTTTACGCGACCCCGTTATGCGCGGTTTTACTTTAACGAGAATTTCAAATTTTGTGTTAAAATGCCTCGCATTACGCGAATTTCTTATTTTAAGAATGTGTATGAACATAATGTAGTCATTGACTTCTCTTAACAATTAAAAACAGTGTTGGGTGTTATGAACGTATTATACAAGAACGAAAAAGAAACGCTACCCAAAAGACAATAGATGTATTTTTCGGTAAACTGGATTAAGTGTTCTTAGAATTAAATTGATTGATTCAAATGATTCGTATTTTTTTGTATTAAGTTTTGACTATGTATGTATGTTTAATCGTAAACCTCGATATACGCGAATTTCATATAACGAGATTTTTTCCGAAACGTATCCCTCGCGTAAAGCGGGGTACTACTGTATAATTTTTAACCAAAACATTTGTATGGTATATGGGGACACTAGTCCCTATATACCATAGGTTCCCAAACTATTTTGTCCCGTCGGCCCCTTGTCGAGTTTTCCTGTTTTTCGTAGACCCCTGCCTTGCTAATATTTAATTTTTGCAAATTCATCATCTTCAAACATATTTTTGACATCTGATATACAGGGTGCGCCAAATTTTATGTCGGTATGTAAACATTGAATAACTATTTCTTTTTTTGTAAGAAGGTTGATAACTGCACTGAAACTCTTCTCCGTGTGGTATGAAGATGGAAAAGCTATCAAAAATATTCTTGCGATAGTCCATAATGCAGTATTAACAGCATTATTATGTAAGTACATAGGTTCAATCTGTGTTCAATTATGACATTTACGGAATGCCTAAATTTTGGTGGTGATGACCTGCTTAAATGGGATCCACTCTCGTAGACCCCCATTTACAGTTCGTGGAACCCCAATTAAATTTTTCGCTATCATCAACCCCTTGCAGGGCAAAATCGACCCCTGGGGGTCGATACTGACCACTTTGGGAACCAGTGCTATATACCATATAAATTGATAATGATAAAGAACATTTTTTCAAATATTTAAAAATGACCGTGATTTGTGTGGGATTCGAACCCATATCCCCAAGCTTACATGGCCGGTGTATTATGTAAAATCGTACTTCCTGTGAAAACAAATGAAGTAATTGTATTTCGACCCATTATATTAAATTAAACCTAAAAACGTGAAAACAATTTTTGGACATTTTACGAAAATCCTATTGGCAGTCAACGTGTTGAATGGGTTCGTGGACCCCCAATTAAATTTTTTGCTATCATCGATATTGACCACTTTGGGAACCAGTGCTATATACCATACGAATGTTTTGGTCTCTCGGCAAAAGAGTTTCCATACAAAAAGTACTCACGGAACTGACGGCGCATAAAGGGAAGGCGGCTCAGGAACATCAGGCGCGTCTTTGGTCATGACGACGACGCGGGTGGAGGAGCTGGCGCGGCCGACCTCGTTGGAGGCGGTGACGGTGTAGACGCCGGCGTCCCTGGGGGTGGCGTGCGCCAGGGTGAGCTCCACCCCTCCGTCGCGGTCCAGCGTGATGAGGGCGCGCCGG